>JARHVA010002519.1:0-422500 GCA_037957365.1 Torreya grandis | reverse complement strand
CTTGGACTCCTATGAACCATCGATATCTTTACCAGTTGAATTTGCCTATGCCACTTGTCTTCAACTAAATAGCCTTTTGGATTTGCTAACCATTGACCTAATATCACTCTATTGGATCTCATCTAGGACAATTCCCATGGAATTTTTCTTTATTTTAGGCTCATTGTTCTCAAACTTCTTCCTTATGCACTTTCCCACATACACTTTGTCTAAAGGACATCATGTCTTTAGATTTTTTATTTTGGATAATTTTCTCAAAATAATTTCCTTCAGCCTTTTATTTTAGGATTTTCTCTTAATTTCTTCGTATTTTTTGAAATGTCCCCTTAGAAATCTTGAAAACATCCTTCTTGAAAGGAAAAGACCCTTTGGGTTTTGCTAAGTGCCTTGTTTTCCTCAAGTGCCCTTCTTAAAAGAAAAATACCCTTCAACATTTTTGAAAAGTACCTTTCTGAAAGGAAAGTATCTCTTGGTATTCTTGAAAATTCCCTTTGTCATTTGAGACATGATCCTTTGGTTTTTTTATTTTGGTACTTCTTAAGGAATTCCTTTAGGATTTTTTCTGTCAACTTTTTATGAAATACCTTTTGACTATGTTCTTGGGCACTTTTTCAAAAAAGTATCTTCAGACTTCTTGGTAAGTGCCTTTTAGAAAAAAGTTAAGTGACTTTGGCTAATGGAAGATGCCCTTCAACTTTGGAAAAAGTATTTTTCTTCAAGATAAAAGTTTCAAAAGAAATATACCTTTGGAAAAATTATCTCGGATAATTTTCCTAAAGGAAAAGTGTCCTTTAGAAAATTCCTTGCTGAAAAAGACCATTTCTTCAAAAAAAATACCTATGGGGATTTGAAAATACCCTTTTCTAAAGGGAAATTACCCTTCAGAACTTTGTAAATGAACCCTTTTCCTTGAGAAAAGATATTTTTTAGAATTTTTAAGTTCCATTTCCTTCAAAAAATTGAAAAGTACCTTTCAAAAATTATTTCGAATGATTTTTTTGAAATAATTTCTTTCACTTAGTCTCCATACAAAGTCCGAAAGAATGAATAAGTAAAGACTTAGAAAAATAAGAGATTTTGCACTTAGAGCTTTTAGTCTATAGGATCTTCAAGGTTTGAGCTTAAACCTATGAAGGCTTGATTTTATGAAGGCTGGGAAACCATGAAGACTTACTTGGACCTTTTATCTTTTCCATGTTAAACTTGCTTCAAAGCCTTGATATGTGGGCCAAGAATTGGCCAACATTTTTGGTGACTCACAGGGAAGCATGCCTACTATGCTTGAAAAACCAGTGCATTTGCCTCATCCAATCTATTGGGTATGGAGTCACTACTTTCTTTGACAAGGCTGACTCTATCTATAACTTTCCTTGAAGTAATAAGGACAACAAGAACAAAACAAACACTGTGCCCAAGGCACTTAAGGAAGGGAAACACACAACTAAAGAGAGATGTGCACAAGGGACTTAGAAGAAAACATGAAAAAATAGTACCAAAAGTACAATATATACAATGGTTGAAAACTCTTCTAATAGAAAGGATTTAGATGAATCCCATTTTTGGGATGGGTAGTACCTCTCCATCCAATTGAGCCAACTAAAAAACATTATGTTGTTTGTATTTGTGGATCAAATAAGGACCACTCCACAAGCTATCAAATTTGGTATGGTTGCCTGGTTTGGCCTTATTTAAATCCCACTTGAGGACTAGATGCCCTTATTTGAAGTACCTTGATATGGCTCTCTTATCAAAGGCTTTCTTGACTTGATCTTGATGTGACTCTAGTGTTTTCATTACAAGGTCTCTCATGTCATCAAGCTCCATGAGTTCTACCAGTCTCACATTCATAGGCTCATCTTCCATCAACTCCAATTGATGGGCTAGTTCTAATGTAGGAAACTTAAGATAGATGGGTAACTTTACCTCCCTTCCATATACTAAGACACATGGAGAATTGGTAATGGTAGCCTTAGGAGTCACCCTGTCAGCCCAGAAGGTTGTCTTTAGCTTTTTGTGCCATGTCCTCTGATTCTCTTCCATAGTTCTCTTGATGATTTTTAGCAAATTTTTATTTATGGACTTAGCTAGTCCATTTACTTGAGAATAATAGTTAGAAGAAGTGCTAAGGTAGATACCCATCTTGAGATCCCATCCACTCATTTTTAGATTGAGGAATGATAATGCATTATCAAAAATGATAGTGGATGAAACACCAAACCTAGTCACAATGTTGTTATATAAGTCTAGGACTATACCTTTATTAGCTTATTTCAATGCAATGGATTCCACCCACCTAGTGAAGTAGTCAGTTGTAGTAAGCATCCATCTATGCCCTTTACTTGATGGAGGGTTGATCATTCCTCTGAAATCTAGCCCCCATTGCATGAAGGGTTGCTCTACCTAAATTGGGTTGAGAGTAAGGTCTGTTAATCTTTGCTTATCCATGAAGAAAGAAAACTTTTGAAACTTTTTTACCCATGCATATGCATCCTTGAAGATATTGGGCCAATAATAACTAGCTCTCATAACTTTTACTGCTATAGTCTTTGGAGCAAAATGACCTCCCATAGGCCCATCATGGAATTGCTCCAAGAGCCTTGTCACTTGGTCATCATCTATGCACCTTAGGATCACTCCATTTATTTCCTTTCTAAATTAAACCCCATCAACAAATGCATAAGGTATGGAATAAATTCTAAAATACCTTCTCTTTGCCTTGTCCATACCTTGTGGGCACTCACCTATTATAAAGAAACATGTCATATCCTGGAGCTAACTAGTGTGAGGTGGAGGTGCATCTATCTATGAGTTATCTCGTGTTACTAAGATAATCTCTTTGTCTTCATGAAGGTCATTAACCATATGCTCACACAAGCCTTTGCCTCTCACTAGCTTAGTGACCTTGATATCCATGTCATACTTCATGACCTTAGTAAACTAATCAGATCTCTTTTTGTTCAAGTCTTTGTTAAGAAGGAAATCTCTCACTCTAAGATGAGACACCATAAGATATATTTTGTTATTAAAGAGCATTGGCTTAAAATTTGAAAGGCTTATTACCACTTCAAGGACTTATTTTTCTATGAAATTATACCTCATCTCATACCCCTCAAGCCCCTAACAAAAAAATGCTATTAGATGCTCAATTCCTTCACCATTAATTTGCATCAACATAGTTGATATATTATCAATATTGGCAAAGGCATACAATATGAAATCTCTTAAGAAATTAGGATTAATGAGTGTGGGTCCTTAGGCAATGTATTGATTGATAGCCTCAAATGCTAATTTACCTTCATTTGGGTAATGGCTTGATTGATAGCCTCAAATGCTAATTTACCTTCATTTGACCAAGTGAACACTTGGTTCTTTTTTAGCATGGCAATGCCGGGTTTGACCAAGTTTGAAAAACTAGGTATAAACCTTCTCACAAAGTTTCTTTTCCTAAGGAAACTTTGGAGTCCCTTCATATGCTTAGGTAAGGATAAGGCCAAGATGGCACTTATTCTATCAGGATCAATAACTAATCCCTATTTTGAGACAATATGTCCCAAGAGTTTTCCCTATGGATAATAAACACACATTTATTGGGATTCAAAGAGATCCCAAATTCCCTACATCTTTCAAAGATCAATCTCAGGTGATCAAAGTGATCACTGGCCTTCTTGGAGAAAAATATTATATCATCTAAGTAGACAAACACCATTTGATTTAGCAATCCTTTGAAGGCCATGTCCATTACTCTTTGAAAAGTGCCCCCAACATTTGATAGGCCAAAAGGCATCTTTTAATAAGAATAAGTGCCCCACTTTGTTGTGAAGGTAGTCTCTATTGATCCTCTTCTCTTACCATCACCTGGTTGTATCTTAAGTACCCATCCACAAGAAATAAGTGTTTCAAACCAACAAATATTTGAAGGATTTGCTCCATGGATGGTAAGGGGTAGTGATATTTCAAATAGGCCCTATTCAAGTCTTTGAAGTCAACACACAATCAAATCTCACTATTATTTTTCCTCATAGGTACTAGATTGCCTATCCATAAGGAGTGTTTGATGGGAAAAATGATATTGGATTCAATCAATTTGATTGATTCTTTCCTCATTAGCTCTTCAATTTTTGGATTGACATGCCTTTGCTTCTACCTTATAGGCTTAGCATTGGCCTCTATTTCTATATTGTGTTGGGCTAGCTTAGGATCAAAGCCTCTTAGATCAATATATTCCCAAGTGAAGATGTCTAAATATCCATTACAAAGTTTAATGAATGCATGAATTTTTGCCTCATTGCTTACCTTCCCAAGCTTGAGGAGTTTGACCTTGAAAATAAGGACTCTTTCATAGTTTTCCTCATGAGATGACATCACTTCCTTGTCTTTCCTCATTTAGTCTCCCTCATGGAAAATACTTTCAAGGGTGACCAACCCTTTAGGAAGTTTGTTAAACCTAAGTTGAAAAATTTGATCCTCATATTGATGTTGAAATTTACCTTGGTTCATTAAGGAAAACTCTACCTCCTTAAATAAACAAGTAATCTATTTATCACTATCGAATACCTACCAATGAGCCTCATTATCTGACACTAATGGTCTCACTACTACTTTAACATGTGGTTGTACTTTGGGATTATTCAACTCATTTTGGATATAAAACTAAGCCCTAAAAACTACCAACCTATCAACATGTTGATTTTGGTTCCTTGGCATTGCTTGGATGTTGAAGGCCTCAAAGTATTCAAGACCACACTCTATGTTTATAGGATTTAATCAAAGGATTCTTTGTGATGTTTTGGCCTCTAACCTAATGCACTATCATCTCACTATCTCCATATACTTGTAACTTCTTGATTCCCCTCTTACTATCCCATTGAAGGCCATGAATTAAACCTTAATATTCTAATGCATTGGAGGAGCAACTAAAATGGAACCTATAAGAAGAGAAATACTTATCATCTGAAGGGGAAACCAGCATTGCCCCTGCACACACTCCATTTTTTCTCCTTGAACTATCAAAGAACAACTTACATATACCATTGAGGTCTTATTTAGGTTTAATGAGGAAAGGATTGAGTTAATTTTCTTCATGTAACAAATAGACACCCATGTATCTTCCTTCAACACATTTCAAAGGGTTGAGAAATTGATTATCCCCCCACAGCTCATCCAAGAATAAGTCTAAAATCTCCTCAAGATAAGTATTCAGTTCTTGAATAATTATAAATTCATCCTCATCAAGGATAGTATAATTGAGGTTTATGCTATGTAGTTGATGGGTCTCAATCTGAAATTGTGCCATGGGCTCAACCTTGATTGATACCTTAGTCTCATACCTTGTTCTGAATGCCATGTGTGACCAATATGCTATGAGATAGCCTCTTATCTTTGTTGTGAATTCTCTAGAAAGGCATAATGCAAAGTGAGGAGTTACATCAAGGATCAACACATCCTAAACCACTAAAATACTAAGACAAGCATGTAGGGTCATGATGAGACCTTTGATAATACTAGCTGGTTTGGTGAAAGAACCATCAAGCTACAAAACTCCCTTAGTATGTGGCTCATGTTTGAGGTTCAACTAATTAGATATAGACTTTGGCATTACTGAAGTGATATCTCCACTATCTACCAAGAAATTATGCACCAAGAAATCACCAATGATTAAAGAAAATTAGAATGGAGGAGGTTTGACCACCTTACTTGATCATTTTACCATAGGACTTTGGGTTGCATTAGTGAAGACCTTAGTTTCTTTACTTGGTTTCTTACCTATAGTTATTGTAACACCTATGTTGGACAAACCTTTCTAGATGATATCCACTTGATCAGGCATGGATAGCATATCCCACATCGGTATACTCACACTAGATTTCTTCATTTGTTCAACAATGTTGATTGGTGGACCACCAACCTTCACTTGTGTTTTGGGGGCCACTACTGTTGTTTGTTGAATTTATGAGTTTTGTGGATCAAAATGGGTCCCTTGATTATAATATTTAGGAGGTGTCAAAGCCTTTGGAGTGATAGCAGGCTCATTAGGCTTAGGAAATGATGGAGTAATGATAGGAGGTTCTTTGAATGTTTCTTGGTTGTCACTCACATTCCTTCTTTTGAATCTCATATTAGCTACCACTAGAATGTATGCTTGGCTAGAACTAGCCTACTGATTGAGTTCATAGCACTCTTCACGCTCATAATTAACCATTGTAGCACCCAAATAGTTTGGTTATTCATTAGGCCCATGGCCTTGTTGATACTCTTCCAGTTTTATCATGATATGTATTTCTATGTTTTGAGCCATAAGAGCTTGACTGTATCCATAGTGAGCACCCTATTGCCATTGATAATTGAAAGCTTGATTAAAATTAGTGTTAGGCACAATAGACTAATTAAAAGATTGTTTCCAAGGCATTATACTCTCACTTTATTAAGCAATGTTATTCTGAGTAGGGACCAAAGTATTAGAGGTGCTTGAAGTATTTAGATTAAAGTTATTTTGTTTAGCATAGTTAGGCTGCCCTTGTCCTTGACCTTGTCCTTGGAAATTTCCTTTATAGGGTGGCCTATTTGCTTGATAAGACTAATATTGAGGCTAATATGGATCTTGATAAGGTTTATTGAATTTATTTTTCTATCTCTTCATATTCACCAATTCATTGTCAAAGGATTGAAACATGTTCTTAAGCTCTTGGTAGTTTTTGTGTTCTTGGGAGTCACTAGATTGACTAGTTGATGCTTTTTCCTGCTTTGGTGAAAGTATGGAAACAAGTGTTGGAATAGGGGTAATGATAGCAAGGGGAGGAATATAAATAGGAGGTGTCTTAATCTCAAGAAACAAAGGCATTGGTGGTCTAGGTGTAAGCTTGCCAACTTGTACTAGATTGTTCTCTGCTTTGATTGCCACCTCATAGGCATCTGGTAGTGTGTTTCCTCCGATAAATTAAATCATTACTACAATATCACTATTAAGATTTTTTAGATAGTAAAGGAAAAAATATTTAGGAGTAGGCCTAATAGATACTAGAATTTTGTCCCGTGTCTTTTGAAACTTGGTATTGAAATCTTGCATAATCTCATGAGGAGCCCTCTTGATTGTCATTAGTTGTTTATCAAGTGACAAGTGGTAACTCTTGTCTTCAAATATCTTAAAAAATACATCACCCAATAGATTACATGATGTGATGGAGTTAGCCAAAAGGTTTCTATACCAGTTTAAGGCTTTACCCATGAAAGAGATAGCCAATAACTTGATAGCTACATTTTCCTCACTAACATTATGAATATTGCAAAAGTTTGATATATCCTTGAGGTGCTCAAAAGGGGCTATAGATTGGTCTCCTATGAAATAAGGAATAATTTTAAGGGCTACCACTAGAATAGGATCATACTACTAGAGGTCTAAATGACTTTGACCATTGAAAGCCATAAAAGGGAAAGCTCTAGGGGCTGCCATGGTAGTGAAAGGACCTAACAAAGATCTTGTAGAGGTAGATTTTGAAAATGGTTTAGGAGGAAATTTTCCCACGTATGGGTGAGTGATAGAAAATATTAACCTTCTTGCTGGGTTTAAAGGTAATTTAATAAATTTAAAAGGAATACCTCTAGAAGTTGATCTTGTAGTCACCTTTAGTATGAAAGATGGTTACTACTCTGCCACTAGATTATTGAGTATTCTTCAAAGTCACCAGAGATTGAAAGATGAAATCTATAACCACTACAAATTGATCAAACCAACATCAAACTTGACCAATCTTCTTTGAAATATGTCCCACTGGGTGTGTCAAAAACTAATCTAGGATAGAATTACACCCTTGTGACAGAGTTTTTTAGGCTCTCCCACTTCCAGATACAATATTGGAATAACCTCAGGCTATGGGTATCTTGTAGTGAGGTTAAATCTCAAGGATTTTTAATGAGGCTAGCTCACTTGGCTTGTTTCCCACACTAAAACTTACCATTGACTAAGGAAAAGGGAGAGAAAGATAACATGATAGGGAAATCTAAGCTAAGGATGGTGATGCACCAAATATGAAATGATCCACTTTCAACCTGGAAGCCTTAATGAATACTAATAAATTTAATCAAGACACAAACTAATCTGATCCTATCTCAAGGCCACAAACATAAGTATTTTGTATGGAGGTCAAAGTGAAACCCTACAATTTGAAGGACATAAGGAAATAGGTATGTATGAGACACTACAAGCTCATGACAGTTAAAGAAGGCACTGATGTCTGACACTTCACACAACCTACAAGGAACAAAAATAATTAAAGCAAGATACATGGAGAATTTATAAATGATGAAAAGGGACATACATATGCAAATTAAAACTCTAATAATGTACACTTGGATTCAAACTAGAATAAAAAAATCTTCTTATTTCTTCAAGAGAGTGTTACAAGGTGATTTTGATAGAGTAACTCTATCACTAGTCAAGGGATCTATTTTTTGGCTCAAAAGCCTTTATATATAGTAGAAAGGGATGAGAGATGTTGTCCTTGAGATATTTTACATTCAAAGCATACAACTACCTTGATCATGAAATGAACTACCTAAGATCACCACAAATATATTCAAGCCCCTCATGCATTCAAGTCTCCTATTTTTGGAGCTAAAAGAGCTATGTAATAGGTAGCTACATGTCTCTACCAAGTGTGAATGATTGGATCCTTGCATTAAAAACTTAGCATGCTCCCTCACTTTGCATGTCCTACATGTATAAGGATAAAATACCCATATCTTTGAATTTAGACTGAGCCATGCTACTTTTACATTGAGTAGTTGTTTGTCAGAGATGATGGTCATGTCAAAGGATGAGGGCCTCTCCATTAATTGCATATATTAGCTCTTGCTTTGAAACTTAGACCATATATTTCCTATAGATGGAAAACCAATCTAAGGACATTGGTTTTCTTGTATCCATTTATGTTGATGTAAGCCTATATATTACATAGATTTTTTAATCTTTATTAGGTATAAGAGGCCTATTTTTCCCTCCATGGAGCCTTACTGGTAACACTTGGCCCTTTTAATGCATCTAGTCCAACTCAAGTTTGCTTTAGCTCTTTGCATTTCCCTTGCTATTAGATAAGATGCTTTAATTTGCATCATTGATCTTCCTGGTCCCACTATCCTTTAAGCTTGGCCTCACTCTGTTGATATTTAGAGCTTAGACTCCTACAAACTATTGATCTCTTTACCAGTTGAATGTGTGTATGCCACTTATCTTTGACTAAATATACTTTTGGATTTTCTAACCATTGACCTAATCTCACTCTATTGGATCTCATCTAGGCCAATTCTCATGGAGTTTTGCTTTCTTTTGGGTTCATTGTGCTCAGAATTCTTCCTTATGCACTTTCCCATGAACACTTTGTTCAAAGGAAATCATGTCGTCAGAATTTTTCTTTTGGACAATTTTCTCGAAACAATTTCCTTTGGCCTTTTCTTTTAGGATTTTTCCTTAAGTTATTCATTTTTTTTGAAATGTCCCCTCAAAAATCTTGAAAACATCCTTCCTGAAAGGAAAGGACCCTTTGGGTTTTGCTAAGTGCCTTGTTTTCCTAGATAAGTGCCCTTATCGAAGGAAAATATCCTTCAACATTTTTGAAAAGTCCCTTTCTGAATGGAAAGTATCTCGCGATATTCTTGAAAAAGCCCTTTGGTATTTGAGAAATGGTCCTTCAATTTTTTTGTTTTGGCACTTCTTCTCGAAGGAATTCCTTCCAAAGAAATTCCTTCGAGATTTTTTCCTTTGGCTTTTTATAGAATACCTTTTGGCTATGTTCTTGGGCACTTTTTTGAAGAAGTAACTTTAGACTTCTTGCTAAGTGCCTTTAAAAAAAAAATGTAAGTGCCTTTGGCTTATGGAATATGCCCTTCAACTTTGGTAAAAGTCTTTTGCTTTGGGATAGAAGTTTCAAAATAAATCTACCTTTGGAAAAATTGTCTCAAATAATTTTCCTGAAGGAAAAGTGCCCTTTTGAAAATTCCTTCAGAATTTTTGAAAAGAAACCTTCCCAAAAGGAACATACCCTTTATATTTTTGAAATGGACCATTGGATCTTTAAAAAAGACATTCTTGAAAGGAAAATAGACCTTTAAAATTTAGAGAAATCCTTTTTTCAAAGGGAAAGGATCCTTCAAGTTTTTGAAATAGACTCTTTTACTGAGAAAAGTGCCCTTTGGCTTGCTAAAAAAGACCATTTCTTCAAAAAAAATACTTTCAGAGATTTGAAAAATACCCTTTTTCAAAGGGAAAGTACCCTTCAAAACTTTGTAAATGAACCCTTTTCCCTGAGAAAAAATATTTTTTGGAATTTGTAGGTGCCATTTCCTTCAAGAAATTAAAAAGTACCTTTCAAAAATTGTTTTAGACAAAAATTCTGAAATAATGTCTTTCACTTAGTCTCCATACAAAGTTTGAAAGAATGAAGAAGTAAAGACTTAGCCGATAAGAGATTTTATACTTAGTCCTTTTAGTTTGTAGGATCTTATAGGTTTGTGCTTAAACCTATGAAGGCTTGATTCTATGAAGGCTGGGAAACCATGAAGACTTACTCAGACCCTTCATTTTTGCCACATTGAGCCTACTTCAAAGGCTTGGTATGTGGGCCAAAAATTGGCCAAAAGGTTGCAAGTGGGCTTGACCCATATTTTTAATAATATTTAGAATGAAATTCTACCCACAAAATATCCTATGTGGGTGTGCTACTAAAACCACTAACAAGTATCATCATTAGTAGACATATCTAAAATAACATCATGATGTGTTTCCTTAGTAGAAGAACCATTACCTTTTGAAATAATTTGGGGATGAACTTTTGAGATTTCTTAGGTGTAATTATTACCTTACATAATAGCTCCTGAAACAACATCAATAGATGTTGATGGGGCTAATGAAACCATTAAATAAGATATTTACATTGAATAACTGGTGAAAAATCTAGTCTCCCTACAAAAAAATGTAGAGAGGTAATGGAGAGAAGGCTAAAATATGTGATATAAATATTTTCAACATCATGATAGGTGGTGAAAAGACATGCAATTCCAAAGGATTCATCACAAGCTCTATTTTCTTAATAATATTTGGATGTTGGTTTGATATCTTGAATCCTATTTCAAGTCATATCTTATTTTCATTCAATGTTGGAAATTTATTTGAAAATAGTTGAGTGGTTTAAAAATTATAACCTTTGGACTCATATAAAGGTAATTAAATTATTATTTTTATTAAAAAGGGAAAACATAATATGTTTTCTATATAAACCCATAATTTCATTTTTTTACCATCTCTTTGCATTCAATGTTCAAATTTTACTGACTAATAGAGAAAATAGAGGCCATTTGATTAGTGAAAAAAGACGATGGCACACACATGGGGATTAAAAAGTAGATCATTATGTGGTTCTTTCTTGAACCTTGTATTTTTTCATGATTTAAAATTTTATAACATACAATTAGCTAAATAAACATGACATAGGGACAATTGACATAGGCAAATTTTTTTTAGAGGGAGTACTAGAGGGGTTTAATAGGGGTACCCCAACATTTTATGTATGGGAAAGTGTTACTTTTCATTGTTGTGGGCCCCATTCAATGTAAGGGCTTATATTTTGAAAAATGCAACAAAGACACATTCATTAACTATTGAATATGCCTTATTGTAGGGAATAGGTAGAGTATTACCTAATTTGATGTGTTAATTTATAAAACCAATATTTCCATTTCAATTATTGGATTTTGTTATTAGACAAACATATTTTATTTTTATATGGTTTGTGCATGTTTAATCTAGGGTTGCTTTTTTGGTTGGTTTTTTATGGTGTATCTAATATTGACTATTTATAGTAGTTTAGAAAACCATGGATAGGTTATGGTGGAATACCAAATATGGTGGTTTTTAGGCATGATAATTACTTCAATAGGTGAGTGGTAGGTACAAATAGAACATATTATGCTTGGTTAGTGCAAGGGAGCCTTGAAAAAACAATTTTTTTTGGGTTTAGTATGAGGACATGATAGAGGTGAGGATATTATTAGATGATGTATATTGTATCCTTGAATTATTTAAAATTATTGAAAGGATACATGTCAGTGATTTGGATGAGGTTAGGTGGAGGAATATGGTCATATGGGCCATAAGACATCGTGAATATGTGGGTTTACAAATAAGAGTAAGGATGGATGTTATATGAGATGGGTTGGTGTAGATCATCCAACAAGTAGTGTTGGAAATTTTATTTGGGTGAATACTATTCCATAAGATTAATGATAAAAATTATCTTACCCTTGGCATGGGTTGTTCATTAGAAATCATAGGTTAGGATAAAATGTAACAAGGTTTTAGAGGTTTTTTTGCTATACCATGACTTGTTGGTGAGTTAAATGGTTATGATCATGTTATAAATTTATGAGAAGTTCATAAATTATACTTCACTAGGGGTGTATTTAGACATTAATGTAATGATATCCATAATTGAAAGGTGGTACTAAGAAATAAACACCCAATAGGATAGAGGGGGAGAAACACCAACCCTGAAAGTGAAAATATTGTTGGCCATAGTTAATGAGTTGGTTAAATGGACCCATTATGTTTTTGGATAATGTTTGGCCATCATGATTGGGCTTAAAAATGTCCATGTGACACATGGTAGTTTCAAGGCATTGTAATGAATCTAGATTTTGGTGTTAAGGTAGGAGGATCATCCTTGTGAGAAATTAGAAATTTATTCATATGCCACACATCAAACCTGAGAACCTTGAGGGTTCATGGGAGTTGTAGTGTGGAGATAACCACTGTTAACACAAAGGAGAATTAGTGGGGGTCATGTTGTTGAATCAATTATTAAAAATTTACAAGTAACTAGTGTGTGTGGTAGAGGTGGTGTTAAGGATTTATATATGGTCATATCTATGGAGATGTTTTAGACAAAGGTACATGTGTTGATAGTGTTGAAATTGAAATTTTAATGGTCAAAAAAATCAATCTTTTCACCTATCATGAATAATAAAGTGAAATTGTAATGTTTAATAATGAGGGACTTTAGAACTAGATGACTAGCTTAAGTGAAGTTGTAGTTTTAACTATTAAGTAAAACTAGGATTGTTTGGGAAAAACCTAAGGACCTAAAAAATTATAGGTGATTTGAGTTATTATTATAAAATATTATCAATTTAAGAGTGAGAACTACTATCAAAAAGTTGCACCAAAAGTGAAACTAAAAGTGGGTGTTTCCAAACTAATCTAAAATATGATTAATTCATTTGAGAATACAATTATTGTTAAGTTACTTCCCAAGTTTGAGTTAAATAAGTACATCAATTAATCTACACTATAATTACTAAATAATAATGATGAACATCACAATTGTGTAAAATGAAATGCTACTTCCTCTAACTATCTAAATTGTATCAAAGTTTTTAATTAAAGTATTATGAACAAAATAATTTTAAGATAAAGCATTGATTGAGATAAATAAACTTGAAGGGACTAAGAACAAGTAAGGAACAAGAAACTAAAATAAAATAGAAAGTGTTGACCCATAATTTTGGATACTAAAGGAAACTTAAATAAGGCTAAGTGTGAAAGAGTGTATGTGAGACACACTCCTTCATAGTAAGATATTTTAAAAGTAAGATAAAGGATGGTTCACAAGGTATGGGGTGATGCACATTATGGATGACATATAGTAAACATAATAAAAGAAGCACACATTTGGAGAAAAAAATGCTAGGATGGAAATAAACACATATATAGATCATAAGGAAGCCAAATCCTATAGGTGTTAAGAACCAAATAAGTGATCACATGGATGGGATGGGAT
The DNA here is from genome assembly GCA_037957365.1 of Torreya grandis. NCBI lineage: Eukaryota > Viridiplantae > Streptophyta > Pinopsida > Cupressales > Taxaceae > Torreya > Torreya grandis. Next base: position 408,677 of record JARHVA010002519.1, on the reverse strand, counting down.
TGAGCTTAAAAAGACACATATTTGGGGAATATTCATATATTTTTGGCAACCCAAGAGAATATTTGGGGAATATATGCATAAAATTATCAAAATGGATAGTTTACAATAAAGTCTATGGGTATGTGCATAGAGTTGGGGGATAATTCTATGGACATTTCCCATAATGTGATTGAGTTATTGACATAATGTGTTCATGTTATTTAAATTATGGTTTGGTAATTACAAAGCCATAATGTGATCACATTAATATATAATGCAATCACATTATTTAAAACCAATAACGTGATCATGTTATTTAAAAACAATAACATGATCACCTTAATAATGTGATAACATTCCATGTGTTTACTATAAAAAATAAAAAAGTGAACCTGAACACATAATTTTCTCATTTTGCATTCGATTTATTTATTTCCATCACTTTCCTCCACTTCATGATCACATTTTTCCTTAGTGAGGTCAAACCTTGTCAAAATTTATTATAAGAATCTTGAAACATTGACTAATTTATGATACCGCTATGTAGAAGAGGTAAGTGCTAAAAAAAATACACTTATTAACCCTAAATTTTAGTATTTTTTTGTTATTTTCATTATTTAATTGGTAATTTATTTGTTTTGAATAGCCCATCCTACTAAAACTCTATTCCTCATCCTCACCCTCTTAACCCTCCACCTAAACCTCATGATCCTCATCCTAATCCTCTTCCTAACCCTCCACCTAACCCTCCTTTAGTTCCACAAAATCCCCCATGCAGTCAAGAGAGTCTAGTTGACCACATTTTGGAAAATAAAATTGAAATTTAAGAATTAATTAGGATAATGAGGGATCCCACTTCTACCAACACCCACCATACTTATGTATCTAATTCCCTAGAGTCATTATTAGGTCAAATTGACTCTATAACAAGTCAAATTGATAGATGGGCTTCATATCAAGATAGTTATAGGGCTTATTATACTAAAAAACTATAAGCACATGAGGTCAAGAACAAAGATATATAAAAATACTCTATTTACACCTTATTCATTGACCCAACCACCAATGCACCATTTTTAGTAATTGCTAAATGTTTCCCAATCCATCACTGTGAATATAATTTAATCACAACCAATTTCTGAGATCAATGGTGGATGGTGTTTGATTATCCACCATGTAACAACCACAAGGTCCTATTGTATTTTTTGAGGAAACTCTACTATGAGTTTGTCCTCAAAGATATTCTAAACTATTTCTATTATAGTGAGTTTTAGGGTTAAGGGAAAGACCCTGTACAAGATTGACTAGGTGCACATCATGCACCTAATCAACATGCAAGGATTTATATCCAAAATCCACTTAAAACTTAGATACCCTATATAATTTAGGATCCATGGAGATCAACATTTGCATTCACTTAGGTCATTCATTGATACACTTGTTCAACATATGAGTAGGCTCTCATAGATCGATGGTAGGGATATACCACCTAGTGTGCATACCCAAACCCACCCTTACAGATCTTATGAAGCTATAATAACTATACCTTATAATGATTATGGTGCTATTTATTTAGAGGGATTGGATAATATACTTATAAATGATGAGTTTTTGGTATGCACATTTGGTGTGCAGACATTAACCACTACACAAATGTGGGTATATTTTATATAAATATCATGTTAAATTCAAGTTATCTTTACAAATTTAATTTTTCTAATAATTAATTTACATATAAATTAAATAATATATGTAATTTTTATTTCCTAGGAGGATATGGTGCCTTAATCATCATAGTCCACATTTGTAGGATTTGATTTAACACAACCATTATTTACATATAAGGATCCAGTTGCTGACCCATCCACTACTACATCTATCTGTGTTACGATGACACCTTTTACTTATATAGAGTTAAATTTTGAGTTAATCTTACTCTCTATGTATATTTTCTTTGTAATTTAAATTAAATTTATCTATCAAGGATCTCAAAATTCAATTACAATACTATTAAATACACTCTTAGTTTAATAAATAAGAACAACTTGCTATATATATCTTTGATACTTTATATAAACATAAATGAGACTTGTTTAAATTTAGTTTATGGATCAAGTAGACACTCCTCCATCACTACGAGTTGAGACAAACATAGGCATTGTTGCTGCAATGTCATCCACATAGACACTGACAAAGGTATATATTAACTCATAATTTTGAATTGTAAAAATAGAATTATTTTAATGATTCTACTACATATTTGGAGAAAATATATCTTATGTGAATTTATTATGTATGCAAGGTTGTCCCATGACATCTGATAGTCCCAGTCAGATGATTAGTAGGGAAAATTATCATGTTTATTCCCTATTTTAGATTCATGTTTGAATAATTGAGCCTACCACTAACTCATTTGAGCATAAAAAATAGATTGAGTAGGATTGTAAGCTTGCATTAAGTGCATGTTTAAATTATTTTTTATTCTAGTTTAACATTAATTTCTTAATAAGTAGTTAGATGTATTTTATGTTAATTTTTTAATAATACTTATATTTGAAAAGGTTCAGTTGCAAACAAGCTATGAACATAGGACCCAAAGTCAGACCTTGGAGTAATCAATGGCTTTTGAGGGATCTCCATCTATCAACAGGGCATCTAAGGGAGAGTATTCTTCAAAGAAGGAAAAGAGAGGGAGGCTATTTGATGATCAAGATATCTTACATGATATGTGCTTTTTTATGCCTATATAGCAATGTATGCATTTTTGGCATTGTATATGCGTATATGACATTCACCTGACATTAGATACTATGTTGGTAGATGTTATAATTTTTTGTATGCCTATCATGGGAATCTATGTATTATTGACATTGTACATGTGCCTATATGACTTTTTTAATTTTTCATTTGAATTATATTAATCTATCTAATTTATATTCAATTTTAATTTAAAATATTATCATATAGTGTTGTTTTTATTTTCAAAACTATTATATTTTATATCTATTTAATGTTGTACACAAATGAGGATTAATTTTTTTCTTTTCAATGCTATAAATGTCCTATCTCCCATTTTTTTAAATTAAAGTTTTTATTTAATGGTGTGTAGTGGAAATAACTGATGATACTCTTATCTATTTTGCATTTGTCATAACCATTTACAATTTTTCAATTGATCATTAGCACAATTTGATTTCACTTAAGGTCCACACCCAATCATGTTCATACTTATATAATGCAGAGACATAAAATCATTCCTAAATACCTACAAAATTTTCACTCTAATATCTATACTTGCAAACCTAATCTTTCACCTTCGCTTGGCTCTAATGCCTTTTTGGATAGCTTTTTTAAAAACTAATCCAACTACTTTATGTCACCTCTAATTCTTGTTCCTTTATATTTTACCTAACCTCTTGAGTAATCTCTATCAATACCTCTTCTTCACTCAAATTTTTACTATCCTCCAACCTACCCCTTTTGTCATTCACTCTTCACACTCTCTCACTATACATTCCCTACTCTTGGCTATGCCTAGATGCCTTCCTTTTATTTAATACTTTCGTTAATACTTCTTATATCTCTTATATCCACCTATCTAACCTTAATTCAACCCATTAAATCTAATTTAAAAGGCCTCCACACTCCTTAAAATTTCTTGCACCTTTTCCCTTCAAGGCCTATTTGGCATAATAAGCCTAATGCATGTTCTTGAGACCTATTTCTGACCCTTTAACACCTCACTCTTTTAGCACCTTCAACATCTCAATCCTAATGTACTTCAACTCCCCATTGAGGTATCTAGACCCAACTCAATGCCCATTAATAGTTTTATTGATTTCTAGGCTTGTCCCTTAAGGGTGTTAGGCCTCCTATAATTGATATTTGACAATTGATCTTTGATAATATCACAATACTATTTTAGCCTCCAAATTTCCTTGAACACTTAAAATACACTTTCATGAAAAATTGGGTGATAAAAATGAGAGAGAGAGTTGCATGGGGGTGTGTGGTTTAGGAGAGTATGGGGAATTAATATGAGTCAGTAGAGTAGGTAGGAGGTTTAGGAAAGCAGGATAAATGGAACAAGAATATAGAAAACTATGTTGTCCATGAGGACAAGGATATGACAGTGGATCATATTGTAAATATTTATGAAGATCATTAAAAGATGTGTTATCTAGTGGAAGAACCTCTGTATCATTGTGTTTTGAATGCATTTGAATAAACTTTGATGTTTGACAGTGTTATTGAAGCTTAGAGATAACATCCCATTCTAAGTTGTAGGTGTGTGGAGGATTGAGTGGTTTCAGGTAGATAGAGGGGTAGTTTCACCCTCAAGTAAAGGTGGTTTGAGGAATAACAATCATGGAGATATATTCTACTATAGTCCTATGGAAAGAGTTTGATTGAGTTGTTTTAATTAAAAATTTTACAGATACTTTTAACTATCAAATTGAATCTACTACCCATAGATTCCTTAAATCATTTGAAAATATATAATTAATTTCCATTTAACCATACAAGGATTAATGATAAGTACAATTAGAAAACAATATTTCTAAGTGTCAATATGCAAAATCCTCATCTTGATAAAATTTTTTCACTACCAACACATTCATGGGGGGATAAAATCCAGGACCAAGTTCTTGGCCTCCCATCATGCCTAATAAACAAACCCACCACTCACTCTGGCCTCAAGAATGCCCTTCCCAATACAATAAAAATGTAGTTTTTAGTCTAAGTTCAAACATGCATAAAATAAAACTTATAAGTCATTTATGAAAACTATTAGATCTCTCCCCTACCTATTTAATTCATATAATCGTACATTAGAACACTTAGGTGGAACCTTCAAAAACAATCCATGGCATAAATTGTAGTGATAGGTCCTAATATATATATTTTTTACATTGAATAGGCATATTCTTGAGCTCCAATTGCCATTTCTACCTCTGGGACCTCTAGTTGAGAATTTATCACTTTGATTATATCTAGATAGACAAATTACATGTGATCACACTGCCACGACATTCAAATCAACCTAAAAATACATTTTCACTACCATTAAAGAGCGTAGAAACATTGACAATAAATATTATCAAAGTTAAATTTATGGTTTAAAAAAATTGATTTCGATGCTTCCTAGCTAAAAGTTGGCATTGCTAACATGTTCTAGGTAGGGGAAGATAACATCCAAAACCAAGTTCTTGGTCTCCCATCATGCCCTTCTCAATACAAAAAAATTTAGTTTATTAGCCTAAGTTCAAACATGCATAAAATAAAACCCATAACTCATTTTTGTGAACTATTAGATCCATCCCCTATCTCTTTAAGACCTATAATCATACCCTAAAACACTCAGATGGAACATTTGAGAGCAATATGTTGTAAAATTCACAGTGATGGGTCTTAAAATGCAACTTTTTGGCATTGAATAGTCAACTTTTTGAGCTTCAACTGCCATTCTTGCCTCTAAGACATCCAATTGAGAATCTATCACTTTGATCACATCTAGATAGGAAAATTACATGTGCTATCACTACCATGATGTTCAAATCCACCTGTAAGTGCATTTCCATTACCGTTTAGGAGCATAGAAACACTAAGTAATTAAAAAGTTAGTTTTTCTTAGCTTGAAGAATATGGAATTATTTATTGATAGTGCCAACCACGTGAAGGTGGAAGCTTATTTAGCAACACTAGCCTACCAAAAATTGCTAGTAAGTAATTTAAAAATAAATTCATATGTACTACCTTGAAAATAAAAAAACATTTAGTAAAATTGATTACATCTACATTTGAAAAGTCAACATACTTGCATATTTCAATCTAATAAACCACTAGGATCTATTCTAACTTTGATAGTATTAAGAATAACTTCATGGTTTGACTCCCAAACTTTCCATAGTTTCCTATTTAATGACCTTCCATGATATTTTTGTAATTGAATATTTGTTGCAAGAATTAAATTTGAATAGTGCAATATCTTCCTATGCATTTCAAACTCTTCAAACAACCAGTAATATGATTTTTTTATAGGATATCATTGAAACCAAGTTTCAGTGACTACCACTGACCTAGTGGGATAGTTAATGTTTTGTCCATCTATAACTAGGGAGGTCAATTTTTTTTCTCTATACACACTGATATAAGTATTAATTTGTGCCCTCTTCATTGTTCTCATTTGTAATAACTACAAAAACATGGCCTATATCACAAAAAACCATTTTTAGTGAAAGTATGAAGATATATAATGAAAATATTTTGTACATAATGAAAAGTATTCTACATGGATATACTAGATCATATACATGGTCAAAGTCACTTGATAATGTCATATATATAAGTTAAAATGCTATTGAAAATTGATATGTATTGGTTGGAATTACATGTTTAGAATTCTAGTCATCCACCCACTCTTGTGACTCACACTCATTCCAAATAGAGTCCACACACGTAGAATAGAAACATGAAAAGTGTCTCATATGAACAATCCAAAAACTTGTATTTGAGCTATGAAATGAGTGCATCTCACTTGAACCCATTAGATTCATACAATCATCATACTTTACCAAGTGTTCTTCCTCTATTAACCAAAAATGTATACAAATAGTAGGATTTGGTTGAGCACCATGACACATGTTCTCATTATACCATTAAACCATAGTTTTTACATCTTTCAAATCAACACCCTCTTAAAATTTCAACTCTTCCCTTACAACAACTCTTTTTACACATGATCTAACACTATCATGCTCCCCTTTTCCATGGCCAACCTCAGTGACAATCTAAATGTGTTCTACACAAATGGGAATGTGCATCCTACTCAACCAATAAAACATCAATGCATTTTTTAATTATGATGTGCAATTGTTTGACCAAATGTAATGTTGATTAAAAGTAATGTTATTCTAACTTAACTATTCATAGAACTTCTAAAAATAACCTTACACATGATCTAAATAATGTGATTGCTCATTGATATTATAGAAATGGTACTCCCATAATATTTTTTATTTCTTCTTTATACTCTTAGCTGCTACATGAATGTTATATGCATGAATATGGGAACTTGTGATGAGTTATAATACTATGATTGAACTTCCATTTGTGATTTGAATATGTAATTTTCAACAAAGTCAACTACTAAAAAAATCAACCAAGTGGGAATGTATCCTTTATTATCTTGGAATGTTCATCTAACCATATAGCCTTGTGTGTGTGCCTTGCATACTCAAATAATTTTCTTCCTAAATTTGACCAAAAATTTAGAAACATGTATCATTTTTAGATTCTTTGAATTTTTTTAATTGATAAGTCATCGATTTATATTTTCTTAAACCAACTAATTATTATTTAATTGCACTTGTACTATTTTCATGGATACAATTTTTTAATTTTGGCAATCCACCATAAATGCTGTAATTTACATCTAAACATGATTTGTTATAAAATAATTGTCCATTCAGTCTTTTACAAAAAATAGTTGGAATAAATTCCATGGATGATTTTGGTGGAAATTTAATGCCACACTGCTACAAAATCTTATTAGTATTCAAAATACAATGAGTATGGTAAAAGCCATCACAATGCATTAAAAATTCAACATGTTGACTACAACAAGTGGTGCATGTGTGATTTATTTTTACATAAAAGGACTGACCATCACAAAATATCTTTGACAAATAGAAAATTTTGGAGGTTTTTCCAAACACTTCAAGTAAAATTGTGTTTGATTCATATCCAAGAAATGTTTTAGATGTGGTTCACAGTTATGAGAACCAAATCCTCTTTTCACTACGTCTCTTGCATTGGAGAAACTCTTGTATTATATTTCCAAAATTGAGCAATTAACTCTTTGAGAGCATCGGATATAACCTTTTCCATTTGTGTAAGTCTACCATAAACTTCCTAGATTTCATTGGTATTAGGTTCATAAGTATTTTACATCTTTTAATTAATTTAATTAATGTTTTTATATTTATATTAAGTGTTTAGATTGTTTTTAAAAGCTTTCATTTTTTCCTATTTGGCCACTTACTACACAAGTTATAAGTATACACTGGGTAGCATTACAATATTAGGTGCTTGATTTTGGGCCTATAGTATGATATGCATCATGTAGATTTTCAATAATTTCATTATTTTCATCATCCATGTTAGATTTTATTAATCCTAATGTGTACATTACAGGTCTTATCTTAATCGATTTTATAATTAAAATAAATAATTGACATCTTTAACTATCATAATCCAAACTATGAAAGAAACTACCCCAAATTTGTTAAGCCAGTCTTCTTGAATGGAGATCAAACATTTTGTTATGCATCGGTTCTAAAATATTTTCATCGACTTCAATTAATTACTTGTACCTTCTACACACAATTCTTGGAGGTGTTGCTAATGGTGGAATTTGTTGAGAGGGTGTTTCAAAATCATTATTACTTTCATTGTTTAGAGGTGGGATGACATTTTTTCATTGTTTATCTATTCATTATATATTTCCATGAAATTTTCTTGATTGTTAATTTCCTCGTTATTTGTTTCCATAAAAATTTCTTCATTCATGGGGGGTAAATCATCATACATAGACTCATCATCAACAAAAATAAACTTATAACTTTGAATGTAAACTTCCAACATTATCTAATTAATTATTGTTAATTTCATTAATATTCATTTCATTATGGTCAATTTCATCATTATTCAATTCATTATGGACAATTTCATCATTATTGTCAATTGGCTCATTATCTATAGCATTTGGTTCATTAGGATTAGGTTTTGTACCTTGCCTTAAATGTAGTTTTTAAATTCATATCTTGTGTTTCTCTCTCAACTATTCTAATTCCTCTGGTGTTTTATTCTTTAACATCTTCCTCTTCCTTGAATGTGATTCATCACCCATAAAGAACAATTGATAGCTTTTTAGAGGTGAGGTCAAAATAAGGACACAGGTCCCACAAAAGTACATAGAGAATGTTTATGGAGATAAAATTCTCAATTTGGGTTAAAAATAGATGTTGAAAAGTGAGTTTTATCTATGTTAATAATAAAATGATCATGATATTTTTAATATAGATTAGGGATTAGGGATTAGGGATAGGGATTATGGATTATGGATTAGGGAATTAGTGCATAAGGTTTAGGGATTAGGGATGAAGGCATTAGGGCATAGGGATTACAATTTATTTTTTAGGGTTTATGGATTAAGGATTAGGGCATAGGGTTTATGTTTAAGGGTATATATAAGGTCTAATCACTTTATTCCATGTAAACCTATTTATTACTATAAAGGATGTTAATTGGGGCTAAATCAATTGGTAAATATGGAACTTATTGTTTATAATTTAGGGTATAGTGTTTAAGGTTTATGGTTTAGGGATTAGGGTTTAATGTATATATGGTTTAGGGTGTACATAGAGTTCACTATGTTTTTGGGCTCAATAAGACCCCACATCATCACATATTAAGCCAATTAATCAATTGGGAGAATGAGTAATGTGATTTGGGCCAAATTAAGTAATGTATACCTAATTATTAATATAAATGTTGTGAATTAGTGCTAAAATAATTAGTTTAGGGTTTAAAATATAAGGTATAGGGTTTATGGTCCCCAAATATAATTAAGGATAATTTTAATCACTTGGACTTATTTATGACTATAGAATGTGTTTAAATGGGTTGTCATTATACCCCATGTCATCATGTAGATTGAGTGAATCAATCAAATGGGGCAACCAATCATGTGATTTAGGTCAAATTGAGCCCTGTGAACTTAATTCTTAGTCTAAATGAAGTTAATTTGGGCTAAAATGATTGGTTTAAGATTTAAAGAGTTTATATTTATGGTTTAGAGTTGAAATATTAGGAACTTTAGGGATTAGGGTATATAAGGTACAATCATAAAGGTAATTAGGGAAAATTTGAGCTCCTTAAACCTATATTTGTACTTAAAGAATTTGATTTTGGGCTCAATTAGCCCCCACATCATCATAAATTGAGCCAATTATTCAATTATGGTAATGAGTGATGCAATTTTGCCCAAGTTGATCCTTGTGAACCTAATTATTTTTATATAAAGGATGTTAATTGGGGCTAAATTGATTGGTTTAGGGTTTAGGGCTTATGGCTTAGGGTTTAAGGTAAACGGTATAGGGTTTAGGGTTAAAGGTATCACATATAGGGTCCAATCACGAAGGTAATTGAATAAAATTTGAGATGCTTGTTCACCTATTTATGATAGTTGCCTTCATGTTTGTATTTATGATAAAAGTTGGGTCAGTTAAGCCTATATGTTACATACATTATATAATTGATTGAGCCATAAATTTGCTTTAGGGGCTCAATTTTTCCCAAATCATGCCCCTAATTACAAAAATTGACCAACTAGATCAATTCATGATAGAATAAAACTTAATTTTGACCTTAATCATATCTTGCACTTGAAGGGGTTCAAATTGGCCTCAAATGCCTCCTTGATTAAATGAATAAAATCTTTGTTTAATTATATATGACATGATATTAGGGTTAATTTAACCACAAATCACATCATATATAATTTAAAATAGGTTAATGTGGCTCATTTTAACCCTAATTACCTCCAAAATTGAACTAATCAACATTTATATTCATTAGCTAATGACATTCAAGTTTATTGATCTCAAAACCACATTCTATACATGTAAAACTTGCATAAATAAATAATGTTTCTTTTCTTCAATTGAGATGATGAAATTAGAGCCAATCAACCCACAAATCACATTTTATAGTCATGTAATTAGGTTAAAGGGGCTCAAAATAACCCTAATTTACTTTAGATGCACAAATAGATTAGTACTTCAAAGGTTAAGTTTTGGCCATAGGTTTGAAAAATGCATTTTATGACATCTCATGTTAAAATCAGTTATATCATAAAATCTATAATGAGTTACACCTTAAAACCAAGTAATTATAAGTCATCAAGTCAACATATTAAAATGCTCATAAATTTTTTGAAGTCTAATGTGATACCATGACACCTTAATTCACTATCTAAGGTTAGGGACATTTCCCACATCACATGAAAGAACACCACTATTAAGGGGCTCAAGAGCATATATAAAATTTGAGCTCAAGAGCAAATTTTCATTTTTGGGTGTTATGAAGATTACTATGATCACATTATTTAAATTTGAATTCATACACCAAGAATTTTGTATTGGGAATGGCTTGGATTCTCGAGCCAAAGGCTTGGACCGATCAATCTATAGCCAAGTCTGAGAGTTTTGATAAAAAAACAAAAAAATTCAACTTCAATCACCAAATACACTTAGAATTTTAATGGTAAAATTAAAAAAATTAATACCATATCGATGATCACATTCTCCTCTTTCCAAAAATGTTACTTTTATAATTTTTGGACTAATTTAAGGTTTTATTAACTATACCTTTTTTAGGCCACTACATGTGGCAAATATACATGCCTAGACGTGTTCATGTAATTTTTTTCATGGATCAATGTGAAAAATAAGTTATATGGTCACAAATTAGGCCTAATTATATATACATTAAAAAAATGATTTTCATTTTTTTGAGGTAGTTAGGCACACTGCGTGACTGACTATCCATTTTTTTGTCAATTTTTAGGATCAATTTACTTGAAAAATTCATAAAAAAAGTATTCATTAAAAAAATATAGATAAAAAACTATAATATCTCATTTAAATGTTCACCAAATGGTTTCAAACAATATTAAACACTACTAAAAAAATGGTGTGCCACATGTCCATCTATCTGCTCTATTTTCTTAAAAATAGAAGTTCCTCTTCAAATTTTAGATGTTTGACCTAGTTATACTTAACCATTTTTAAAAAAAATCAATGTTTTGGAAACTAGACTTGAAATTGTACATTTCATGTTATTACATAATCTTCAAATTTGGAGTGTAGATATCTCAAATTATTTATGAAAGCTCATATTTCTAAAATTTTAGGAAAATCATGTCCACTGATAGTCCTTTTTTTGTCCCCTAACTTTGTGCACTTACCCCTGTGATAGTTGGTATGGGTCAAGAGGGTTTAGGATACCTATAAATAAGATATTTGACCTCTCATTTGAAAAACCTCTTAAATGCATACGTTTGACATATTGAGGAAACTCACATTTTTCAAGGAAAGGTGAATTGGAAAAAAGCTTAGTGTTTGTAAGAATAAGCAACCATGGAAGGCTTATATAGTATTTGCTTATGTTTGTAGCTCATATGTATAATATTATTGTGGTAATGGATGTTTTGTACACTAATGATGTATAATGTATGAAAATATTATTTTGAATACAAATAAATAGTAATTGAGATGGTTGTGTTGTGTGTGTATATGTTTGTTAGGGTTTAATTTGTACTTATTTATGTATGCTTTATATATTCATATATATATATATATATATATATATATATATGGGGATATATATGTATCTTTATACATCTTGGGTGAGTAGTTAAGTCTTTAGGATTAAATAATATTCTAGTTTTATAAGATTGAGTGTCCTCTTAATTTTTTACACATAACCTAGAATGTGCAATGTTATGTTTTATTTATTAATCTTTCCTTGATCCTATGTAAGTTAGGTTGTGTATAACAAATAAGAACTCAAATATTACCACATAGGCCTAATAAGTATAAATACCTAACACTCACCCAATGCATAGTAAGATATCATAGATAACCACATTGATGTAGATATATTTGAAAAGGAAAAAAGTGCTTAACAAAACATACAAACCCTAGCACTCACATCCACACCACATATACATTTAAAATAACATTTATTATATTAAATTCATAACATTTACATTAAACATACATGTCACATGAGAATTTTTTCCATTACACTCCTGCTTAAAGGCTTTCAATCACTATAGATCTTATGCTTGTAGTACATTCAATTTCATGACTGTGCAAACCTTCAAACCCTAGGACAAATATCTAGTTTAGTATTCAAATATTCAAAATGTGTAAGATAAAAATATATGAATATCCTCCTCAAATTATAGGCTAAGGTCCTTATTTATAGGTTTTTTTGGATGATTTGTATTTGTTTCCAAATCATTGTTTTTACCAACTATCATACCAATTGGATACACATATAGGAATATTCCTTCCTAGATTATATCCAATTTTCCATTCAATAGCATATTACATTTGTATTCTTTGATTATTAATTTTACAACTCATATCAATTTCATTCACCATCTAATTTGCTAGATCTACATCTATTGTTCACTTTACACACCATCCTTCCTACACATCATCCATATTCCATGCAATGTGCTTGATTATATTTTTAAATAAATATTCATATGGATGAGTGTGTCTCACTCACATCCTTCCATACTTATTATTATTTAGTTTTCCTCTGGACTAAAAAAAATACTAGAATTGGGGGTCAACATTTGCCCCTACCTTGCTAATTTTCTATCCTTAGATAACTTCATCTCTTCCTTAGGTGTGCTTGAAAATATTTTAGGGATTAATCCCTTAACCTTACATTTATATGCATCCTAAGTAATAATTTATTAAAATAAAATCTCTAAACCTCCTTTACATTTCCCTTAATTTTTTCTAACTTTGTGACAATGGTCTCCTTTTTCTATGTATACTTTATCAAAATTATCCACTTTTGTTTTTGATTGCCTAGAAACATCACACGTAGTATTATTCCATAATTCATTCCCCATATAAATATATAATCTTATCCTATAATAAGGATCACTACTCTTTCACTTTGGACTTCCATATATTTAAATAAAACATTCTCATCTTCTTTTATTCAATGCCCGTTTCCTTCAATATAAAAACATTTCACTCTTTTAACTTTTCATTATTTGTCTCAAATTGTGCATATACATACTCTTAAATTTTATTTACTTTGATAAAATCATGTGTTGAGGTTACTAGCCATTTTTTCATCTCCTTGAGTAAACATTTTAAATACTCTACCTTCATCCTCTAAGGGTTGCACATGTTCAACTCCTAGCCTCGTTCCTAATGCTAAAGTCTCATTTAGTAACTTATGGATGGTTGTTTTCAACTTAACCATCAGATCCATTCATTCTACATCAAAGCCTCCCATAATTATGGTTCCATAATTTTAAAGGTGGTGATCCATTCATCCTTCTTTGCCACAATGGACAATGTTTATCATCTTTCCTTTTTCATTTTTCAAACTCCTTAGCAAGTCTGTCTTCAAGGTTTAAGACCTTTTCCTCTATTTTTAAAATATGTTGTGTAAAATTAGTAGCTAATTTAACCACTTTTAAAAATTATTTATTTTTATCCATCACACATGGATCACATGTGATAGTCTTTGATCAATCTTGATACTCTTAGTTGGTATTTAAAATGTTGGATCAAATCAATGCACATCTAATATTTATTCAAGTTTCTTTTTTAATTCATCCCTATTCTCTTCACTCCATGTCTATTTTCCTTCTCCTTTAGACATCATGTTAATAAATTTTTCTAAAGTAAATAGTTTTGGGATCTCAATCTAGGGTGTTTCCTTATCCTTATATTATTATGATACACTTCCCTCTCTATGCATATCTTCTTCTTCAATATTATTAGATTCCTACAAGATAGTAGGTATATTTTCTCCCTCAAATGTTAATTATTTTACCTCTTCCTATTGGGTTTATCCTCAATTCCTCTTACACTCTTTCTCTTCTTTGAGGTTTACATGACATCCTTCTTAGGGTGGTGTTTTATATACTTATTTATCTATTGCCTCTTCTTTAGACTCAAAGTGTTATATTTATAATTAAATATCCTCCTCCTAGCTTGTAAAAACCTTTTTAATGGAACCCTTATTATTATTATTATTATTATTATTATTATTATTATCCTTACTCTTATTATTTTTCTTCTTCTCCTTCCAACCCTAGCCTTACCCAACATTCTCCTTCACCTTCAATGTTGGTATCTTGTGAATCCATGCAGGTATAATACATATAGGATTTAATTTGAACTAATTTTTTCACTTCACCTCATTCAACACACATTATTATGTAGGTTTGAGATTTATATCCTCCTCTAAATATTTATCCTCATTAGTAATTGATTTACCTATGGTGCTGAAATCTACTTTAATCTTGAGTCTCTCCTTGTTAGTCTTGTTGATATTCACAATTTCCTAACCTATCTCTCCATGTATTATGTGAATAATAAATATTTAAACTCAAAATTTCATCTTTCACCTTAATATTTAAAATTTTGAAGTGTTTCATCACAAATAAAATTTGCATACTCTTTGTACGCATCTACCAAATTTTTGTGCAATCTAAATTTTGTGCCAAATGCTACCAAAATATTATTTAATATTTTTTCATATTTTAATTATATGGGTCCCTCATATTATATAAATTCTTATGAATGGAATAATTATATACTCATGAAATCACATCCTTTGGTACTTCAAATGTCTGGCCTTTTCAAAGTTTGAATTCTTCTCACAACATTAAGAACAAGTACATTCCCCATTTGAAGGTAACCCTTTTGCATGTGATTCATCCACAACCCAATTTATATCCTAAAATATAAACATATAAAAATTATACCTCACTCCATTATTTAATTTTTTTTTAGGCACATATATAATTGGTTGTGATTCATCCTCTCATCACTTGGACATGATTAGTTTTGTGTTGATTAGATAGAGCATCGAAAATGTTGAGATATGTTAAAAATTCGTTATGTACAATCCTCAATTAAAATTTAACTATGTTGATACCTAAAGAATATTTTCATTATTGAATAACACTACACATATGTATTCTTCCTCATTCTTCAGTCTCAGGATCTAGATGATGCATGTAGGTGAGATAATCATACTTTTATTGGCAAAGTGAAGCCACTCCTCATGTGTTTGAGATAAAAAAACACTTGTTTAACTCATACTTTAAAAGAAAGGTAAATTTAATATAACCAATATTTTTTTCCCTTATTGGTGATTCCTAATAGTCATATGGTTATCCTTCCTCCTAAGTGAATCTAACTCCACATCTATCTTTGCCATGATAATTGACTTTTGGTAATTGAAATATTCAATTGTGGACTTAGAAATTCATGACACCAACTATTATATTACAATCACTCCATATATAATATTAATTCATGGTGGGTAAAAAAAATTATCCTAATTTCCATTTTCCACTTGGGGGATTTACTCAACTCCTTTTTGGACTTCTTATTGTTCAACTTCAGTTTCCTCTTCTTCAACCTCAATTTAAATTTTGGTTGTTGATTCTGATCATGAATTTTTTATTCCTTATTAATTATAAGAGGTGTCATTGTTGGTGTTGATTTATTATTTTCAATGGTTGAAAATCCTAACCATACAAACCCATTTTAAATAAAAATTCTCCTCCAATAATATATTTATTTCAAGCTAGACAAAAAATCTCACTTTTTCACTATATTCATCCCCTCATATGCTATCAATGATGTTTAATTTCCTTGTGATACCTAAATCTTCCTTTGAAAATTCAATTGTGATGATGCCCTAGTTTAATTATTTGCACAATAATGCTATAACTATTTTAATTCTAAAATTCAAAATGATTCTTTACAAGGCTATCCTTATTATTTTATAGCCCTAGGCGAATTCATTCCATCATATACCTTCAAACTAATTGTTTTAATTTCCATACAATAGTTAAATTTTTAAAATAATGATGGTTTCATGCCTTTTCCCCATGAGACTTTGCTTTTTAGAATCTTTGAATACATGAATGTACACAAACCTTGTGCATTTTCCATCTCACCCTTTTTATTTGTGTATACCATTTTGTGATACAATTTATTTTTGTTCACACATATTTATCATGAACTACACTTTCCCTTGCACATTTTCTTGTATGCCATCATTTTATGTTGTAATGCTAAATTTTTAAACATCTTCTCCTACTAAGGTAAACCAAACCATACACATCAATCTCCTAAACCATTATGTGTGAATTAATCTTGATCATCATGGTAATGTAGAAACCTAATGATCATTAACATACTTTGACATAATTTGATAGGTTTACACATTGTGTATATATTTTACTATTGAACACATTTTCCATGTATTTGTCTACCCATAGACTATCTTATCCACATATATTCACCAAATACATTTATTCAAGGTTAATTTAGTCTTGTTTTACTTATTTTTTTATTAATTTGATCTAAATGAAGTAAAACTAAGAATATTTAGATTATGTAAAATAGGAAAATAATCATATAAATTTGAACACAAAAAGGGAGGTTAATATTGCACTTAAAAAATAAAAAATTAATAAAACACTATGAAATAAAGGTGTTTATATTATTTTAATATTTTGTTTCATCACTATATTTAAAAATGTTTTGTGTCTACTTTGTGACTTCTAAGATCAGGAAAATGGATCTCAAACCCTATGTTATTGCTATCGGTGAAATTGAGACCCCTACAATAGCTAATAGTGTTGAGTCCCTTCTAGTTTTTTGCATATTGTCTGTGTAGGTATTTGACACCTCAGACCATTATTCATAAACCTATAAATTCCTAAGGTGTATGTGCTCACCTTCATTCCTATGCATTATTCCATATTTTCCTTCTCTTTCTTTTGAAACCTAAATATCACTTTAGATACAAGATGACCCTTGAAAAGGGTTTCATATGTTGGGGTTGGATATCCATAGCCACCATCACTAAGTGATTAATAATTTCATATATCATAATATTTATATGAGATCTCAACCCATACGTAATTATCCCACCTAGGTGTGTGTACACACCATTATGATCAATTTAGAATGCAATAACGCTTGGATTTTGACACTTGGTACCATCAAATTTTGACATGCATTTATATTTAGACTTGGTACTAGGATTGATATTTTAAAGGATATTCATATATGTATGATTTTATGATAATGTCTCAAGAGAGTGCTAATTTATTTCTCAAGTTTATCAAGACTTCATAAGGTTGTGTCTAAATTCACAAGTGAGTATAACCTTATGATTGATTTATAATAATAACTAAATCTTTGATATTTATTGATATGATCAACCCATGAAACATGTATATGTTGACCTAATGGAGGAATCCTAATTTAAAAATAGTTGAGTGTTCCTATAAACTAACATAAAAGGAAGACACCTTTGAAAAAACATAACTATCTAATTGTTGCTAGTATTTCCTCAGCAGTAAAAATCAATGATTTGATATATATCAATAATTTATTTAGTATTATGGAAGGTTATTACACATAATCTAGTGATATCAAATATGTGTATCTCATAAATTAGATTGGCTAAGATAACAGGTGGATAAATAGATAGGGGAAAGTGTGCAAAAGAGTCAAATGTGAATGTAAAGTACCAGTATGTCAAAGTGTGCTAAATTTGATGTTGTTAAAGTGTCTAATGCCAAATTTAGGTGTCTAAAAATGCCCCTATTATATTATACTATTGAAAAATCTAGATTTAAAGGTTAAAATAATAAATTTAATACTTGTGATTAAGTGCACATGATGTTGATAGGAATGCTCCAAATATCCCATTTTACCCATGCAAAAACCTATAAGGAAATATGCATAGATAACTATCCATTCATGATAGAAAATATGAAATAATCTAGATCATTAAATTATTTAAAATGAAAATTCAAGGAATGAATACCTGAGGGTATGCAAACCAAGTTGCTATTCTTTGAACTCATTTGGAGAAATCCATGGGGTGGTAATGCCATAAGGAGATATAATCTATGCAACTATGAGTTGAATATTATAAATTCATCAAAAACCATTGAGGAAGGAGGAGTGCTATAAGTTGAAGGTTATAGAAACCTTAATTTCACTAGTTTTCATATCATAATGATTCTTTTTTTGTTGCAACCCCAAAACTAGGTTTGTATGCAAAGCTTAAACCTTGAAATAGGTTTGTATGTCAAAATGGAACCCTGAAATAGGTTTTTATATAAAATGATAAAATATTGTAGATGTATTTATAGATCTAAAGTGATCACATAGTACCATTGTTCCCCAGCAATCCAAATTATATAAATACAAAAGTGTTTTGGATGAACAACATTTGTGTCCTAAATTTGATCCATCTATACTTTAAATTGATATATATAATTCAATAATCTATCTATCATAATGTTATATAATGTATTTCAACTACTTAATTTAATAAATTTTCTCAATCCATCCCATATAATTTATTTTATAATGTCATAGAATACCCAAATTATTCTTCATAATTATGTAGAATGCCCCATATATGCCTCACATATGTCTCATTTTGTTCAATATATCTCATATAAATCACATAATCTCACTCAAAGTGTGAATTATATATTTTTTATGGCCTGAATCTCTAATAAAATATCAATATATTCCCCCCTTTTGATATGAGGGATGAGTCTTGTGAATCACTCATCTTGATAGAAAGAGTTATGGACACCATGTGTTATATATAAAAATATAACCATGTAAGATATGTAAACAACAAGATAATATGTGTCATCATATAAAGTTTTGATTATTCAAGCATGTATGAAACTATAATCCCTAGTAATGGGAATAAATGTGTTAATGTCTAATAGATATATCAATTAAGCATGTAGTAATAAGTAATGTAATAGATGCATGATAAAAATAATGACATCACACGCAATATAAGTATGCATGATATATATCATTGAAATAGGGTAAAAAAAATCATATGTATCCATGTACACTCACATGCACACAACATCATGATCATGAAACACAAAAACACTCAAGACATGACGTGACTCTGACTCAACCCAGACACAACATGGACATGACATGAACCAAAGGATCCTTTGACATAACTAACACACAACATGAAAAGACACAATTAAAGCACTCATAGAACATGCCAAAAAATACATAATGTAATAGTCATCAACATCAAGCATGCACAAAGCAAGTAATGTTAGTTTACATAATCAAGCAATGTCATCATTGATTATAGAAAAGTAAAATATCCATAAGGAATAAATCTCTAGAAAGTATAAACAAGAGAAAATCATGTATAATAGTTTACTATGTTCAATCGAGAAGTATAGAAATATATAATTTGTTAATTTTCAAATATGTCCCTAGTGTAGGTATACCCTAATGTAGAAAGGTAGCCTATGGGTGTTAATAATGTCACACATATATATGTCCATGTATCTTATGTAACATGTATGTATTACATCCCACTCACGTATATTGTGAAAATCATGTCCATAGAAAAATAATATGTAAATCACCATGTATATGATAAATAACATTAATAAATAATGTATCCTAGAATAACATGCCAAGCATAAGTCATTTTTTTGTATTTCTTGATTTTTTTTTATATTTATGAATTTTCTTATTTTTTTGAATCTTTGAATTGAATTATGTTTCGGCTAACCTATGATATATTGAAAGAAAAAATAATGATATGGGGGGTGGGGGTGAATCAATGTTTAAAAAATTTCTTTCAATTATACATGAACCATGAAAGCAACAAAGTGATCTAGCAATGCATAAAGAACCATTCACATGAGCATGAAACAAGAAAACACATATATGAGTGAGAAACCCACAAGGGGAAGAAAAAAACTATGGTATATGAAAATGAAATAATTTCCTATGAAATAATTGATAAAATTCATTTAAACACCAATTAAACTTGAATCACCAACCCTAATAAAGTCAAACACCCACTTGATTAGGCTTTAGCAAGCATCTACTTGCAAAGAAGCACCAATTCCCTAAGTGACTCAGCATCAACTTAGCCACCTCATGATTTTTGATTAAATTACACACAATTTATCTTATATTATGGTATAAAACTCATTTCAATACCTCCTTTTACTCAACCATGCATCATTTTATTCACATATATCCTTACACACTCAAATGGGCTTAAACTACCTTGTATATATACTGGTCTCATGGTCACACACCACTTGGTCAGCCATACAACTTCAAAATATTATGTATTCCATAAAAAAGGTCTTAGGATATGTTATTTACATATTTAAATATTAATTTGAACCCCTTTTGGTCTACCAAAACTCAATTAGGCCTTACTCCTCCTTTAGGTCTCATGGAGACCTAATTGCATTAGGTTTGCCCTCTTAATGCTAAAACTTGATCTTCTTAGGCCCAAATGGACTTCTCAAATGATAAAAAACCATTAAAAATTCTATACAATTAAATATTATGACATAAATTTTTTGGTTAGACCTTCATCCGTCATTCATACCATGAAAGCACCTTTAGGATAAACTACCCTATTAGGCATGTGTATCTCAAAAGATTGTCTTAAAATAATGAACCTCAAACACCATTAAGATACTTAGACATGAAAAATTAAACATGTATAAATTCTATCCATGAACTCAAGGTCATCAATTTTTTTTCGAAACACCTTAAATTAGGAAATAATAGCTCAAGAACATCTCTATAACTCGCTTACATAGAACTACCAAATCACCTCAAGAACTAGTCATAATGAATTAGACCTACAAGGCCTGTGTAGAAACTTGTCATGAATTTTTATGCATATATATAGTTATATTATATCTCCATAAAATACTCAAATATAAAATTCATATGGTCTAGTGTAAAATATTGGTCTTGCATACCAATTTCTTAACCCTATGTTTCACAGTCCTATCTGAACTAGACAGGCCATTTTGTGAGCAACATTTTCACCACTTATATTGACCTAAAAATGTTTTAAAAATAATTAACATGAAATAAAATTAATAAATAACTTATTTATGCACCTTATTTCATCAATATATCATGCACATACTCTAAAATCTTTCTCTTCATCTTTGCTTGGGTTTTACACTGTTCACACCATTAGATCTATCTACGGCTGGTTTACTTGGATGACAAAATTAGAATAATTTAAGTATATAAAATATATATAAATCATAATGGACATGTAAAATTAGTCTCTATATTATTATACCATCCATTTTATTTTCTTAACTAGTACAACTTTTGAGAGCTATAACACTTTGACAAATAGGCCTGTTTCTATACATTTTCTCTCTTAGCTGACTAACCACCACCACTTGGAGGTACCTGGGAGAGTTTAATACATTATTAAATATATTATGTAGGAATTTTAATTCATAATAATCTATTTTAAACAAAATATTTCATATTGGGTCCTTATTAGGGTTTTAGGGAGGTTTAACACATGTTTTTGTGT
Organism: Torreya grandis; assembly: GCA_037957365.1. NCBI lineage: Eukaryota > Viridiplantae > Streptophyta > Pinopsida > Cupressales > Taxaceae > Torreya > Torreya grandis. The sequence goes on along the minus strand of JARHVA010002519.1, from coordinate 386,450 downwards.
TAATGATTGTTCATAAAGGAATGCCACTTGAATCTAAAATTAATGCCTAGAGATATTGGATAAGAACCTTACCCATATATAATTAATATATAAAACTCCCATATATATTACACATGCAAATGAATGTCTGAAAGTGCTTCTTCAGTTTGAGACCTCATTCTATGAGATTGATAAGGCCTGAAATAGTGATTCATGCAATTTTATTTCAAATCTTGAACTCAAACTTTGTGATCATACCTAAAAAACTTATCTCACCTTTTTATATTCTCTCATGTGCATAATTCCATTGAAATATAATCTTCATACCTTACTAGGCTAGGCAAGGTCTAATAGTGGTCTGGGTGTAAACTTAGACTGAAGTAACTACCCCTATAAGTTCACCTTGAAACTCTCAAAAATTATTTTACACCTTAATAAAATTATAAAATAATGCCATACAACCTTTACATGCCTATATTCATTAATTTCACCATGCACATACCTCTTTATGTCATGACTATGCTTCTTATGTACTTGAAATCAATGACTTGTACTTTCTCAAGCAAACATAAGGCATTAGTTGCATTCAATTTTCTCTCTCTTTTTATCATGACAAAATTATCTCATGTCAAAATTATTCTATACATATTTTCACATTACACATTACCAACTATCCTTAGTCACTTTTGACATTAACCTTCACAAGATTCACCTTTGACATCAATGACAATACTCATAATGATCCCATAAATGGGATGCTCATGTGAAGGTCATAGATAAATTGGTATGAATGGATCATGATGTGGGTAAGGATTAACATATATATCATTATTTGAATAGAAAAAAATCATGTATTGTAAAATATATAGCATCCTCATCATACTCAACATGATCATGTAAATGTTACATAACTGTAGTAGCCATAATAACACATGGATTTTGTTTTATTCTAGGAGCATGCTTTGGTGTTTGATTTGGAAAAAACACATAATATTTATATAGAACTATGTCAGGATGTGATGAAGTAGGTAACGTTTGCTGAACTTGAATAAATTTATAATGTCATTGAGGTTGGAGAATTGGTATTTTAGGAAGATCAATTATCTATATCTAATTTTACTTATTAGGATGAACATGTATAGGTTGTAAAATAGGATATTGTGGAGGTGGTAGAGTAAATGTCTCTAGATGAATGTGGTACTCATATAGAATACCTATAATTATAACCACTTGATTTTTATACTTTAATTATGGATGCATTGAAGATGGTATTATACATACCTTATGTATCCATGGACATCCTAATATCATGTCAAATTCCATGGTATTGGGTAAAATTAAGAACCAAGTAACAATAACTATGGGCCCTACCATAAGTGGTATTATAATCCCCCTAAGAAGGTTGTGTCCTTTTCTATTGAATCCTTTTACCATAGTATTAATACCAATCAAATATTTGTGTGTATCTAAAACTAGTGAGTAATGTCATATGTTTTCACTTGACTTGTTATCCATCATAATATTGTGTATAAGATGTGAGTCATTAAAATCTATATAAACAAAGGCACATTGGTAGAATCACCACTAATAATCTCATGGTCATTGAATGTGATTATAAATTATTGTACTTAAGTATATTTAAGTGTACCAATAATGCCTACTTAGTTCAGTAAGAATAATAATACTAAGGAGGATGCACATTATAAGTCATATGTACCTCAAAATTAGCCTTGGTTTCTTATGTCACTTATTTTGGAAATGAATCTAAAAACATATTAAGCTTTGCATTATGTTGTGAAACTGAATCATTCATAGGTGTATTAACATCATTGATCTCAATAGTGTTATTTTCAATTAAATATTGTATCCAATGTCTAAAACCATAACATATATTATTTGAATGTCCTACACATCTATTCTAATCAAAATATGCATTGATATTACCCATTAAGTTGTACCTTTGTCATATCAACTTGTATTAGAAAAAGGAGAGATATAAGATTGCACTCGAGTAGCTTCTATAACACCTTATGAAGAGGTTTTGATAGTTATGTAAGTTTACTCCTTTGAGGAATTAAAAGGAAAAGCCTATTAGTAGGTTGTGAAAGAGAATTGATTATTATCTTAGCCTCATTGTTAGTATCATTATCCTTAGATTTGAAATTTGGTTTAAATTGAAGACTAGCATTATAATACATGGGAGGGTTGGTCACATACTTTAAATTTTTAATGTAAATTAACTTAACCTCATAATCTTTAAGCGTATGGCATAATAATAAAAACATTGAAACCTTTTGAATAAAATATACTCATATATAGGTGCAAGTAAAGTTTTATTGAATATAACATTCAATTTATTATCAACAATAATATTTTTCATTTTTTAAAGCATAATATTATAAAAAAGCACATAATCACTAATGGACTCATTAGGTCTTTGATTGAGTTTTTAAATTTGTTTATAGGAGATATTATCACTAATATTAATAAAAAAATGAGTCACCTAAGGTTATAGGAAAAAATTTCTAGTATCTTATCATTAGAGGAATAATCTAAGCATGTTGCATAGAAGGCTCTTAGATTTTGTTATGGATTACCTTTATCATCATATGGTGTAAGCTTAGGTGAAACAAATATTACAAGAAAATAATAATTGGAAATATTTGGGGCCAAAAGGTCATGTAATAATTATTGAAATTTTTTTGAATGACCCACTCTATAATAACCTTGTTCCAATTGGGAAATCTTGGCTTGAAGATCAATAAGAGTATGTATAAGATCTTGATTAGTAGAAATTGGAGATTATTTAGAAATAAATAGAATCACATGAGTAGAAATCCTAGGAGTCACAAAATTAAGTTACATAGGTACATCTATATAAATTTTAGGATTATCTTTTGTTTCCCCCACACCAAGTATAGGAAGTACTTGTTTAGCCATAGGTGTAGACACATGGATAGTAATAATAGGATTAATGGTGTGAACACCTACTATAGAATATCTACCTTTGAAATTTGGATTATTAGTATTTAAATTTATAGCATTTAATTCCTCAAATGTGTATTCCTTAGTAAGCTTTTTATTTTCATCTCTAACAACATGTAATTCTCCATAAACCATATGTGGATTAATTTTAAGATATTTTATGAGTTGTTATTAATCTATATAACCAAACATGTCATGGAAATTAGTATAATCATTTCATTTTTGAGAATCCATATATTGTATATTCCATTATGATTACATGTGAATAAGGGAAACTTATAAATTAGATCTAAAATTCAAACCCTAATGTAGGATAAATTTGAAACCCTAAGAAAATATGAAACCCTAAGATAAAATAAGCCTAGGGTTTTTTGTGCTCAAGTAAATTATAGACTCACCAAAATGTTTTACTTATTTTATGATTAATGTGATCTAAATGAATTAAAATTATGAATATTTCAATTATGTAAAATAGGGAAATGATCATACAAATTTGAATGTAAAAGGGGAGATTTATATTGTAATTATAAAATTAGATATTGAAAAAGCACTATAGATGAGAGGTACTTAGCTTATTCTGATATTTCTTTCTCACTATGTTCATCACTATCTATAAATTTTTTTGTGTATACTATGTAACCAATGATATTAGGGAATAAGAGTTTAAAAATTGCACAAACCCTACTAATAGTGTCCCTATTGATTATGTAGGTATGTGATACCATATATGGTTATGATTATGCCTGTATATGCCTCATATTTTCACTCTCACCTTAGATCATGTGCACTAATTATTATTTTCCTTCTCCTTAATTTTAAACCTTAATCTCACTTTTGACATAATATGACCCTTGAAAATGGGTTAGTATGTTGGGTTGGACAGGTCCAATCACTCCCTATTAATTTATTGAGCATTATCTATGTTACAATACTCTAAAGAGGGATCAAACTACATATAGTTTTCCCACACGTGTGTGTGTGTGTGTGTGTGTGTGTGTGTGTGTGTGTGTGTGTGTGTGTGTGTGTGTGTGTGTGTGTGTGTTGTGTGCACGCATGCGTGCGTGCACAGTTATGATCAATCTAGAATGCAATGTGATGTTTAGATTTCAACAATTAGAACCATGCAAATTTTTCCTATGTTTATATTCATACTTAGATTTATTATTTTTATTTTTATGGATATTCAAATGTGTATTCATTTGTGACAATGTCTAAATAGAAAAATAATTGCTTTCTCAAGTTTTTCAAGATTTTTCAAGGTAGTGGTCATATTACCAAGTGAGTATAACCTTAAGATTGATTTGAATTTATACCTAAATATTTGGTATATATCACTATGATCAACCCATGAAATATGTCTAGGTTGAAATAAAGAGACTTCTCAATTTCAACAATATATATTGAGTCCTCCTAGACAATACCAATATAGGTAAACACATATAATAAACCACAATAGTTCGAATATTGCTTGTACTATTTTGGGAGCGAAAATTAGTTATATGAGATAACGTGAAAGTTTTTTTTAGGATTTTTGAAGGTTATTTCACACACTAGGGTTATTATAAATATGTGTATATATTAACTTTGGTTAGCCAAGGTAGTAGATGGGTAGATAGATAATAAAAAGTGTGCACAAAGGTAAAATGTGTAGGTAAAGTCTTGATATGTCAAAGTGTGCCAAATTTTATGTTTAAAAATTGTCAAATATAAAATTTAGGCATATAAAAGTTTATTATTAATTTTTTTAGGATCCTATATAAATTGTTTCCATATTTCAATCCTTGTTTTACACTTTAAGACAATATTGGTAATCTAGGACACTGTTGATTATTGTAGAAGACTCCCTCTACTAATAGTGCCTATCAGCCTTCAATAAATATTTTTCAAATTGGTAATTCTCTTTTAGATTGGATTAGACACATTTCATGGGTTTATAATATCGGGAATTAACAAAGAGTCATATACAAATACAAATCACCCCTAGGGTTATTATTTACTAGGCACACTAGAGTAACATTCAAAATACATAGAAAACTATCTTGGGAACATTATAAAATGACATACACATATACAAAAACATAAAATAGAATAAATACATAATTAAATAGAGTGATATATGAATACATGAGTCAAATTTGGATGTTTCCAAGTATCAAGGGTAAAAAAATAGTATTGCAATCTATATTGTTCAAGATGTTAAACACACACATAAGTGGGAGAACTAAATGTTGTTTGAGCCATTTTTAGATTATTGGAATGTAATAAAATATAAAAAATTAAATGGGAAGTGTTGGGGATAGTAAAAACCAAAATAATAACCCATTTTCAAGGACAAAATACAAAAATTTCAACATAGGATAAGATATGTGTGTATACTCAAAATCACATTTTATGTGCAAGCATAGTTATCTTAGATATATCAGACCTCTTATTTTATATAATCTAAATTAGTGCATAGTTTCAATTATTTTATATCTCTTAGGTGTTATATACAATATTTACAAATCCTAATATAGCTACCATGGAAGATACCAATGATGTGAATACTAATTTTGGTATAGAGAACAAAATAAAATATAATATTAATGAATTTCATGATTGTTTTGATGATGTATATAAGGTTGAACTTATAAAATATATTGATATGAATTCACATATGATTGAAGCATTATTGCATGTAACTAGAGATGAAAATAAAAATATAAATAAAGAAACAAATATTTAGGAATAACATGATGATAATTTGAATGATAATAATCCAAATTTTATAGGCTTAGATCCTAGGTCAGGTGTTCAAAATACTATACCTACTACTTCTATCCATGTGTCTACACCTATGGATACACAATTGATGCCTACTATACCTACTACAGGGGCACAAACATTTAATCCTAAAATATCTATGGGAATTCCTATGAAAAATATTATTATTTATGTACCTCATATGAATAAAACTCATTTCAAACCACCTATTCCTATTCAATATAACATGGCTACCAATCAAGCACTTAAACACAATATTTCTGATCTTAAAGCCAAGGTTACTCAAATAATGCAAGGTTCTAATAAAGCATCGTATATTAAAAAATATTGAGAATTATTACATAACTCATTGGATTTTTATATTTCCACCTATCTATTACATATAGGGTTTATTTCAACTAATTTTACACCATTTTATGGTAAAGGTTATCCAAAACAACATATTAGATCCTTTTATGCAACATGTTTAGATTATTCATCTAATGATATGTTACTCACAAGTAATGTTTTCTAGGAGTTTTAAAGAATATGCATTTTTATGGTTTTATTAACTTGGTATTCAATTAATACATTCTTTAAATCCTTTGGTTAACCAATTATGATCTCATTTCTATATTAACATTAGCGAGAAGGGCTCCTTTGCTTAGATTGCATAGTTAAAACAATGAACTAATGAGCCCATTAGTGGATATGTGTTTCATTACAAGAATATGATTAAAAAAATATAAAATCATATGATTGAAAAATAATTACAATATATTTTAAAGTAAATCCTACTTCTGTCATTTCATGAGTCTGTTATGTTTAAACATTGTCAATCTTTTGATGACACGTGTCAAATGGTCAAAGAATGTGAGGTCAATATTTTGATATGAATAAAGTAAAGTATGAGACTAATACTCTTAAATATTATAATACTAAATTTAAAATACAATCACCAATAAAATCTAAGACTAATTATTTTAATAATGAAGCTAAAGTAATAGTTAATGCTAGCTCACAACCTAATAACTTAAATGTCCTTCCTACTCATCCACGAAGGCCATTTTAATTATTACTAGAATTTATTATTAAGGTGTTGCAAAAATTAATTAACTAGTAACCCCATAACCCTTCCTCCACCTATGGAGATTAACATGACAAGGATGTAACCTAATATTTTTGATATTAATGTATATTGTGATTGTAATAGATGCATAGGACAACAGACTAATATATGTTTTACATTATGACTTATGATTCAAGATATAATTTAGAACAATATTATTGAGCTTAATGATAATAATATACCTAATAATGATTCAATTGTATAACCTAATGTAAATTTTAAGATAGTTTTGATCTATCTCCAATGCGTGAGGCATAAGAAACCAAAGCTAATCCTAAGGTACACATGACTTAAAATGTGCTCTTTTCTAGCTTCTTATGATCCTAAAATTAAGGGGGATCATCCTATAGATGGTATTATTAGTATTCTTATGAATACATAAGTAAAATATATAAAATTAAATTTTATGACCATGAGATTATTTATGATGATTCTACCAATGTGCCTTTATTTATACTTTCTTTCATTGATTAAAATCCCATACAAAGTGTTATTATAGATAATGGGTCAAATGAAAATATATGTATTATGCCATTAATTACTAGTCTTGGGTATACACATATATATTTGATTGGTATGACATAAAATAAAATGATTTAATGGATAAAAAACAAAACCGTCTTTGGGGACATTATGTTGCTAGTTGTGATAGGATCTATGAGTATTGTTATTTGGCTCTTAGTTTTTACAAACACTAATAAATAGGGGAGAAGATAATATTTGGAGCTCTATAATGGGGTGATGAAGAGTCATCCTATAGTGATGGTGTTTAAATCTTTCTCTTGGTTGATTACCTTGGTTACCTTTGCTTCCTTTGGTTTTCATGCATATTTTTATATAGTGCCCATGGTGGTCGATAATTGTTAGATCGTATGTTCATTTTCCTTAATTTTATTTTTTTGGTTTATGGTTAGTGTTTATTATTTTTAATTTTATTTCTATTCTATGTCTCTTGCTACGTGACCCATACCAGCTCGCATCTCCCTCGCCTGGTTACCCATGCCTCTGGCCTTTGGAACAAAAGAGGGGTATGGTATTAATTATTGTTGTTTATGAAAAATCTCAAAACATATGATCTTGAGCATGTGAAGAGGGGTTAAAATGGTGGTTTTAATGAGATAATTGGTCCTCTAAGGGCTGATAAGGATTGTAATCTCAAGGATGGTCTATCTTTCTCATCTTAAGTGGGAGGAGATTTTGGAACATTGAATAAGCTATGCAGTGAGGTCCTTCATCAAGAAGAAGTGACAAAACACATAGAGGACACTAAATTCATTATCAACTATGTCTATGAAGGAGAGCATGTAGTATGAAGCCCAAATTGGTAAGCACCCTAGCCGTGATAATTACCTGACTCTTGTTATGAATGCTTCAATGGAAAAAGATCTACAACAAGAAGAAATTAGGTTTAAAATGTTGGATTTTTTTATGTTTGAGTAAGAAGTCTCTCCCTTTCATAAATTTCTTTAATAACTAGCTCAATTCAATTTCAAGCAAGAAATTAGGTATCTACATTAACTTTTATTGAATGATTCAGAAAGGGTTTTTTATGATTTTACTTTAAAATTCCAATATGTAGACAATGGCCATTAGTAAAATCTTATGGAATGCAGACTAGTCTTTGTTCCCGGTAGTCCCTTAGAGCCTAGATATGGATTACAATGACTTGATTTTCAAAATTGCACCCAGATGGGTAGATATCAAAAATGTTCCTATCAAACTTTAGAACTTTCTACCATAAGCCTTGAATCCCCTAGGGAAAGTCCTTAGAATTAAGGACACTAGATGGTCATTAGCTCATATGAATGTGAGCACTATGATATCCTTGGATCCCTTAGATGTTTTCCCTAACTACCTTAACTTTAAAATCAAAGGAATATCCCATATTTGTGCTATCAGAGGGTTGGGAGGATTAAATGCCTATTATTTTGTAAAAGAGATGGACACCTATGGAAAAATTATCCATTGTTGGTTAATAAGGAGGACATCCATAGTAAATAAAAAGGCTAGGTAGAAAAGAAGTAAGATTCTATGTTGGATGATTTAAAAGTATTTTAAAACCCTATGTTTAGTGATGAACCTCTCAAATAATATGCCTCCCTTGAGGAGCCATTGGGGGAAAGGCTCCAACAACTGTAGATGAGCTAGGAAAAGTTATGACTCATTACTCTCACCAGTCCTGTAGTTTCCCATCACCATATGTTGACATGGTGAATTTTCTACCTAATGTGATTAATTATTTTCTAGATAATTTGGATGATGTTTTTATTGAGTAGAGAAATCAAGTAGATTCCACTACACCATAGCTCAAGGATTCTCACTTAGATGATTTTATGGTTTTTTAGTTGATCCTCCTACTGATTATATTTTTAACCCTAGTAGCATGACCCTATCTAGCCTCGATGAAAAATGAGATGATTACTCCCCATGGTGATTTCTCTAAAGAAAGAACATAGTAATTCTAGCTCTAAAATGGATATGACAATGAAGTCACCCTTGTCCCTCAAGCACCCCAATGTTCCTAATAATTGGAAACCTAAAAGGGGTGGTTAAAGACTCAAAATTGACTCTGTATCCACCCCACTTGATCATTCTCTTGTAAAATATAAGGAAAAATCTAAATATATCCCTCTTGGTAACCCAAACTCAAATTTTAAGAGGAAGACCAAAGAAAACAAAGTTTTAGATTGTTTCAAAATATTGTATAGTAGTAGGGAAAAACCCCCTAGTCAATCTAATTGACCCCCCTGCCTCCATTTCTTATACATATTATAAGTTGGAATGTTATGGGATTGGAATCCCCTAATAGAAAACCCATTGTGAGATAGTTTAGACACTTGAGAGACAAACTAGACTTTTTGTGTCTTCAATAAGTTAAGGATATGGGCTCCCAATTGTCCTTGATCCTTGATTTCATTTGGCCCAATGCAGCTCAATTTTCCACTAATCACCAAAGAGGTAAAGGAGGGGCATCCATGTTGGTTAATATTAAATCAAAAGAGTACATTATTGACCATGGTGTTCCTCCCTATAATAGAGTTGTATGGAGTTTACTAGCAAATCAAAACCAATGTTTTGGTTTGTGTAATATATATGCTCCAAATGATTATAGAGAAAGGTTTGAGTAATGGAATTGGCTTGAAACTAACCTAAAAAATGTCCCTTTGATTTTTGGAGGTGAATTTAACATGGTTAAGGAAAAAGAAGATAAATTTGGTGGTGACCATCAGTCCTAGAAAGACAATGAGCTTTTATTTTGGTTTAACTTTAAGAGAATACACAGACTCATTGATCTATTATAGAAAGGTAAAAAACCAAGTAAAGGAATCTGGTTTACCTAGTGCAATAATTATAATAGTAATAAAAGAGAATATTTTAGACTTGATAGGTTTTAATTGAACATAGATTCATTTTAAATAACCCCTAATGGTGATGGAAATGTGGTGAATTTTTTCCGTACATAATTTTTGACCACCATCCCATTAAATTTGGCATTTATTTAAATTCAAATGTTGACAAAAGTTCCTCTTCTTTTAAAGGACTTTATAAGTTTAATGTCTCTCACTTAAATGATCAGGTCTATCTGGATGGTATTCACTCCTCTTGAAATGTAGGGAAAATATCTTGTAATTCTAGCTCTAGTATTGCTCAGTGGAACTCATGTATGTAATTGTCCGACAATTTTACAAGAATGTATGGTCAGATTAAGGCTAAAATGTGAAAGAAAGTAACTAGGGTCACCCAAAAAAAACTAATTTTAGCTAAAATTTATCTTCAACTTGATATCTCTAATGGTAGAATAATGGATGAGTTTAAGTCACTGAAGCATCAAGTTAGGCAATCCCAATGCTACCTTACAAAGGGAGCACAGATTCACTCAAGATTGACTTGGCTTAAGCTTGGTGACAAAGGGTCTAAGTTTTTCTTTCAATTTTTGAGAAATAAAAACTAAAGGATAAAAATTCATGGTATTGAGTTTTAGGGTAACATTGCTCATGACGCTTGCATGATCAAATAAAATTTATTTGAATTCTACTCTAGCTTGTTTTTGTCTGATGGTTCTGATGCTCTCATTAAGAAAAATAGGGCTATTTGTGATATATGTATTCCTGAGAAAGTGTCATGAATGAAAACATCTTCCTTTGATGAGGATATCATGTTTTATGAAATTAAAGTGACCATTGAATCACTCAAGAATGATAAAGCACTTGGTATTGATGTCTTCCTTACTGAATTTTACAAAGCTAATAAGGACTAGTTGGCCAAAGATTCTCTTGAGGTCTATAAAGAAGCTATTACTGCTAGTTCTTTGGGTCTCAAAATTAATAGAGGTGTTACTAATCTCATCCCTAAGGAAGGGGACCCATATTCAGTCAAAAATTAGAGGTCGATTACCCTCCTTAATGTCTCCTATAAAATTTTAGAAAAAATCTTGGCCATGAGATTCTCATATCTACTTCCCTCTATTGTTTTTGGGATTCAAATTGGATTTATTGAAGGAAGATACAATTTGGATAACTTGACTACCAATTGGGAAGGGATGTATTAGGCCTATGATTCTAATCAAGATGTGGGCATGATTCTGCTCGACTTTGAGAAAGCCTACGACAAGAATAAAATGGCCCTTTATTGAAAGAATACTTAGAGCCTTTGGTTTTCAAGATTTTTTTATAGAATGGTAAATTTTATTTTTAAATATACCTCTACTATCATCTAAGTGAATGGGAAATTTATAGACTCACTTGAGATTCAATGGTCCATTAGATAAGGCTATCCTCTTGCCCCTTCTTTCTTTGTGTTGGTAGCTGATGTCTTGCATTATTTACTTAGATTCTTAGATGTAGGTCCTCTAATCAAAGGAATATCTCTTCCCAATGGATATGAATTACTTGATGTTTTATTTAATAATGACACTACTCTATTTGTCAAACTAGAGCAAATCAACTTAAATTAGGTTGCTTCAAGGCTTGATATATATTACTCTACTTCTAGAACTAAGGTTGCCATGCATAAATCTTGTACACTGGAGTGGAAGGACACCCCTCCTAATTGGATTACATAGTTTGGCTAAGTGTAGAAAGGGTTAAATGAATTGGTCAGATACTTGCGTATTCATTTTTCACTCACCCTCTCATTCAATCTCATGTGGGAGTGGATGTTTTTCTAAATTAATAAGAAAATTAAGAAATAGTAAGGACACTTGATTTCTTTACTTTAAGTAAACCAGGTTTGCTAAAACATTCTTACATCATAAAATATATATTATTATTCTTATTATATTTTTAGTAAGACACATATCAATTTGCTACACAAAATTATAAGAGATTTCTTATGGTTTGATGGGAAAGGAGGGAGGAAAAGACATGATATTTCTTGGTAATTTTGTTTGAAGCCCAAGCATATTGGGTGACTTGGACTAAATTATCTAAGGACCAAGGGCATCACCCTCCTAGTTAAATGGATAATCAGAGCATTCAAAGGGGATGAGCCCTAGAAAATCCTTATTAGAAATAATATTTAGCATGGCTCTCCTAGAGGTAAACCAAACTAGAAAGGGATCAATATTATGGATCTTATTATAGGTCCCTTATATATTAAAGTGGTTGGGTTTCCAAATTTTGCTTCTATTTGGTCTACTTGGGACTTTGTTAAACCTTTTATCACTACCAAACATTTATTCAGCTAGTTTGGGACATGCTGCTAGGGTTATATATCCATCTGGTGGAATCTCTTTGTCAAGAGAAGGTCACTTGCACTCATCAAGGGATGTTATGATTTTGATTGTTTCACTAAAGGTTTAAGGGTTTTCAAATATCTTTTTTCACAAAATGGTTGGGCCACCTAGTCAAAATTAAGAGTCAAACTTCAAATCCATGTCACTCAGTGTATAAATTATACTCTTTTTTAAAAATATCTATAGGGGAATAATAATGTCTTGTTTATGGATGAGGAGGGAAAATCTTGGGAAAGTGTTAAGTGGTTGAAGGGCCCTCCCCTATTCAATTTCTCTACTCAGATTCTATACAATAAACTCTCTTTTTCCAATGTCCCCTGTCTTACCCTTAATCATATTTGGAATGTGTGTGATCCCCTTCATTCCTAGTCCTTTAGGTTTAATGTTATCTAGGATGCTTTTATTGAACCTAAAAAGTACTTATTTACAAGAAATTATTTGTTGGTTCTATTTTGGTTAAAAGTGGTTTTGGGTAGCCTTTTTTCTCCTTTTGTAATAATGCTAAAATTATTGAACATATTTTCTTATCTTGTCCTTATGCTTATTAATGTTTGGAAATGTTGTCTCAAGGGATGGAATATTTTTTTTGATTGTGAGATTGGATGGATGAATATTTATTTTGGGTATACTTGTCCTAATAAAAAATTCCATCCTTTTTTTCATAAGTTCTGGCTTATTTTCTCAACTAAGATTTTGTGGTTTTTATAGAAGCAAAGGAACTTAGAGGTTTTTCAATCTAAGGCTAGGGTGATTATTGACTTCACTATTGAATTCATCCTTCATATTGTTTCTTTGTAGATATTTCTCTGATTGAATGTGCCAAAAGTACAACTAAAACAATTTCTAAGGTCTAGAATGATTAAGATCATTACAAACTACTTGATTAATTTGGGTGGCTATCCCAAGTTGAGTCCACACCCAGATTGGGGAGTTTTCCATGGATCAATCATAGAGGTGAAATTTTTTGATCATGAATGGGAGTGAATCAAGGACTCTTATTTTGATCAGGTAGATAACCTAGTTTATGAATGGGGTAACTCTTCAAAATATGACAAGAATGGTGCAAACAATTGGCTAATGGATAAAAATTATATGATGAGGGATGTGTATAATTATGGTCTTGAAATTAGTATGATTAAAGAAATTGAGGAATATATTACTCCTCTTGACCTGAATATTGATCTATTCTCCAATGAAAATGATGATTTGGTATAGGTTTCTGATGATCAAAGTGAGGTATGGAAATTAATAGAAGAAAATGTTAATGTATTTGATGGTAAATTGGAGAACCTCATTGAAAGGGGTGGCTCTACTGAAGTGGATAAGGTGATATAATATGTCAGGTCCAATAACATGAAATCCTTATTAAACAAAGTAGACTAATACACTCCACTATTGACTACTAGATTATATCAGTTGGGACCTGAATCTTTGAAAATTATTTTGCATCTTTGATGTTTATACTTTATAATTGATAATTCAATATATATATATATATATATATATCACTAACACCTTTAAAATGCTTTTAAGATGACCATGGATACATAAGATACATGTAATCCCATCCTTGTTACATCAATGTTTGAATTACATCCATAATGAAAAAATGGCTATAATTTTGAGTGTTTCATATGAGTACCCTATCCATCCTATTACATTTCTTACTATGGTGTTGCTACATCCTATTGCATAACCTACATAGGTTCTACTTCCATAAACAATGTAGATTCCATTGTAATGACAAGTGATTAATTTTTACAGATGACCAACTCTTTGATGTCCTTTGAATTAATGACTTATTATAGCTTAACATAAATTATCTAGTTCATTTCATCCTAAAATAGTCATACATCAACCTTGTGAGTGTGTTCTATAAATAACATTGAGATTTTATCCTGACGTATAAGAAAGACCACATGTTATCTTGAACACTATACCTATAAAGTAAATACATGATTATTTTGATTATAGTGAAGATTATGGATATTATACATAACATGGATATTTTTTTATATACTGATAATGACATACATGTTACAACTCGACATGTGACATTTTCACTCATTGATACAAGGCCTCCACTTTGGCATCCCATTGATAGGATCATAGGTTAACATCAAAATAATTTACTATACAAAGATTCTCATTGTTTGATATCTTGATCACCTTATTCTTAGTTGAATTATTGATTTATCTATTCTTCTATATCTACATGTATATATGTGATTTCTTTGATTTTTCTATCCCTTGCATTTTGATTGATGATCATGTTTGTTTGGCCCTTGCTTCTTGATTTATTTTATTGATATGTACATTCACATTATTTATATTAAAATTAAATATGCATATACATCAATTACAATAGTATAATTTTAATTTTCATTCTTTAATGCATGTTACACCTTGGTGGAACATACTATTTGCCTATATCTCCATACTGACTATCTATGTCTTATTTTTTCATGTCACACATTGAGTTTACATGATCACATATATTTTATGCTTAAACACATTGAATATTTCCCAATAGTGGCATACACATATTATGAGTTATATTATATACCACTTTGAGACATGACTTTACCTTATGGGAAAGGCATATCATTTTCCTTCTTGACATTGCTTTGATACTACACTTGTTGCACACTATGCTTTGGCACATACTATTAACTATTTTGATCCCTTAAATTTTTATATATCACAACCTTTCCCCTTGGAATTATTTATTTTATTGAGTGCTTGATCATTTTAATATTTCAAAAAGTGTAAAAAATTTCAAAAATTTCAAAAAGTGCAAAAAAATTCAAATATTAAAAAAATACAAAATCAATACTTATACATAGCTAGATTTGATGTTACATTAGTTATTAAATGTCATTTGTCATAGACATGGTGATTTACATATCCATTTTATATGTACATGATTTTCATGCTATATAAGAGATAAATACAGGACATATAGGTTAGACATGATACATGGATCTATAAATGAATGCCATTTATCACACCCACTAGAAACCTTTCCACATTTTAGGGCATTCCCATGTTGTGGGAATCTTGGTAGTTTAGGTTATATATTTATATGTCATTCCATTGATCATGTTTAACTAATTAGACTATTCATACATCACTTTCTCTTGTTCATACTTTTAGATTTCTCTTTCTTATGGATATTATCCTTTACTATACTAGATGGTGACACTAATTGATTATGTGGGTTAAAATTGTTAGTTATATGATTATTTGATGCTGATGATTGTGAAATTTATTGATCATTAGATTTTTATATGTTGGATGCTCTATTTTTAATGGGTACATTGATTATGTCTTGTTAATTCATGTGTTAGTCATGTAAGAGGATCTTATAATCCATGTCTTGACCATGTCATGTTTGTGTCAGGTTAGAGTCGAGTCACATTTTCTATGATTATGTACTGATGAGTTATTCTCTATGATATTTCATGCATATGTGGATTTACATACATTTAAGAAACTTTATATGGAACAAATTGAATATAATTATGTGCTTGGTGTTGTGATGTCTATCACACACATTTATATTGTGTGATATCTATTTATAATAGATGTTTCCATGATTTATATCATGCATATAATATTAATATACTAACTATGTGATTCATTGACATATCTATCACATTTGAAAACTATTTTTCAAGTGAATTATCATGATCATATATTGCATGTGAATAATAAACATCTACCTTTTCCTTCGATTTATTTCTTATAATGTTCAGAATATTTATATGAGAACATATATTATCAAGTTTATACATATAATTTACTTGATTATATTTTTATATAACACATGATACACATAACTATTTATTTTGAGATGAATGAGTTTGATTTAGTAACCAAGGGTCAATATCCCAAGGGAGATATGTCAACCCAAGTAGCCTAACTCTTACTACTTATAGAATCACTCAAAAGATTTTAGGAAAAATATAATATAATATTAATGGAGAAACATAATACATGTAGCTACTAATAGATAGACCATAGCCTTAGCTAGTTACAATAATGTTGCAATTGGGAAACTTATAATGTTATTTCTCACAACTCTACTCTAGACATTAACATGATTTTTTTTCTTTTTTTGTGCTCCTTTTCTAGTTGGATTTATCAGAGTCTTTGTTGTATTTAAATATCCATCTCTTACGTTTCACTATATTTTATATTATAGCCATTATTTTAAAGTTATAGAAGACCCTTTCTTGCCTATGTTACATCTACCTTAATAAATCCTTCCATCCATTGGAATTTAAATTTGGATTATCTAACAAACTCTTCACCTAATGGTCCAACACATTTATTTCTACTCTTGCATGTGGTATGAATTTAAAATTTGGTAGTTCATGTTGATGTGGTGTCCCTAGACAAACACCTTTTTACATTAGTGGGCTTTTCCTTCCCAATGCATATGTGTTTTAAATCCTTTTATGTGTGATTATTCCATCCATTTTTTAACACCATCATGTTAAGTATAATGCACACATTTATTTATTCTTTACGCATGTGCCAATTTCCTTTGATAAGTGTGCCCTACTCATTTTATCTTCCAATATGATTCAAGATGTTTCTTCACCTTTTCGTTCTTGGATCTTCCTACATCAGACTTCTAGGGTAACTAAAATTTGGTTTCCAAATCACAAGTTGATGTTGGTTATTTCATAGCCATACCAACATGTTTATGAAATATCTAACCAAGTGACATTTTTGATGACATGGTTATTCCATTTCACCAAGTAATGTTTATACTCCTTTATGCACATGTGAATCATAACTTTAGAGTTTAATATACCCTCTATTTCCTATCAGTACTTTTCAAGTATCTATGCTCTCTAAATAGGGACTTATGCACTTTATTCTACCCCTTTGATTTCATCTTACACCTAATGAAAATCATACAAATATGATACATTGAAGATAGGCAATATATCTAGTCCTTCTCATAGCTCAATATCATAAGCATTGGGAGAAAATTTTCACAACACTTGTACTACCTTATCTTCTTTATCTTCAATTTATTATAAGTTCCTTGTGGAAACCTTTCCTTTCATAGGTGTGCAAACACTAAGTCTCGTATTTCAAACTTCATTCTTCTTCACCTTTTATATGCATGCTTCTTATATCACTATCATGTCTTCTCTAGCCTTTTATTTAGTTATTCATGTATGTTATGCATATATGTTGTATAATCTTATGCTTCTATGATTTTCTCATGCGCTTCATCTATGTTCCATATATCAGTGACTCCTCTTGGAATAATTCCATAGACAACCTAAAAAGGTATTTTGACAATACTCTTATTTATTGAACTATTATATGAAAAATCAACTTGGGTCAATGTCATATCACATTGTGCTAGATTGTCACCTATGAGACATCTAAAAAAAACTCTGAGGCTCCGATTACTGAACTATGCTTGCCCTTTAGTTTGTGGATGGTACACTTAATTATTGTTCATCCACATTCCCAGCTTATTCAACAAGGTGGTTTAAAAATGGCCTAAAAACTTGGTATCTTAGTCATATATTATATTGTGTGGAAATCCACATAATCTCACCACCTCTTTGGATAAAAAATTATGATGTTCATCGCAGCGCTTATTTTATTGCATGCAATGAAGTGTGCCATCTTGCAAAATTGATCCATAATAACAAAAATGGATTCATTTCCCCTTTGTGTTCTAGGTAATCCATTTATGAATTCCATGTTTATATCATACCATGGCATTTATGGAATTTCTAAGGGTTGATACATACCCATGTTTTGGATTATACCCTTATCCAACTAAAAAATTTTGCACCGCTATACATCTATGCTCATCCTAGGGAAATAGTAATGTTATACTAATAACACCAATGTCTTATCACCCCTAAAATTTAAAACTAATCTTCCACTATTATTTTACTTGAAAAATTTCTCACGTATTTATCCTCTTGGAATACCTAATTGTGTGCCTCATAATAACATTCCATATTGGATCACATAGTCTAACCATGGTGTTATCTACATCCTTGATAAAAATATGCATGATATCCATGTATCTTAAAAGTCATAATCATTGGCATATAACTCCTTCAATGATTCAAATCTTAGTAATTTAACCCTCATTTCTTGCATTATCAACTATTTCCTACTTAACACATCAATTAATTTATTTAATTTCCCTTTCTTATACTTTAGTACAAATGTATAGCCCTATAGGTATTTCACCCACTTCATATGCATTTGATTCAACTTACCTTGGCTATTGATAAATTAAATCACTTGGTGGTGTGTACACAACAAAAACTCTTTAGGCAATAAATAATGCCTCCACTTATTTAGTGCTTGCAATATGGCATATAATTATTATTCATAGAATGAATATTTGCAATTGAAATCATTCATATTATCACTAAATTAGGTTATGTGTCTACTTGATTTTCATCTTAATATTGTACCCATGGCAATGCACTCGCACCAAAATCCACTTGGAAAACTTTATTGAAATTTAAAAGTGTTAACACTGGCTACTCTGTTACCTTATTTTTTAGCAGTTGAAAGCTATGTTTTATTTGTTTATTCCACATGAACATATTTTGATCTTCACATAATGTCTCCATGATTTATACACATATTTTTATGAATTTCCTATAGAAACTCACTAGTATATGAAATATTTGTGCCTCAAACATGTTTATTAGAGATGCCCATTTTATAATTGCCTGCACTTTATATAAATCAATTTTCAAACCCTCTTTGGAGATGACAAAACCTGGTACATCAATTCTTCCTTCATAAAGATACATTTTTTATCATTAATCAATAAATTCTCTTTGCACAATATTTATAGTATACTCCTAAGATGTGCTAGGTTTTCCTTCCTTGACTTACTTGTTATGTTGTAGAGCCTATTTCCTAATTATAATTCATTATGGATAGATGTCTAAGTCCTTCAAATGAATGCTGACATGGAGTGTAAAAATGGGCAAACATCAAGATATAGCTACAAGAAAATGTGAGGATGCTTGTGGGAAAACATCAGGATGCTTGTGGGAAAACATTAGGATACTTGTGGGCAAATGCTAGGATGCTTGTGGGAGAACATTGGCATGATGTGATCAAGTGTCGATGTGATGTGGGTGAGTGTCTGGGTGATGAAGGTAAACATGCTATAGACATACATCGATGAATTATGGACATACACCTATATAATGTGGGCAAACCATGATGTGTTACCATGATGTAGTATAAATATATGTACTACATGTAATACATTATAATTTTAGAGGATAGAGAGTGTGAATTCAAGTGAAAATTTAGGAGTGTTTGTAGAATGCTACTCCAAACAATATTTGTGCATTGTAATTATGAGAAGACTAATATGAGAGTGAATTGTACTCTTGTGTCTTGTAATAAAATTTGAGCAAGTTTTTTTGGTGGATGTAGCCCATATTGGGTGAACCACATTAAATCTAGTCTTCTTGTTGTGCATGTTTTATTTTTATTCCTCATGCATCTCTATTTATAGATCTTGTTATTGAGATTCTATGGAATAGTTTTGCATTAATTTACATTTTATTCTTATCAATTGGTATCAGAGCATTAGGTTGTATTTTTTAAAGTGTTGAATTGTAGGAAGGGTTATTAGTTTAAATGGGAGCTATGGCTGATGATCACAGATCTATAGTTGAAAAGTTAAATACACATAACTTTGGTCTCTAAAAGATGCAAATGGAGGATTAACTATATCAAAAGGACCTTCATGCTCTACTAGGAGGAAACGTAAAGCAACTAGTGAGTATGATAGATGAGGCTTGGGAGATGCTTGACAGGAAATCACTTGGAGCCATCTGGTTTTGCCTTGCATCTTTGGTCACATTTAATATATCATAGGAGAAGACAATAGAAGGTCTCATGAATGCATTATAGAAGTTATATGAGATACCCTATGCTTATAATAAAATATTTTTAATGAAAAAGTTATATAAAATGAAGATGTCTAAAAATGGTTCAATTATTGATCATCTAAATGAATTCAATATAAATGTGAGTATGTTGAACTCTATAAAAATTGAATTTGATGATGAATTTAGGGCTTTACTTATTTTGTGTTCCTTACCAGAGAGTTAGAATGGCCTGATAATGGTTGTGAGCAACTCAATCTCTAATAATGCCAAGTTAAAGTTTGAAGATGTCATAGGAGTAATCCTTAGCAAGGAAATGTAAAGGAAAACCTCTAGGAAAACATCTACTTTAGGTGATGATTTTGTGGTGGAGAATAGAGGGAGACAAAAGTCTAGAGGAAAAGGAAAGAATTAAAATTCCAATGCTTAAAGAAGGTCAAAATCAAGGAGCAAGATGGCATGGTGGAACTATGGAAAGCTAGGACATGCAAAGAAGGATTGTTGGTCTCTTTAAAACAAGAACAAAAATTAAGAAGACACCAAGGAGGTGAATGTGGAAATAGGGAATGTTTGTCAAGATTCATTAATCCTCTCCATTGAAAATATTGTTGAGTCCTAGGTTTTAGATTTAGGGGTTTATTTTCATGCTACACCACATAGGCATTACTTTTTTGATTATGTTTAAGGGAATTTTGGACATGTTTACCTTGGTGATGATGAGCCTTGCAGCATAGTAGGAAAAAGAAGTGTTCAAATTAAGATGCAGAATGGGAACACTTGGCTACTAAAGGATGTCAGGTATGTGCCCAAGTTGAGATGGAATTTGGTATCCATAGGGTAGTTGGGTAGTGAATGTTACATGGTGACTTTTACAATAGATTCTTAGAAGGTGACCAAGGGTGTTCTTGTGGTATAAAGAGGTAATAAGATTGGTACCTTGTACTTATCAAGTAATGTTGATTGTTGTAATTTAGTTGCTACAAATGTAGATGTTACTTTATGGCACAATAGGCTCAGTCACATGAGCCAAAAGGGCATGAAATTTTTGAAGGATCAATTGCCTATATTGAAAGGGTCTGATTTAAATTTCTATGAAGACTATGTATATGGAAAATAGAAAGGGTAAGGTTTCTCAAGGTTGGACCTATGAGGAAGCAAAAAAAGTTAGAGCTGGTTCATTTAGATGAATTAGGGCTAGCTCAGGTACCTTCAATTGGTGGTTCATCTTATTATGTCACTTTTATTAATGATGCAACTAAGAAATTTTGGGTGTATGCCATTAGGAGAAAATTTGATATCTTTGATACATTTAAAATATGGAAAGCCTTGGTTGAGAATAAAATAGGTCTCAAGTTAAAATGTATTAGGTTATTTAATGGTGGGGAATATTACAATAATGAATTTTTTGATTATTGTTCTAAGAATGGAATTTATATACAGAGGATGATTCCAAGAACTCCAAAATAAAACAGAGTGTCAAAAAGGATGAACATGACTATCATAGAACATGTTATAAGCAAGAGGTTACATATAGGACTACCGCTTCAATTTTGGGTAGAAGCAATAAACACAACAATATATCTGATCTATAGAGGACCTTCATCTTCTTTGGATGAAGGCATACTTGAGGAAGCTTAGTCTAGTAACAAGGTTTATTATTCCTTTCTTAGAGTATTTGGATATGAAGCTTTTGTTCTTATTGATAAAAATGATAGGACCAAGTTAGAGGCTAAGTTTTAAAACTACACCTTTGTTGCTTATGGTGAGGATGACTTTGGTTTCTAGATTTGGAGTCTTAAGGAAAAGAAAAAAATTTGGTCTAGGGATGTTGTATTTAATGAAAAAGTCATGTATAAATAGTAGTTTTAGGATCAAAAAGAGGATTCTAGAAAAGAGTACATAGTATTAGAGGACATTGCAGATGATAAAGTGTCTAAGCAAATAGTCTAGGCACCTACTCCACAAGAACCCCAAAATCCTATGGTGAGAAGGACTTCTAGGGTAATAAGGGAACCTAATTTTTTTTCTCCATCTCTTAATTATTTGTTACTCACTGATAATGGAGAGCCAAAGTGTTTTGAAGAAGCAATGCAGGTAGATGTCAGAAAGAAGTAGGTGTAAGCTATGGATGTGAAGCATTAGTATCTCATGGAAAATTAAACTTGGGATTTGGTAAACCCACCTAAAGGTAAGAGAGAATTTTAGAAAAAGTGGGTGTATAGAATTAAAGAAGATGATGGAGGCAAGAAAAGGTACAAGGCCTAGTTGGTGGTAAAGGGGTTTGTACATAAAAAGGGAATTGATTTCAATGAGATTTTTTCTCCAGTGGTAAAAATGACTTCTATTAGGACTATTCTTGGGATAGTGGAAGTGGAAGACTTGCACTTAGAGTAGCTAGATGTGAAGACTACATTCCGTCATGGTGATTTGGAAGAGGACTTATTTATGGAGTAGCCATAGGGAAGGATAACATCATGTGAAAACTGAAGAAGATATTGCATGGCTTGAAAAAAGCTCCATGGCAGTGGTATAAGAAATTTGATAGCTTTATGTTGGAGCAAGGATACTCCAAGTGTCATTCAGAGCATTGCATATATATCAAAAAGTTTGATGATGGTAATTACATCATCCTATGTCTATATGTTGAAGACATGTTGGTTATAGGTAAGAACATGTAGGAAATAAAGGTACTCAAGGAAAAAAATAGTAATTCATTTGTTATGAAGGATTTGGGAGCAATAAAATAGATTCTTGGTATGCGAATAACTCAGGATAAGAAGGAATGAAAGTTGAATTTATCCTAGGAAGAGTACATTAAAAGGGTCTTAAAAAGGTTTAGTATGTGGAATGTTAAACCTATTGGGACTCCTTTGATAGGCCATTTAAAATTATTAAAATAGCAATGTCCCAAGATAGAGGAGGAGATAACCTAGATGTCACATGTACCTTACTCATCAATTGCTAGTAGCTTGATGTAATTGCCTATGCAATGGGAACAATAAGTAGGTACATGAGTGACCTAGGTAGAGAACACTAGAAGGTAGTAAAATGGATCCTTTAGTATTTAAGAGGGACCATGGGTATAGTTTTAAGCTATGGTGTATTAGTCACCACTTTGTGTGGTTATGTATATTTAGACATGGCTAGAGATTTAGACAATAGGAAAAGTACATCAAGATATGTATTTACTATAGGTGACACAATGGTGAGGTAGATTTCATGACTACAAAAACTTGTGGCTTTGTCAACCATAAAGGCTGAGTATGTTATTGCCATAGAGGCAAGTAAAGAAATGATTTAGTTATAGTAGTTTCTTGAAGAGTTGGGGCATAAGTAGGAGGAAAGGAAGCTATATAGTGATAGTCAGAGTGTTATACATCTAGAAAATAACTCCACTTTCCACTCTAGGATGAAGCATATATAATTAAAGTACCATCTCATCAAGACAACTTTAGAGGAATAGAAGTTAAATTTGGAGAATGTTCATACTAGTTAGAATGATGTAGACATGATGACCAAGGTGGTCACAAGGGAGAAACTAAAGTTATGTTCATTTTTGGTTGACCTTCATGATTAATAGTGGAGGGTTGAGAAACCTACTTAGAGGAAATCAATCTCCAAGTGGGATATTGTTATGTTGTGTAGCCTATTTCCTAATTACAGTGTATTATGGACAAACATTTGAGTCCTTCAGATGAATACTGACATAGAGAGCAATAATGGAAAAATACTAGGATACAACTATGGGCAAACACCAAGATGCTTTTGGGAATACATTAGGATGCTTGTGGGCAAACACCAGGATGCTTGTTGGAAAATTCTAGGATGCTTGTGGGTGAATGCTGACATGATGTGGTTAAGTGTCAGTGTGATGTGGGTGAGTATCTAGGTGATGTAGGTGAACATGTTGTGTACATACACTGATGTGTTGTGGGTATATACATGTATAATATGAGAAAACCATGATGTTTTACCATGATGTAGTATAGATATATGTACTACATTTAATACATTATATTGTCAAATAAATTTTAGAGGATAGTGAGTGTGAATTCAAGAGGGTTTGTAGAGCACTGCTCCAAACATTATTTATGTATTGTAATTATGAGAATTCTAATTTCAGGGTGGATTATAATCTTGTGGCTTGTAATAAAATTTGATCAAGTGTTTCTTGGTGGATGTATCCAATATTGGGTGAACCACATTAAATATGGTCTTCTCTTTGTGCATGTTTTATTTCTATTCCTTATGTATCTTTGTTTATAGATCTTGTTATTGCAATTCTATGGAATAGTTCTACATTAATTTACATTTTATTCCTATCATTACTGCACATGAAAATGCCATTTAAATAGATGATGAAAAAATTACCTAAGAATGGATTCAACACATCATTCATCAACGTCATAAAATTTCTTGCTGCATTAGTCAACCCAAATGAAATTATCAACTATTCATATAGACCTTCATTGGTCTTGAACGTTATTTTCTAAAACATTTCTCATGACTTGGAAAATATATTAGGTTATCCATGCACAGTAATGGAAATATATATTTTATATTAATATTATTTATGGAACATGAATTCATGCACATGTACCATTATCCATCCTTATTTGGTGATAGTACTATAGGTACTACACATGAGCTCAAATGTTCCTTTATCAACCCTTTCTTCAAAAAGTCATGCACTTGCCTCTACACCTCCTAATTATCCATAGGTGTCATCCTATGCACTACCTTATTTTTAAAGCTCACTCCTAGAATCATATCCATGTTATGGTTGATACTCCTTATTGGTGGTACCTCATCTTTTAGGTTGCTTGACACAATGTTGATGAACTCATATAATAGTTCCCCACTTCACATAATGTTGTCTTCCTAAAACATTTTGTGCCATATTTTTGCACTATTATTGGCATAAATGTGTAACACTCACCTTCTCATGCTTCATTTAAAAATTCCTTTCTTGACATCATTAGTACTCTTTCACACACACACTATTTCACCTTTTCCTCTTCATCCTTCAAGGGTATCAATGTGAACTTCCAACCACCCTTATCCAAGTGATAGGTGTTGATCTCCCATCATGTACTTCTTTTAAATAATATTGTCAAGGTCTTCCCACTAATACATGGCATACATCGATGGGCATTATGTCACACCATAATTCATCATGATAAAGATCTATCTTAAATCTTACTCGAGATTGATCTTTAACGATCACCTACTGAATATTTTATAAACATGAAACTTTCTAGGGATTTGGGTACACTATTATTTTAAGGCCCAAATTCTCAACCATCTCTATAGAGAGTAAGTTGTCCATTTTGTTGTTGTCCACTATCAACAAAACTTACCTCTTAATTTTTATATGTTTCAAAATAGGCTCATCCTTTATGTTGATTCCTTATTTTTTTATGGTGGCTTCAACAATAATCTATTGAATACTAATGAGTCTCCATGCTTTATTAATTTATGATTCTTGACTAATCCTATGAACTCTACATCTCCTTACACAACATGTGTTCTTACCTCAGCCTCAACTTCCTTCACTCTAACCCTGTAGTCATTCAAAGGCATGGTGTCTTAGTTATTCAAACTTGAAACAAATTTTAGATAAGGTTATTTCTTATCCATATATCCCTTTTCCATGGGTGCCTCTTCACTCACCACCTCATTCCCTACTCTTCTTCTGACTAGGTGTATCATTACCTAATGTAACCTCTACGCTTTGTTTTGATGCATTCCTTCCTATGCCTGATCTTCCTCCTTGTGCTTATAGATTCATACCCATTATGTCATTATATTATCTACATGAAAACTCATCCTCCACCTTGAGCACCAATTGATACATTTCTTCAATGGTCTAGATCTATAACAAACTTAACTCCTCCTGGATCCCAATGCACAACCCACTCAAGTAACACACAAATATATCCTTATCAACCTCATGGTGATTAGATATTATGATGATATAGTATAAATCTCAGTGCATTGCTTCATTAAAATATACTTTTGCCATAGTCTTTAGATTTTCCTAAATAAATCCATCTGGTAGTCTCCTAGAAATAATTTCCCATTCTAATTAGTGATCATCTATTCCCAACTAGTTATATTATATTCACCTCTTTAGTGGTGCTCATTACATTTCCTTCCACCATAATCACACATATCCATTTAAATTTGTCTTTGTTACCTTGACACACTCATGGTCTATGATGTCCTTGTACTCAAAGTAATCTTCCATGTTATTAATCCAGTTGACTAATTTTTTTGGGTTTAGGATTTTTAAGTAATATGATAGGTATACCTTTACACCATTTTCAATACGTAATATGGGTCTCAATGTATTTTATTCATTAGCTTCATGTTATTCACTAACATTAGTTTTAACCTCATCCATAACACATTTGGCTTCTCCAACACAAGGTCAATTGATTTCATCATCACCCTCATCATCCTTGAAAATGAATACTCATCATTAGTCCTCTTCAAAAACATCCAAATGTGTTTGTAAGACTCATAACTCATTTAGGACTTCTTCTAGTCATCCTAGTATTCATGTATTTATGGCTCCTTTACCAATGGATTTTATTGGAAAAATCTTTAGTTCTATATTCACACACTAATATTATCAGTCTTTTGCTTACAATCCTATGTAGGAAATTATTCCACACTTAACATGGTTTGAAATCATGCTATGATACCAAAATGATTTAGTAAATAAGGGTCAAGATCCAAGTGGAGAGATGTCAACCCAAACAACCTAAATATTACTCCATATAAAAGCACTCAGAAGCTTGTAAGAAAACAATAATATTATATTAATAGAGGAACACAATACATGTAGCCACTAATATCTAAACCATATCCTCAACTAGTTACAATGATGTTAAACATGGGAAAATTACAATGTTCTTTCTCACTACTCTACTTGAGATGTTTACAAGACTTTTTTATGCTCCTTTCTAGTTAGATTTAATAGTCTTTGTGTTGTATTTATCTCTCCCTCCCTCATGGTTCATTGGACACATATATTTTTTCTTTGACACTTTGAAAATGTAAATTTTGACATGCTTAGACATTGCACATATATTTGAATCTTGATCACACTTTTCTTATATCTATCTAGTCATTTAATGTGTTAGCCACCTCTATTTTCAAAATATATGTATTTAGGATAAATTGAGTATATATATAAACTTTAAATAGTACTATATATAAAATATCCATATTTCAAATCCTTTTTTTACACTTTTAAGATAGTATCGGTAATATTGAACATTATCAGTTATCATAGGTCAGCCTTTGCTAATAGTGTCCATAAGCCTTCAATGACTATTTTTCAAATTGGAAAGTCTCTTTATTAGGTTGGCCTAGACACATTTCATGGGTTGGTCAAATATGGATTTAACTAAGGGGAATTTATAAATATAAATCACCCATAAGGTTATTACTCACTTGGCACACTTCAATAGCATTGGGCAAACACCTAACACTCCCTTGGGAATGTTATCAAAGGGAATACACACATCTCAAAAATTCAAGGAGGATCCAAAGAAAAATTCATAGTGTGAAATATAAATACATGAGTCAAAGTTTTATGGTGCCAAGTATCAAAGGTGAAAAGATATTATTGTATTCTATATTATTCAATATGTTTCACACATACACATAAGTGGGAGAACTACATGTAGTTGAGCCCTCTTTAGAGTATTAGAATGTAGGAAAAACTTAGCCATTCAAATAAGAGTGGTTTGGGTCATTTCAACCTAGAACGCAACCCAAATAACTAACCCATATTCTAGGGCATCTTGTGGTCAAAAAACATAATTTAGGGCTTTGGATGGAAGAGACATAATATATGAATTTCATCGTAGGATAGAATAGGTTCACATACAAAGAATAAAATTTAAGGCATAGGGATAGGGATCCAAAATATATCAAACCCCCACTGTACAAAGGGATATTATGGGTAAACCTTGATAGTTTTGATTGCCATAGGTGTTTGAATTTAGGTAGTGTCTAGGAAAGTTTTTATCTCCTATTTTTTATTTGAATAGTTGAGGAATTAAGAGCTAAACTGATGACACGACATATCTCTTTTAGACTAGTTGGAATGTTGTATATTTGTTCAGCCACTTATATTTTTTCTATAATCCCATAACATAATTGAAACTTAGTTATCTTAATCTGTATGCTCAACTTTAGAAATATTTGTGAGATTAATACCTAGTATCTTGTTAAAAGCCTCCATGGTAAAATTTTCATGTGGATTTTAATGTTTTATATTAGGATGATAAATAATAATTTCTTTGATAAAAATGGGCACCATATATATAAGGAAATGATTTCCTCTATCATTTATTAAATTCATAGGGAGCCTATACCTCTTTATGATGTTTTCCCACAAGAACCTTGTTATAGTTGTTGTAAAATCCCTTACAGGTGTTATCTTAGCCCATCTTGTTAATTAATTAGTTAACATTGTGATATAATACACACAACATGATTAGTTTGGCCCAAAAATTTCACATTCTATTTATCAAATGAATCCTACATAAAAATCATGATTAATGTCATATCATTTTATCGATTAGGCTTTCATACCCTTTGGCATATACCACATTTATATGTATACTCCTTTTCATCCTTATATAAATTGGGCCACTAGTACACACTAATAGGATCTTGTGCATATTTTCTTTTCTTATGCAGTGTCACCTATTAATGCCTTCATAGCATTGTATGCACCTAAAATTACACAATGTGACATTTTAAAAATAAATTTGATGATGATGTAATGATATCCAAAATATGCTCGAATATGGTTCTCTTTGATAGTCCTATCTCTCTCTCCTTAACCTATTTTTAGTATTTTTCAAGCCTAAAAAACATCCATTTTTATTTCTTATGCATTTGTTTTGAAATTCCTTTCTCTCAGGATGAAACCACCCCTATTTGTGATAGAACCACCTTACTAGGTGATAAAACCATCATAGATATAGAATTAACACTATAATATTTCTCAAAATGTTGTGATGAAAGTGTCATAAAGGCATTAGTTTCTATATTGGTCATAGTGGTCTCATTGAGGAATGCAGTGGTTTCATCTCTTCTTGTAGCAGTTACTTCACCACCTACAAACTATGGAAGTTTCATCATAGTTTATCTATCTTCCAATTTCAATATACAAAACTTGAGTTTCCATGCATTTGCATGATTTATAATGTTTTTTTTATTTTTTTAAATTTTGTTTCAACCTTATGTTATCTTAGTTTATGCCCACTATCATTTTGATCACTCTCCATCCTTCTTAAGTTTAGTTTTCAACTAACCAACGATTAAAATCACCCTTATAAACTCCTTGATTTTCCTAGAAGTATCTTAATTTTAGATATAAATTTTGAATTTAATATTTTTATTTCAATCTCTCTAGAACCTAAACCCACTTGATTTCAATTTTAGAAAAGATTTGTTCCATTTTTGGTCATCTTTATGGTAATTCTACATAGTCTTAGAAGGGTGAACTCATTTGATCAGCAACACAGTCTTTGCTATCAAGTGGATCAACTATCCATAATACACTTGCACTCTTCTCTAGATTGTGTCTTCCTTGATATAATTATTTTTATACCATAATTTATTGGATATTCCCTATGGCTATATTGGGTGGAGGGGCTAGCTTACTGAGGATGATATACAACAACAATATCTTTGTTTCTATCTGGTCTCACCTTAACTAGGTTGGGGGTTTTTAGCTTTAATTTTTATTTTTATTTATTATATAGAGTATTTTAGATTTTAATTATTATTTACATTAAATTAATTCTCAAAAATTAAAAGGGAAGGAAAATAAATCCCTAATTCTTTCCTCTATTGAACCAAAAACATAGTTTAGATCTCTTATTTGTAATTGTATTTTAGAATCTTGTAAGGAATGTAGTGTTGCATATCATTTAGGGTAAATTGATCAAATAAAAAAGTTACAACCATTATACAATAATTTATTTTTATTTTATAAAAATTTTCATTTACAAACAACCTTTAATCAAACACCCACAAAAACCTAGGCAAATTAGATAGCTAAGACCTTGCATACTAGATCTTGAGTTTCTTCATTTTGTTTAAAAAAAAAACTATTTTAGATCACTAATTTCATAAAAATAAAAACATTATGTTTTCAAAATTTCATTCCCAAATCATTTCAATTTATAGACAAGCATTTAATAGCATTGAAAATCAGTTTTAACTTACATAGAAAAGTTAATTTCTAACTTTATAGTGAGTATGCTTGCTAGAGTTTCAGGTTTTGGTCTCATATTTGCATGTTAGAAAATATTATTTGTAATAAAATTTCATACCACTTACATACAAACAAAAAAATAAAATAAAAAATTCAATTCATTTAGATTGCATTGAACTAATCATCTCACAAACTAAGAAAAACATAGAAAATTTAATAACTACACCTTTCTTTCAAACTTCTATTTTTAGCATTACATGCATCCTAAGATATCTTTGAAAAGAAAAAATTCCTTTATTTTTAGTTATTTATTGCTTTATTACTTCCAAAACTTCAATTTTAGTATGTAGTATAGTTTGTTTGTTTCTACCAATACATTTCAAGAACACCAAAAAAAATCATAAAGCCTCATCTAGATGAGCCTAATCACTTAAACCTCACTTCCAATAGAATAAAAAATATCAAATTAAAAATAACTTTCCATAAAATATATTATGATTACACACTAATTTACCTTTCCTATTGGATGACACTCCTTAAGAGTCCATTATTTTATAGAGTAGGTATTTACCCTCAAATTAGATACCTAGTTCATAGCAATAACATTAAATCAGATATTAATGGCGAACTTAGGATGGAGTTATTCCATTCCACACTTATCTCACACCTCATTATCAATTCCCTCAACACTATTGATGATTAAGAACATATTTTTGATCCTCCCATAGTCATTTTATTCAAAATTTAAGATCACCAATACAACATTATTTAAGCCTAGTCATCTACCTCTCCTTTTCCTTTTCTCATCAAGACTAGCCTAATTGTATATCGTTTAATTTGTGTATGAAATTTAAAATATGTATACAACCTAATATATTTGACCACATCCCCAGATTCATCTAACCCAATCACATCCACTTTTTTATTCCTAACATCGATTAGGAGCTTCACCTCCTTATCATCACTGACATAAAGGGACCTTGGAGATCCATATATTTCCAACTTGAATCCCTCAATAAGCACCATGACGTAATCATTATATTTTTGTTCCATCATGAGTATAACCCACTACCTATTATCCAAAATTTGATTCCTCAAATCAATCCACCCATTCCATAGATTTTCCCATCATCTATCCATTATATCTTAATTAGACCTTGAGAAGTCAAGTACACAGGTTAGTGTGTTGATTTTTATGTGTACATAAATTAGTGTACCCAACATGAAAGGCTTATCATTTTAAATTTACCTCTTTATTCTCTTATTTATATTTATTTTCCACCTTTATCCTACCTTTAATTTATTTTGCAGGTATTTTTATACCCCTTGAATATGTCTGGACACGATATATGAGAATCTCTTGGCCTAGAAAACTATAGGATAAGTCAATGATTTCTTGGTGAAGCTTATTTAGTCATTTGTAAAAATAATGAATCCAAAATAAAAATATAATAGTAGTTTACAAACTATCCAAAACTGAACTCATAAACTATGATTGGAATACCAATTCACAAAGTGCAAAACATATCAAAAATCACTAGTAACCATCTTGATTTTAACAACATGAATTTTACTATTGGGAGTGGAGCCACTCCTCACATAGAAACAAGGCCCTCATTTACTTTGATAAATATAGATATGGAAATATCTATTAAATATGATTAATATATTGGAAGAATTTGTTATCTATAAGATGAATTAAATAGAATGCAAACAACTACACACCTATCTAAAAATAACTAGAACACCTCCAACCCACCAAAAAAATTAAAAAATTCCTCCCAAAACTTTTACCACAAATTAATATCTTCATAATTACCAACCTCTTCCTAAACACCTCCCAAAAAGGAGGTTTCTATACCTAATGATTCTTCTATTCCAAATGAACTCATATCTCCCTTGGGGGTCACATTTTTGATTTAAAAAACAACCAACTCTCTCTAAATCAAGTGAAATCCAACCCTCTTAACTAGGTTCATTTATCCCCCATACCCATCACAACAATGGCTTACCAACTAATCCAACAACAACCCTCCACACTTCCACCACAATAATAATCCTACACACTTCCTCATAACTATATTTCTAACCAATGCATAGGGGATATGCATACTCATGTAGGCATAAAAACAAATTATTCAAACATCCATCCACCATATCAATCTTCAACCATATTCCACTTGTGTGTTCTCTTACACTCCTAACAATGTAGTGGTAAAAAATCTACCACCCTACATTCCTCTAAGTTATGTACCACCCACATACACTCCTCTTATATAATAACCTAACCTTTCTCAATCTAAAATTCTTCCTCATTACTATCACATGTTCTACAAGTCTACCTAGCTAAAAAATTATTTTTTGACCTATTCTACATCACCTTATCAATCACCCAATTTTCTTCATAGTGTTCATGTAAATAACCCTTATCCAAATCCCACCTTCAATATTTTAATACCATGCATTTAATGGACTTAAATTATATTAGTAATTATGTTTAATACATAAAGGAACCCCTTGATCATAATATATGAGAATTTATTCTACCTCATCATGTTTCTCTATTTTTTCACTTTATTTTCCTTAGAAGACAAGAAGAAACTTAAAAGAGGGGTATGGTAAGAAGAACCTGGTTTTCATTATGTGCTCATGATCTGGTCAATTATGGATAACTCTTCTTTGGCTTGGGAGGATGACCTACAATAAGAGAAAAACTATAAAAGGGTATGTTAGTGAGATAGGTGGGTGAATTGCCTAGCGAAAGCTAGATCTAAGAAGCTCTAGACTTCCTTGGAGGCTATCATCCACTCTTTAAGACATGTTAATGTTAAGTAAAATGTTGATAAAATAGGTTTTATGGATAAATTAAAGTAACTAATCCAAATTAAATAAGTTATTTTCAATAAATAATGCTTTTTTTAACAAAATAATATTAAAATCAAATGCTAAACTATTAAGGTGTACTTCAGGTTATTGTTACTAAGTCTATGTAGTGACAAAGGTTGAGAAACAAGTTTTTGGTTGAGGTTGAGGAGTGTTTTAAGCTTAATATTTGGGAAAAATAATATTACATAGTGATTTTCACCAGTCATAATTAACCGTGGTCAGTTAGGGTATGATTGATGATGGTCAATGGGTGACTACTACTAGTCAATAGTGACTACTACCGGTCACTGTGGATTTTGATAAGGTATTGGTTTTGGGTAGAATGGATTATGGGTAAGTTGTAGAAGGGTTTTAAGGTTGATTGAAGTTATTTAATGGTAGTGTAGGTTAGATAGAGTCTTAGAGATAATAGACATATAATTTGATACTCAAAATGGTTGAGATGGTAAGTGGGTATTTGGTAGAGAGTAAGAGTGTGTGGAGTTGTAGAACTCCAATAGGGAAGCTCAGGAGAGATGGTAAGTAGATGTAAATTGTAAAAAGCACTAAAACTAATAATTGAAAGCCAAACACTAAAATAAAAACTAATATAGTGTACTTATCTTGGTAGTTATTATCCTGAAGGAGTGCTAAGGTTGGATGCATGCTACTTAAAATCCTAGAGCAGTATAAATAGAGTAATAGTACCTAAACTCCTTATGATGAGTTACTAAAGAATTATGATGGTATTTGGTCTAATTTTGGTTTTCCAAGAGTTAGTTCCATTCTCAATGATTTCTCTTTTGTCCTCAATCATTTAACCTCTTGAAGTAATATCATCGGCTTGCATTAAGTAATTGGTGCCAGTCAAGGGTCAACTATCAATGGTCAAGGAAAAGAGGTAAAAATGGATAAAATTACCCATTTTCACTTATTATTAGTGGTTGAGAGGTTAGTAAATGGTTTGAGGTTATTAAATGGGCATCGGGATGCATGTAGAAGAAGTCTTAGGGAGTTAAGACATTAAATTCCATGGTATAAATAGCCCTTAGGCTAGGTGTCAAAAAGTTAGCCATAGATTTGGGTGGGGAGGTGGAATTTTTTTTTTAATATAATCAAATAATTAAATTAATCCAATAAGGGGGTAAATTGGTATGTTAAGGATTTTAATAATTAATCCTAACCCAAGGGGGCCAAGGAGATCAAGGGGACTAATGCGTCACTTAGAGTCATAGTGTATAGTTTTATAGTGTCTACATTTTGCCCCTTTTTATTGTGTAGGTTACATCCTCAAGATGCAAAAAAAAAAGTGCAGTGGAAAGTTAGATGCCTTGAGCATGGGAGGAGGTGTTTCCCCTCAATTCAAGATGTGATGAGGTGAAAATGGATTCGGGTATGAGTTTAAAAAATGGGTTTGTGAGTGGAAAAGTGGGTAGGATAGTATGAAGTGGAAAATAAGGCTAAGGATGCATTAAGGAGGATAAGTGAAAAGTGAATTAGACCACTATATTAGTCATAGTGGATATGGGTGCAATTATAAACATAAGTCTTCGTGCTAAGGTGTCCATATTCATAAGGGTCCAAAAGTAGGGTGATCTTGAGAAAATATTATAGGGTGGAGGTGTTGGAGTTGCAAGTGGGTTTATTTTAAGGAATCTAAAAGGTATACATATAAAAGGTATGAATGGGAAGAATGAATGTGACTGAGGGAAATATCATAGATTGCACACAGACTAGGTTGCCATAGCTGAGGTAAGTTATAAAATAAAGTTGGTGCTAGAAGGAAAAGTGGTAGGGTAACTAGGCCACAATGTTAGGTATAGTTGATATGGGTCAGCACCTATAAACTCAAGTTTCCTAGGCAAGGTTGATGTATTCGAAGGGATCCAAAAGTAGGATGTGATAATGAGAAGAAAAAAATAGTCATAGGTATTGGGACTACAAAGGGTCATACTCTAACACACTTGAATGGTTGGTACAAAAAAATAACATAAGTTCAACAAGTATGGTGAGGTAGGTATGTGGTAAAAATGACTAAGGCAAGGTTAAATCACAAAAAGTGCAAAAGGTAGGCCAAAATGACCAAGACAAGGTTATTGATTGATAGGTTTGGGGAGAATAAGGTATTCTCTGATGTGAGAATGGTTGCATTAATGTGGTTACTTTAAAAAAATCTAGTTGGTGGTGCCCAAATTGGCTATCCAATTTTGGTGTACCACTTGGTTTGGTAGAAGAGGATCAATGTTTTGGTGAAAAGATATAAATTAGGTGGTTGTGGTTTTAATAACTCAAATGGAAGACACATGCCTTAACAAGGAGATATGAAAGTAGGAGGTTAGATTATCCCATTGGAAAAGACCATAATGACAAGATGGGTGGGGTTATGAATATAAGCCCCTTTCATGCTTTGCATTATTATTAGTTTGTTTGTTAAAATAAGTGACTTGATCAATAGTGTCAAGTAAGCTCAAAATCCCTTGATTTTTAAAGAGGGTAAAAAGGAAGGTGGATGATAGAAAGTAGGAGAATGGGTGATAATGTAAACTTCTTGTGGGGACGTCTTTCCCATTTTATAGGTGACCTAAGAACTATTATAGACAAAGTCCATGGCTTTAGTTTGGGTTAGATTGATTAATATGATAAGTCTACTTTTTGACTTGTAGCTTTCTTTGGGATTGCTTGTTTTTTACTTTTTACTTTGGGTTTTTTAATGCTTTTATTTTGATGGGTTTGGGAAGATGATCAATGCAAGAAACTTCCAAGTGATTTATTTATCCATCCTTCAATGGATTGGTCTAGGTTATAGATTTATTTATGTTGATAGTTGTCCTTTGAGGGAGAAGTCTACCTTATTTTTAAGCAATTTTGATTATTTTGACAACTATCTTTCAAGGGAGCAGTCTGCAGGTTTGAGATTATTGATCCAAATGATATTTTGGTATCCAAAAGTGATAGTTATGAATGGTTTAGGCATGGAATAATCTATATAGGTTTGAAGGTTTACCTTTATGGAGGCAAAACCATAACACAAGAAGGTTAATGATGGGTAAAAGAGGTTTAAGTGACAATGACCATGGGTATTCATCCTTTAAGGGATGGAAAGTGTTTAGGAGAATCATGCCATGGGTAGAGCCATGATACCCATGCTTAAGATTAGGCTAACGTTGTGACAAAAAATCACATGATCTTTTATTAATTGGTTTTCCTTAAAATAAGGAGATGAAGTTGTTTGAAAATAAGGGATGAGCTTAAGTTAGACACAAGATGACTAAGAACTTGGTTTAACAAAAGAAGGAATGTGAATGCAAAGCATTGAGGGGTTCAAGTTATGATATGCCTCAGACCCATAATTATTCAAAAAATGGTTTAAGCTAATTAAGAGTGAATAAGTCCCCTAATTACTTTTCTAACACTTGATTAAACTTGGAAAAGGTGATGGTTTTTAGGCTTTGGTTGAATGAAACAAACTGATGCCATTTTTATCTATAAGGTTGGTTAGATGCTAGGTTTTTAGACTTTTTTTGGCTAAACCTATTAGGTAAGCTTAGGTTTTTGGGTGAAAATACAAGGTTTTGGGCTAGGCACTGGTTATGATAGTGACCAATGTTGGTTAAATAGAGACTAGTACTGGTCAAGGTTTAAAGGAAAAATAGAGATGAAGGTATAGTTGATGTTAGAGGTTTGCTTAGGCTTTGATAAAAGGGTTGGTCAAGGTCAAGGTTGGTTTGGTGCTAGGATAGGCTAGGTGTAGGTTTAGGCATAAATGCCAAGGGTTGGTTTGTTAATTGGTTAATGTTTGTAGGCATAGGTTTTGGTTTAGGTAATGGTGTAGGGTTATGGGTAAAAAGTTAAGGCTTAAGTTATGGGTTAAGGTTTGGGTTATGAATGGTTAAATATTTTCAAGGGAGAGTTCCCCTAGTTGATTTTTCTAGGAATGGTGAAGGTATAAAAAGTATCTTACATGAAGATGTTGGTAAGTCAAGAAGGTTTAGGAGAGATGAATATGACTTCATCTACTTCCCAAGGATTTTTAGTGTGTTAGTTGTTGGTGTAAATTTCAAGTTGTAGACAGTGGTTAAATTAGGATTTATTCTATGATACTAAAGTGATGGAAGCATTATTGGATTGGATTTTGGTTGGTTTGAGGTTTAGAATTGATATTAGGAACACCATCTTGAAATAAAGATTGGTTGGATAAGAGTGTCTAATTATCCCAATGAGGGAGCTTAGGTGTGGCACCAAGGAAGGGTTTAATAAATTTGGGAGTCCTAATTGGGATTGATGTGGAATGGGTAGCATGGATAAAATGGTGGCCAAAAATTTTGTTTAAGAAATCTCAAATAAAGGGTTGATTTTGGTTTAGATTGATAGACGAGTTGGTTGGGGTTGGATCAAAATTTGGGTTGATTATCATTAATTGATTTGGTTTAGAGGTTAGTTTTACTTTTTGAGGAAGGTAAGTTAAGTGATTGATTCAATTTTTTCATTTAACTTGATTGTTTTTTTGGTTTGTTTGGTGAGGTAAGGTGATGAAAATTTGACCCTATTCAAAAGGAAATTGAATTAAAGACAATGTCATTAGATAGATAAATATGAGTAGATTATAGAATAATTAGATTAACTTGGTTGTAGTTGA
The DNA here is from genome assembly GCA_037957365.1 of Torreya grandis. Lineage (NCBI taxonomy): Eukaryota > Viridiplantae > Streptophyta > Pinopsida > Cupressales > Taxaceae > Torreya > Torreya grandis. The sequence continues at coordinate 348,212 of JARHVA010002519.1, read as the reverse complement.
GGTTGGGTTGGCATTAGTTGAGGTATTTTGAGTTTATTCTACAAAAGGTAAAATAGGTGGGATATTGGTTTGAGTTGGGGTTTGATCCACTAAAATAAGAAGTGGAATGAGTGAGGTGGTGTTGATTGGTTCCACTAAAAGGGGAAGTGGCAGAGATATGGTTGGTGGGAGTGATTTCACTTTTTGAGGAAGTGTAAGAGATAGGTTAGTTTTAGTTTGATCCACTAAAAGTGGAAGTGGAAGAGGTAGGTTGGTTTAAGTTTGATCCACTAAAAGGGGAAGGGGAATAGTTATGTTGGTTTTGATAGGCTATACTAAATGAATAAGTGGACGAGATATAGTTTTTTCCTTAATTATGGTTTTTAAGGGGAGGTTGAAAAGGTTCCACTTGGTCAAAAAATGGATCATTTAAGGTTTATTCTTATTTAATGATGATTTAAAAATAAGGTTGAAAATGTTGCATTTGGTCAACAAGGGGATTAGTAAAGGTTGAGGTTTCGATTATAGTTTATTTAGTTATAGGTTCACTAGGGATCAAATCTAATGCATGGACCTCATTGTGTTGAGGGTTTTGATTATGGGTTTCCATGACAAGGGATGTAGGAAGAGGCTCAATGATTTATTACTTGAAGACATTCAAGGCTAGGTTGGGAGAAACATAGAGACTATCCTTTGGGACCTCCTTTTGATTGATAAGGTTTTTTATAAATGTCTTAAAATACTTACATATATCTACCACATATCCATTTATATGATGATACACAAAAAAATCATTATATATAAACAAATTAGTTTTGGAAGAAAACTATTGATGGGTTTGATTTGAGGAATTTTGATGATATAAGCCCTTAAGAGTTTGTCAAGGATTAAGGCATATGATTCCCCTAGTGGAGTCTACTACTTAGGAAGAGGGTGCACCAATGGCTCTTCAGGTTGAAAACTAATTGGTTGGTTTGATAAAGTTGGTTGGTTGAAGAAGTTTGATTTATTTGATAAATTGTGTTGATTTGATAGGCTGGGTAGGTTATATAAGATTGGTGGTTTTGAAAAGTTTGGTTGATAGTTTTTGGTTTGATTTGATGAGGTTATTTGGTTGAATAAGTTTGATAAAGTAGGTTGGTTTGATAGGTTGGGTAAGGTAGATAAGGTTGATAAGTTAGGTTGATTTGATAGGTTTGATTGATAATTGTTGGTTGGATGATTAAGGGGATAGTTCAAGTCTTGGTTTTGACAAAAATGTTACCACAAAGTGGGTTTACGTAATTGATATGATGTTTAGGGTAGGTAGTCAAAAGTTAGGTTGAGGAAGTTGATATGATGGTTGAGATAGGTATCCCAAAGATTGGTGAGGTTGAGATAGTTGTAGTTGAGGTGGGTTATGACAATGGATAAATAGGCATTTAAAGTTTTTTTGTTGGTTATGATGATGATCAAATGGTTGTTGAGAAGTTGTTGGTTGGTTGTAGTTGAGATTAGATTGATTGTAGGTGAGGTTGGGTTGATCATAGGTGAGGTTGGGTTGGTTATAGGTGAGGTTAAGTAGGTTATAGGTGAGGTTATGTTGGTTATAGGTGAGGTTAGGTTGATTGTGGGTTAAAATGGGAGCATAGGTGGCTCATGATACAAGATAAAGCTTGAAGGCAAGAGGGTTATTTTTTAGAAGTCTAATAAAGTTAGGATCTCCTAGATAAAATATAATGGGGATACCCATTTAACAAGGCAATGGAGATGAGGGATATGAATTCAAGATGGAATAAGGTTTCTAAATGGGTTCAATTGATTTAGAGCTTTTCTCACTAGCCTACAATTTTCCTACTCTTATTTGCAAACTTACAAATCTTTTCAATATTCCTCTTTCAATGCTTAGTGTATCTTATCCAAAATGGAAAAAAATTAACTCCTTGTTTATAAAATATTTCAAACATAAATATAAATATATTCACACTATTCATTTCAACCATCTTAACCTTCCTTTATCGACCACATCTATTGCATTTCACTTTCATTCATTCCCATAGTCCTTTAGGGCATTATGCAATGCTTATTTATATATCTAGTCACAATTATTCAAGGCTATTTATAATTGATATATATTGATTACAATCAATTACACCTCTCAGGTTACCCTTAACCTTCCACTATGCATTAGGATAGTTCTCTACCACTCTACCCTTTTTTTTACACACTCTAGTATCCCTATTTTCAAGGTTTCCTTACCTGTATGGATACGTACAGAGGAATATGGTAAAACAAAATATCACTTCTAGTACCTTTTATTGAATACTATATTTCCACAAAATCTTAGGCCTTTACTCATCCTTTAAACTACTTTTTTACATAAAATTTTCTCTTTGTTTAGGTCTCTTAAGGTCACTATATACCTAGTTTAAAATCAATTATCCTTATATGGTGTAACATGGTCTGTACCAACTTAAAATCTCAAAAATATCTTAGGGCACATTATCTTATATCAAACTACAAATTTTTTCCCCTTTCACTAGTCAAATCTTGTTATAAACACCAAAACCTAAACCTAGGGTTTCTAGGCCATTATCAGGGCCAAGGGCCAATAAAAAGGCATAACTTTATTTGTATTAGGTTTCAAAACTTGAATTTTTTTTAATTAGGTCTGTATAAACACTACACATCTTTTCCCTTCAATAATAATTTTTTAAAAATAATTATACCTCTCACAAATGTGTAATCTTAGTCAATAGCCATGTGTTCTATTAACTAAAATAGGGTTAAGCAAGGTTTTAACACATTTTCACTGTCAACAGGATCCAAAAACCTTATATGAGGTTCCTCAAAATTTATATGGATGTCTTAAACCTATCTCTATCACATTTGAAACAAAGCAAGATTCCAAGCTCAAGATTATCAGTCTACAGGATTTTGTATTGTAGACAATGGCTAGTATTAGATAGGGTTTGATGAATATTTTCACTTCTAAAAGATTAAAAAAATTATAAGGTTATAAATACCTTCCACTACTATTATTAACCCATTATCAACCCTCTTTTAATTCCAATAAATTATCATGCACAAAATCTAGTACACAAAATTTCTACATTACATGGACTGTTTGTTTACAAAGGAGAGATCATAAACCCACTTGAGTCTAGAAAATGTACATAATATGCACAATGAAAAAGGGTATTCATAACATGCCTTAATTCTTAAAAATATACATAACTCAATAAATAAATACTCAAACACTCTTGCCATTATTTTATAGGACTGTAGATATACATACCCCCTAATAACAGACCTATCTATCATACCAAGAGTAATTCCTTCAACCTCAACTTAATTTCTCTATATAAAATTATAAAATGTGATTTGATTATAATAAGTTCAATAGTATCATAAAAAATACTCACTATATCAAGAATTCAACCCATCATGAGCTCTATCCCTATCATACTAATTAATGACTCACAAAATGTCAATATTTGGAATCTTATTGATACACTTTAGATTACATGTTTGTACTAAGAACATATAAATAACCATATAAACTTAAATAAACACATTAATTAAGATATAATTTCTTCAAAATATCAATCTTTATTACTATTCTTCATACACAAATTGGACTCAAACAGTCCTCCATGCAGTTTGACAAACCTTCTTCCATAATCAAACCTATTTGCCCTTGTTTCCTTCATCCTATGCTATTTCCCTAAGCCACACACAACATATAACCTTATTAAAATTTCAAATACTCTTCAAATAAACACTATAATAGTTTTTTGACCAAGAAACCTCTTCAACCTTCCTTCACTACGTAGGGTGGTGAACCATAACTGCCACCTCACCTTTTCCAACATGACATGTGACTTTCAAAACCAACCTACGACCTACATGAGACCATAAAAGGGTATATTACATCCTTATTAACAATTACACATCATTAACATTCATTTAAACCACTAAAACACTCTTAATCACTCATTAGATAATTTGAAAATTTAAATTATAAAAAGGTGGGAAATCTTCTAATTTAAATTTGACTTAACCACATGACTCTAAAACATATTCTTGAGCAACTCTTAGGCATTTATAAGATTCCCCTACATCATAATCCCAAGGTGAGAAAAGACTTGACCCCCCAAAATCTTTTTCATTCAAGTTTTCATAAAAGTGGGTGTGTTCTTTGCTACCACACATATGCCTCTGCTTCTCTTTCCATGTGGTCCTTTGTTCTTGTTTTTTCTACTACTCATACTATTGTTTGCACCTACAATCATTATTTTTCCTTTGTTTTCTCTCATGCTTATCTTCAATCTTCATGGCATTGATCATGGATTTCCATTCTCTATCAATTTCCTTTTCCAACATTACTATTTTTGCCTCTTCATCTTCATACCTACTCCATAGTGTATTCTCTTCCTCTATTGACCATTTTAAGGTCTGATACTTGTTCATAAGCTTCTCCTCCACATCTTCTACCTTATTGTCCTCTATTGCAACTAATTATTTTGTATTGACTATCAATTCAGTCATCTCTTTGCCTCAAATCTTCTCTTCATGGGCTATGAATTCATTCTCATCTTACTTCACCTATTCTTCTCTTTCTTTAAGCACTTCATGTGCTTCCTAATTATTAGCTGAGCCAATAAACTCTTCAAACAAATCTATGGTATCTTTGTATATAACATCATCTTCATCTTCAAAATATTTATCAAAAACCACTTGCATTTCATTACCTATCATGCTTTTGTCTTCCTCATCATATTCTATTTGATTTTATTCATTTATCCACTCCTCTCTATCAATTATCTCTCCATATTTAGGGTGACAAATCACCTCACCTATATTTACACTTATATTCTTCAATACATCATTTTTATCTTCTCTATGGACTATTGTCCATTCATCTCTTTCATTCCAATTAGGCACCTCACCATCCACTTCTTTACCTACATTAAACCATAACACATCATTGTTAGAATAAAAAAAATTAGGCTCTATTGCCTCTCTCTCATCCTTTTCCATTGCAAATTGTGTTTCCATATCCTTCAGCTACCTTTCCAAATATTCCATCAACTAGGGGTTCTTTCTCTCTTACAACCTTTATATGAAGCTAAACTTACTATTTTTCCTAATCTTTATTCCACATTGTAATCTACATACATTCCACATCCTTATCAACTCTTTTTCCATCTTGGCCAATGTCTTTTATCTCCTTTATCTCCTTTTCCATTTATCTCACTATGGCTTTCAAATTTAACCATATCTCTCACCTTTCTCTATACTTCTCCATTCATCTTCCTCTTACGTACCTAAATTAGATACATGATCTTTCTCATCTTTAGCCTCACTTAGACCACTTATTCTCACCTAGAACCTTTCTCTCTCTTTCAGACCATACTTGGGCCTTCCAACTCTTGTCCTTTACACTAGGATTGTCCACTCTCTCTCAAGCTCTCTTTATGAGCTTGTCTCTCTCACTTGAGCTTGCTATTAGCTAAATTTATTTCAGGTCTACCAATTCATTCATTATTTTATATCAATCATACATTATCATCAATAAATAAATCACAAATCATACATCATACCTTCTCCTTTTCTACCTTCTCAATAAGACTCTTTACTACTTCTTCCTTGCTTGCTTACCTACAAGATCTTGGTCAATATGAAACATAAATTAATCACCAAATAGATAAATTTACCAACCTATTTATGGATATTCCTAGAGCATCTAGATGGCTTTGATACCAAATGATGCATATTTTTTCTCACTAGCTTGTAATTCTCTTGCTCTTATTTACAAACTTGCAAATCTTGTCAATATTCCTCTTTCAATGCTCAGTCTATCTTGTCCAAAATAGACTAAAATTAACTCCCTATGTGTAAAATATTTCAAACATACATATAAATATATTCACACTATTAATTTCAACCATCTTAACCTTCCTTTATTAACCACGTCTCTTGCATTTCACCATCATTCATTCATTCCCATAGTCCTTTGGGACATTATGAAATGATTATTTATATGTCTAATCACAATGATTAAAGGTTATTATTACATTATATATACTTATTACAATATATTACACCTCTTAGGTCACCCTTAACCTTCCACTATGCATTAGGTCAGTTCTCTACCACTCTACCTTATTTTCTTACACACTCTATTAGCTCTATTTTTAATGTTTCCTTACCTATATAGATATATACAGAGGAATATGATTAAAAAAACTATCATTTATAGTACTCTTTATTTAATACTATCTTTTCACAAAATCTTAGGCCTTTACTCATCATTTGAACCAATTTTCTACACACTTTTTTCTCTTTATTTAGGTCTCTTAAGGTCACTATATACCTAGTTTAAACTTAGTTATTATTATATGGTAAAACATGCTTCATACCAAATTAAAAGCTCAAAAATATATTAGGGAACATTTTATTCAATAAAAATACAAATTTTTGCACCTTTTCACTAGTCAAATCTCATTATAAACACCAAACCCTAAACCTAGGGTTTCTAGGCCAATGTCAGGGTCGAGGGCAAATAAAAAGGTATACATTTTTTGTATGAGGTTTAAAAACATAAAACCTATTTCATTAGGTTTGTCTAGATCATACACATCTTTTCCCTTCAATAATAAAGTTCTAAAAACATTTATACCTCTCACAAATGCATAATCTCAATCAATAACCATGTGTTTTATAAACTAAATTAGGGTTAAGCAGGGTTTTAACACCTTTTCACTATCAACAAGATCTAAAAACATTATATGAGGTTCTTTCCAATTTATATGGATGTCTTCAACCTCTCTCTATCACATTTGAAACAAATCAAGATTCAAATCTCAAGAATCTCAGTCTACAGGATTTTGTATTATAGATAGTGGCTACTATTGGATAGGGTTTGATGAACCTTTTCACTTAAAAATATTAAAAAAATAATGATGAGGTTATAAATACCTTACACTTATATTATTAACCCATTCTCAAACCTCTTTCAATTTTAATAAATTATCATACACATAATGTAATACACAAAAATTTTAAATTGCATGGACTGTTTGTTTACAAAGGAGAGATCATAGACCCACCTGAGTTTATAAAATTTAGATCATTTTATCAATGAAAAAGGGTATTCCTAACATGAATTAATTCTTAAAAATTTTCATAACTCAATAAAAAAATACTCAAACACTCTTGCCATTATTTGATAAGACTGTAGATATACATACCCCCTGACAGTAAACCTGTCTATTTTACCAAGAATGATTCCTTCTACCTCAACTTAATTTATCTATAGTAGGTTATAAAATGTGATTTGATTATAGTAAGTTAAATAGTGTCATAAAAAATACTTACTATATTAAGGATTCAACTCATCATGAGCTCTATCCCTATCATACTAATTGATGACTCATAGAATACCAATATTTGAAATCTTCTTGATACACTTCAGATTACATGTCTGTACTAAGAACATATAAATAACCAAATAAAATTAAATAAACACATTAATTAATATACTTTTTTAAAAATATCAATCTTTATTACTATTCTTCATACATAAATTAGACTCAAACAGTCCTCCATGTAGCTTGGCAGACCTTCTTCCATAGTCAAACCTGTCTTCCCCTATTTCCTTGATCCTATGCTCTTGACCTGAGCCCCACACAACATATAATCTTGTTAAAATTTCAAATACTCTTTATAAAAACACTATAATAGGTTCTTGATCAAGAAACCTCTTTAAAATTCCTTCACTACATAGGGTTGTGAACCATAACTACCATCTCACCTTTTCCAACATGACATATGACTTTCAAAACCAACCTAGGACCTAAATGAGACCATAAAAGGGTCTATTACATCCTTATTCACCATTACACATCATTAACATTCATTTAGACAACTAAACGACTCTTAATCACTCATTAGACAATTTGAAAATTTAAATTACAAAAAGGTGGGAAATTCTCTAATTCAAATTTGACTCAACCACATGACTCTAAAACATATTCTTGAGCAACTCTTGGGAATTTATAATATGCCCCTACATCACACTCTGAAGGGGAGAAAATAATTGACCCCCCAAACTCTTTTTCATTCAAGTTTTCATACAAGTGGGTGTGTTCTTTACTACCATACCTATGCCTCTACTTCTTCTTCCATGTGATCCTTTATTCTTGCTTATACTACTGATCATACTTCTGCTTGCACTTGAAATCATTCTTTTTCCTTTTTTTTCTCTCATATTTGTATTCAATCTTCATGGAATTGATCATGGATTTCCATTATCTACAATTTCCTTCTCCAACATTGCTATTGTTACCTCTTCATCTTCATACCTGATCCATATTGTATTCTCTTCCTCTATTTACCATTTCAAGGTCTCATACTTGTTCATAATCTAGTCTTCCACATCTTCTACCCTGTTGTCCTCTATTACAATTGCTTCTTTTTTCTTGATTGTCAATTTAGTCATCTCTTTGCCTTGCATCTTCTCTTCATGGGTTATGAATTCATTCTCATCTTATTTCACCTATTCTTCTCTATCTTTAAGCACTTCATGTGATTCTTGATTTTTGGTTGAGCCAATAAACTCTTCAAACAAACCTATGGTATCTTTGTATAGAACATCATCTTCATCCTCAAAATATTTATCAAAAACTAGTTGCATTTCATTACCTATCATGCCTTTGTCTTCCTCAACACCTATTATTTTATTTTATACATTTCTCCACTATTCTCCATCAATTATCTCTCCAGATTTAGGGGGGTAAAATCACCTCACCTTTAGCTACACTTGTATTCTTCAATGCATCATCTTTATCTTCTCTATGGACTGTTGTCCATTCATCTCTTTCATGCCAATCATGCACCTCACCATCCACTTATTTACCTACATTAAACCATAACACATCATTGTTAGTATAAAATTTTTGAGGCTCTATTTCCTCTCTCTCATCCTTTTCCATGGCAAATTATGTTTCCATCTCTTTCAGTTGCATTTCCAAATATTCCATTAACTATGGGTGTTTTATCTCTTGTAACCTTTCCATGAAGCTACACTTAATATTTTTCCTGACCTTAATTCCACATCACAATATTCATACATTACACATCATTATAAATTATTTTTCCATCTTGGCTAATACCTCTTTCATCTCCTTTATCTCCATTTCCATTTCTATCTAACTGTGGCTTTCAAATTCAACCCTATTTCTCACCTTTCTCTCTACTTCAAATTCAACCTTGTCTCTCACCTTTCTCTCTACTTCTCCCTTCATCTTCCTCTTAAGTACCCAACTTGGGTACATGATTTCTCTCATATTTAGCCTCACTTGGACCACTTATTTGGTTCTCACCTAGAACCTTTCTCTCTCTTTCAAACTACACTTGGGCCTTCCAACTCTTGTCCTTTACATTATGATTGTCCACTCTCTCTCAAGATTTCTTTATGAGATTGTCTCTCTCACTTGAGCTTGTTAATAAATCACTTTAATATATGGATGCCACTTCATTCACTATGTTATATCATTCATACATTCTAATTAATAAATCAATCACAAATTATACCACATACCTTCTCCTTTTATGCCTTCTCAACAAGACTCTTTGCTACTTCTTCCTTGTTTGCTTACCTGAAAGATCTTGATCAATATGCAACATAGATTAATCACCAAATTCATAAATTTACCAACCTATTTATTGTTTTTCTCAAAAAATCTATATGGATCTGATACCAAATGATGTAGAGCTTTTCTCACTAGCCTATAATTCTCCTACTCTTATTTGTAAACTTAAAAATCTTGTCAATATTCCTCTTTCAATGCTCATTCTATCTTATCCAAAATAAACTAAACTTAACTCCCTATTTTTAAAATATTTCAAACATACATATAAATATATTCACACTAAACCATCTTAACCTTACTTTATCAACCACATCTCTTACATTTTGCCTTCATTCATTCCCACAGTCCTTTGGTGCATTATGCAATGATTATTTATATGTCTAATAAAAATTATTCAAGGTTATTTATTATTTATCTATACTAATTACAATATATTTCACCTCTTAGGTCACCCTTAACCTTCCACTATGCATTAAGATAGTTCTCTACCACTTTGCCCTAATAGCCCTATTTTCAAGGTTTCCTTACATGTATGGATATGTACAGAGGAATATGATAAAACAAACTGTCACTTGTGGTATAATTTATTTAATATTATCTTTCCACAAAATCTTATTCCTTTACTCATCCTTTGAACCACTTTTCTACACACTTTTTTCTCTTTGTTTAGGTCTCTTAAGGTCATTATATACCCATTTTAAATGCAGTTGTCATTATATGGTACAACATGGTCCATAACAAATTAAAAGGTTGTAATATCTTAAGGAACATTATATTCTATCAAACTACAAAAATTTTCACATTTTCACTAATCAAATCTCATTATAAATACCAAACCCTAAACTTAGGGTTTTTAGGCCACTCTCAAGGTTGAGGGCCAATAAAAAAGTATAAATTTATTTGTATGAATTTTAAAAACCTCAAACCTTTTTCATTAAGTATATCTAAACCATACACATATTTTCCCTTCAATAATAAAGTTATAAAAACACTTATACTTCTCACAAATGTATAAACTCAGTTAATAGCCTTATGTTATATTAACTAAATCAGGGTTAAGTAGGGTTTTAACACTTTTTTACTATCAACAAGATCCAAAAACATTATATGAGGTTCCTCCCAATTTATATGGATGTATTAATCCTCTCTCTATCACATTTGAAATAAATAAAGATTCAAATCTCAAGAATATCAGTCTACAGGATTATGTATTATAGATAGTGGCTAGTATTGGACAGGGTTTGATGAACCTTTTCACTCCTAATATATATATATATATATATATATATATATATATATTTGAGGTTATAAATACCTTCCACTAATATTATTAACCCATTCTCAACCATATTTGAATTATAATAAATTATCATGCATAAAATGTAATACATAGAGTTTCTAAACTGCATGGATTGTTTGTTTACAAAGGAGAGATCATAAACCCACCTGAGTTTAGCAACTGTAGATCATTTTATCAATGAAAAAGGGTATTCCTAACATGAATTAATTCTTAAAACTTTTCACAACTCAAGAAATAAAGACTCAAAACTCTTGCCATTATTTGATAGGACTGTAGATATACATACCCCTTGATAGCAGACCTATCTATCTTACCAAGAATAATTCCTTATACCTCAAATTACTTTATCTATAGAAAGTTAGAAATGTGATTTTATTATAATAAGTTAAATATTATCATAAAAACTACTCAGTAGACTAAGCATTCAATCCATCACAAGCTTTATCCCCATCTTACTAATTGATGACTCACAGAATGTCAATATATGAATTCTTCTTTATACACTTTAAATTACATGTCTATACTAATAAAATATAAATATCCATATAAAATTTAAAAAACACATTGATTAAGATAGACTTTTTACAAAATATAAATATTTATTACTGTTCTTCATACACAAATTGGACTCAAACAGTCCTCCATGTAGCTTGGCATACCTTCTTCTATAATCAAACATGTTTGCTACTATTTCCTTCATCCTATGCTCTTTCCCTAAGACACACATAGCATATAACCTTATTTCAAGTTCAAATATTCCTTAAACAAACACTATAATGGTTTATTGATCAAGAAACCTCTTTAACCTTCCTTCACTACGTAGGGTGGTGAATTGTAACTGCCACCTCACCTTTTCCAACATGACATATGACTTTCAAAACTAACCTAGGACCTACATGAGACCATAAAAGGGTCTATTACATATTTATTCACCATTAAACATCATTAAAATTTATTTATACCACTAAACCACTCTTAATCACTCATTAGATAATTTGAAAATTCAAATTACAAAAAGGTCGGAAATCCTCTAATTCAAATTTGACTCAACCACATGACTCTAAAACATATTCTTGAGAAAATCTTGGGCATTTATAAGATTCCCCTGCATCATTAATTCCTCACAACTTAAACATAGAGAAGACAATAAAAAGTCAAGAAGATAAAAAACACACTGAAGCACATTAAAATCCTAAGATTCTTTTTGTCTCTCTTGTGGCATATGTCTTACATTAGAAATGTGTAACACAACTTGGTTTGTAGAACATGAAATAGAAAAGGAAGTCTAAGTCTAGTTTCAAGTAGTTTAAGGCTCTCAAAATCTGTATTAGAATTTTTTATGTGGATTGATATTGGGGCCTACCCCCTCACTTCGCACACCATAATGATAAGGGTGTCAGGTGATTAGCCAAGATATACCAATTTCTAGAGATTATACTCAATCAAAGAACTAAGTTTTGGTTAAGATTATACTCAATCAAAGAACTAAGTTTTGGTTTATTCCCTTGGTAATGACATCCAAGTGGGATAGCCAAGGGTGAAGGTTTACCACTAGGTGGTGAAATCATAGTTGGGCCTTATCTCAATGTTTGATGTATGAATTATGTGAGTGGTTTGGTCTTATGTGTGTGACAAGAAGTGATATGTTGTGATTAATTTCATTTTTTAATTTAAACTAGGTGAACTAAACAAGCAAGAAGTTAATGGATGCAAGTTGTTTTTAAACCTAAATAACATTTTTGATTTATTTTAAATGAGTACAAGGAAAAGAAATCATCTAAATGCAACTAATGAACCCATGAAACATGAGGGTACCATCAGGTGTGATAGAATTTTTCACTATTTTTTTGATTTATTTTGTTTAGAAGATAAGAAGAAACTCAAAAGAGGGGTATGGTAAGAAGAACCTAGTTTTTGTTGTGAACTCATGATCTAGTCGATTGTGGAAAATTCCTATTTGGCTTGGGAAGATGACCTACAATAAGAGAAAAACTAGAAAAGGGTGTGTTAGTGAGATAGTCAGGTGGATTGCCTAGAGAAAGCTAGATTTAAGAAGCACTAGACTTCTTTCGAGGCTGTCAATCCAATCTTTAAGACTAGATAATGTTAAGCAAAATGTTAATAAAATAGGTTGTATGGATAAATGAAAGTACCTAATCCAATTAAATAAGTGTTTTTAAAGAAATAACGATTGTTTTAAAAAAATAACATTAAAAGGAAATTCTAAATTGTTAAGGTGTAGTTCAAGTTGTTGTTGCTAAGTCTATGTAGTGACAGAGGTTGAGAAACAAGTTTTTGGTTGAGGTTGAGGAGTGTTTAAACTTATTATTTGGGAAAAAAAATATTACACAGTGATCATTACTGAGCACTAGTAACCATGGTCGGTTAAGGTATGATATATGTTGGTTAGTGGGTGGCCATTGTCGGTTAATAGTGATAGTTGCTAGTCACTAAGGGTTTTGACAAGGTGTTAGTTTTAGGTAGAATAGACTGTGGGTAAGTTACAAAAGTATTTTTTAAGGTTTCTTGAAGTTAGTTAATGGTCTTGGAGTATGGATAGGGTCTTATAGATATCAAACATAGGATTTGATACTCAAAATGGTTTGAGATGGTTAGTGGGTGTTTGGTAAAGAGTGGGAGTGTGTGGAGTTATATAACTCCAACACAAAGGGGAAGTTTGGGAGAGATGGGGAGTAGATGTAAATAGTAAAAACAATTAAAACTATAAAATGAAATCCAAACACTAAATTGAAAAATAATATAGTGTACTTATCTTGTTAGTTTTTAGCCTAAAAGAATGTTGAGGTTGGGTGCAGGCTACATGAGATCTTAGAGTAGTGCAGGCAGAGTAACGATACCTAAACTCCTTGTGGTGAGTTACTGAATAATTTTGATAGTCTCTAATCTAGTTTTATTTCACCAAGAGTTAGTTTCATTCTCAATGATTTATATTTTGTCTTTTGTCATTCAACCTCCTAAGCCAAGGTTACAAGCTTACATTAAGTAACCATCATCAGTCCTGGTCAACTAATGTCAGTCAAGGGTTGACCATAAATGGTCATAGAGAAGAGGTCAAAATGGATAAAATTATCTATTTTCACTTATGATTAGTGATTAAGAGGTTAGGAAATGGTCTGAGGTTATTGAAGGGGGCATTAAGATTCATGCAAAGTAAGTCTTAGTGAGTTAAGACATTAAATACCATGGTAGAAATAGTCCTTAGGCTAGGTGTTAAAATATTAGCCATGGATTTGGGTGGGGAGGTGGAAATAGATTATTTAATATAATTAACTAATTAAATTAATCCAAGAAGGGGGAAAATGTGTGTGTTAAGGATTTTAATAATTAATCCTAACCCAAGGGGGCCAAGGAGATCAAGGGTACTAATGCAATACTTAGAGTTGTAATGTGTGGTTTTCTAGTGTCTACACATCCCATACCTCAAATTCAAAAATGCAAAGGGAAATGAGATCCCAATGCACATGTCAAAGTGTATGCCATAACTATTAGGGACCTCTTACCTTAGGATGGGGTTATTGTAATTATTTTTCCCAAAAATCTAGAAGGAATTTACCTTGATTGCAACTATCACCTCCTTAAGGCCTCTATCCATTCCTTTAGACAACTCATGGCATCATTAATTAAATATTTTGATATGAAAACATTATTGAAGGCTATAATTTGATAATTCCTTCACATTAAACAAGAAAATAATGAATCAAATGCCATTTCATTATAAGATGGAATTAGGTTCATTATTTATCTCCCATTGCACTAAACATTGTTCAAAGAGAGTTATGTGACATTTTTATTTACACACTTAACAAGGAGACAAGGCAAGATGTCCAAAATTTATCTTATCAATCCTATAAAGAATCACTTGAGAGTACTTTATAAATCGACTAAGTAGCCATTAATTTTAGTCATCAAACCTATAGAGCCAATGGGTGTATAGTTACCCCTAACTAAAAAATGGCGGTTTTCAAAACATGAACAAAAAAATGCTAAAAATAACCAATGCCCCAAGGTAAAACAACTAAGGCCCCAAGGTTCTCAATAGAAACTAAAATACCACCACTGATGGCATGATCAATCAAAATAATAAACCAAACCCTATCAATTAATTTGAACTATAACACATGAGAAACAATTAAAAAAAAATGGTATGAGGAAACATAATCCTCTTCCTATAGTTTATGTGATTGATTTAAATCAACCCTCACCATGAAAATACAATTTCAAAACCAAAACCAAAACTAAATCCAAAACATTGAACATTTACCATAGTTCTAAAATAAACCCTTTTACTAAAGGAACAATCAATAGGGTTTGGTCAATAGGGACTGTTGATGCCTAAAACTCTCACTCTTGGCAAATAGTCTTCATATGGGAAGTTTTACAAGTGTGAGATGAATTCACAGTCTATAAAATGACCTCTAGGATTTTAGAAGCTAAATATTCAAACTAATTTTGGGGAAAAAGGAAAGGTAAAAAAGTAAATAACATTGGAATAAATCTAAGGTGATGCACCAAGATTTTAATATATCTAACTACTATTTCATAAAATAGCTTGATCCATTTCAAACATCATAGACTATGAAAGGAGCATATTCATGAATTAAATTCTATAACATAAATAAGAACCAAAACTATATAAGTAGAGAAAAAAACAACAAACAATAATAAATTTCCACTCAGTTTGACACAAAACACCACATCCTCTTCATTACTGGGTGGAAAACACCATACAAAAGGACAAAGGCACAATATATAGTAGAATCCTTCCTATGAGGGGCACCTTCTAAGGTCTTAGAATGAAAATAAAAATTGATACTACTTTTATTCAATAAAACTAAACTATTACAAAAGTGGTTGCTCTCTAATAATACTCTCGCTCTTGACAAACAAGGACAAAACTAGAAGCCAATGGAATATGATCCCAATATCTATTTCCTATTCCACTAAGTAGTTTGACATGACACTCATACTTATTTGGAGTAAAAAAATGTTCATTCAAATACCCCCTAAATAACAAAGGCTAAATTTTGTTAACATGTTCCTAGGGAATGCAAATGTAAACCCTCAGGCTCAATTAAATGATCCCATAAGCCATCAAAATCAAAACCTCCAAATATATAAAAACCCTTTCCTAAACCATCATATGCGAGTGTTTCTATCGCTAATTCGCTTTCTACATTCAAAAGATGAATAAAGAAACTAAAGGAATGGACAAGGCTAGAAGTACCTGGAAGAAGATTTGCGCACCGTAATCCAGACGTTTGTGGGCACCCCTCTTTGGCTGTGGAGGAATGACACCTACAAGAAAAAAGAAACTTGGACAAGAAAATGTTAGATGGATAGGCAGTGGGTTGCCAAGCAAAAGCTTGTTCCCAGAAGTGTGAAAACTTCCTCAAGGGAGGTCAACCCACTGATAACAGACAGATAAAAGACTAAGGAAATATAGAATGCCAGAATATAGGAGTGATAAACAAATTAGAGATGAAAGAAAAGATTAATGATCACCTGAATGGAGCTGTCGGGCTGATAACAGTCGCTGAGGTCGGGAATGTTGTCGACGTCGGTTGCCTTGTCTGTCGACTTCCATTATCCTGCCAACGTCGGTAGGGGAAGTAACCGGCGTCGATCGGGGTAGTGGCCTATAGTCGGGTCAGGTCAGGTTTTTGGGCTGTGGATGGGTCTGGTTTGTGAACAGGGTCGACGCAGAGCTCAGGGATGAATTTGAATGGACTGGGGAATGGTCAGGTTCTAATTAGGTGCCCTGTACAGGGTCTTTGTTGGCAGGAGGGATGAGGGAGTTGTTGGGATCACACTGAAAGGATGAAAGAGTGAAAGGTAGGTGGACAGAGGACAGGCCCTGAGAAGGCTTTTCAGCCTCTCAGGGGGTAGGACAGAGGGAGTGGGAGACAGCAGATACCAAACAACTGAACACTAAAGAAAAGAAATGAAATGAAATAACAGATTGTGCTTACCTTTTTGCTTGCTGAATGAAGAGTGGGAGAGCTGTTGTTGAGACCACAGAAGACTTTGTAAGAGGAAATCTCTGCTCAAGAATCCCTGCACCTGTTGTTGTTGTTGCACGAGGTCCAGAGGGAGAAGAAACGAATGCCAAAATGCTAAGAGAAATCAGTTTGCGAGCTCAAGGGGCCGGGGGCTGGAATGGATGCAAAAAAGAGTCTTGAAGGCTGCCGACACTGGCAGAATCATCGACGTCGGCCGAAGGGTCGTCGATGTCGGTAGTGGCAGAATGGGGATAGAGACTAAAAAATAGCCTTTGCCCATTCTTGCACGCCACCGAGCGAGGGATTGTGGGAAGAACGGTCATGAGGACACTTAAATGGGCATGGGAGGAAGATAATGAGAAGATTTGGCATAATAAAGGCTAAGAGGAAGGTGGAGGGATCCAAGGGAGGATCCAAGGTGGCAAGGGTGAGGTGGAAAGGGGGCCACTTAATTAAAATATTTAAGTTATTTTAATCAAATGAGTGGAGGGGACTAAGGCCAAGGGTTAGGATATGGGTTTGAGGTGGACAAGGGGGGAGAACCAAGGTGCAGACACATTTGTGGTGTCTACATTTGCCCCTTTTTGTCTTATTGGTTGTTCTTGACGAACTGCAAGACAAAAATAGGAGTTGGTTGCTCCAGGAAAAGGATGAGGTGTTCCCCCCTCAAAGCGATAGTCGAGAGAAGGGAACTAGAGATCGAGTGTCGATTTGATAGGGAGATGGATAGAAGAGTGAGCAAAAATGCTGCAATAGTCGTGATTGCGCGTATACCACTTCACGAGATGATTGGGTCAAATTGTCGCATGTCGAGGGTTAAGGAGTGCCAAAATTAAAGTAATCGAGCCCCAGCATTTAGTCGTCTGCTGATCGGGTTACTCAATCTAAGCTAAAGCTCCAAATGGTTATCGTGTTCCATGTATCCCAGGCTTAGGAAGTGCTCCCAGAAACACGAAAATGCCACAAGTAGTAAGGATCAACTGGCTTGTGATCCTATACTTGTGAAGGGTCAAAAATAGTCTGCGAACAATTCTGCTAACCAGTCGTGAGGTAGCACACATGCAAAAACAACCAAGGCAACATTAGCTTGGAAGTAGTCGAAGGTCGAAGGAGATATGCATGATCTCCAATGGTCATTGGTCAAGGGGATGGATGGACGAAATGATGTGGCCGAGCTAACCTCAGAAAACGTCATGTGATCTGAGTGCTGCCTACATAGCCCTTGTGTGTAGGGCCTCAGGCCAATGTAGTTCTCCCTAAAAGGGAGGAATGGTCAAAGAAAATGATTGGTCTTGGTCAAAGAAAATGATTGGTCTTGGACGTGATCAAAGTCACAGAAGAGAAGGTTTGTCCATCAAGGAGATGAACAAACGGGGGTGGTCGAGCTAACCTCAGAGGATGTGTTATCTGAGTGCTGCCTACATAGCCTTCGTCATAGGGCCTCAGACCAATGTAGTTTGGACAAATTGAGAAGATTGGTCAAGTGTCGAAATGATGAGGGTAAGATGAGGATAAGATGATGCTACAGATGGTGTATTCTATAGAATTGGTCGAGAATCTTTCATCTCTAGCAAGTTTCCATAGTCGTGATGGATGTATGCTAAAAATGAATGGAGGTCTATTTATGCTTCAGCAAGTATTGGTTTATGCTTAACATAAATTGAGTCTGGTCGATAGTTTCCATGTGTACTGGTGTCCATAAAAACTATGTGAAATGGACGAGGATGATGTCTGATGCCATGAGGATGAAAAATAGCTTGGTTTGAGTTGAGTTGACAATTGATGTGGTTAAATGTGACCAAAGTGTAGAGAAGAGGTGAAAGGCGAATCGCTCTTTCATTGACAAGGACCAGAAAGGGAGCATAGATAAGGGTTATTAGAACAAAAGCCCCATTCATGCATTACGTCACTGACCAGTGTTGTGTTAGAGCGGTAATCGAATCACTTTGACATTAAAGTGAGCTCGAAGTCCCTTGAGCAGGTAATAGGAGGAGGATAGGGTAACCCAGTTTAAGAGCAGGGATAACCTTGCCCCTTTTTATAGGAGACCCTGAGACAACTACAAGCCAAGTCCATGACTCATTTTTTTTTTTTTTTTTTTTGAGTCATGGACAAGACTGTAGAAGTTCAAGGACGCCCTTTTATTAGGACAAATCCTCCATGCATCATAAAAGGGTTGTAGAGGACTTGTTAAAGGGGAATAGGGTTGAAAGGAATGAGGATTAAGAGGACGAGGATTGCTCAAGGGATGAGCTCAAGTTACGTGTCAAGTAGACGAGCACTCGACTAACAGAAGAATGGTCAAAGATGCAACGCATTAAGAGGCTCAAGTTCTGGCCGTCCATCGAGGGAGGACAGACGATAAGTCCCTGACCCATACTTGTGCGTGATGATAAAAGGTCCAAGCCAATTGGGGGCGAATTTGCCTCGTTTACTTTGCTCCATATTGGTCACGTGTTGATTCTCTTTGAGGATGAGGTCTCCGATGTTGAAATCTCGTTCTCACAGATTCTTGTCGTAGGCTCGCTTTATGCGACTTTGGTAGACATGGAGATGATTGAGGGCAGCAAGACAGCGCTCGTCAAGTAACTCAAGTTGAGCTAAGCGATCTTGATGAAAGTCGTCATTAGAAAGAATGTCATGCAGGGAGATGCGGAGAGACGAGATCTGTACTTTGAGAGGTAAGATAGCCTCCGTTCTGTACACAAGAGAGAAAGGAGTAACACCCGTAGAGGTTTGAATGCTAGTGCGGTAGGCCCACAAAGCGAAGGGAATATGAATGTGCCAATCCCTTCCTGTGTCGTTGACCACCTTCATGAGAATTTTAGTCAGAATTTTGTTGGAAGCCTTAGCCTACCCATTTGCTTGTGGGTAGTAAGGTGAAGAAAAGCTGAGTTTGATGCCAAATGAGTCGCATAGTTTTTGGACAGTCTTGTTTTTGAAGGACTTGCCGTTGTCGGTGATGATTTTGTGAGGGACACCGAAATGACAGATGATGTGGCTGCTGATGAAGTCGACAATTTTGTCAACTTTTGTGGAGACAAGAGGAATGGCTTCCACCCACTTGGTGAAATACTCAATGGCAGTGATGATGGACTGATGATGAAGAGACAAGTGAGGGTTAATCTCACCGATGAGATCTAAGCCCCACTAAGAGAAAGGCCATAAATCCTGAGCGACTTGTAAGGCGTGGCTGGGGAGATGAAGCAGGTTAGAGTGTTGCTGACACTTGATGCAATGCTGAACATAGTCGCTACAGTCTTGATGAAGGGTGGGCCAATAATAACCCAGGCGAAGGATGCGCTTGGCAACCGAGTTCCCACTAAAGTGTCCGCCACAAATCCCGTCGTGGACTTGTTTTATGGCCTGAGAAGCTTCAGTGGAGTTTAGACAATGAAGAAGGAGGCTGTCAAAGCCTCGCTTATAGAGAAGACCCCCTAGCATGGTATAGCGAGCTGTGCGCTTGATGAAAGCTCACCGCGCATTGCTAGAGAGGTTGGGAGGAGTGACAGAAAGAGACAAGTAGTCCACTAGTTGCTTATACCAGTCATCTTGTGGGCTAGAATTGATAGTGTTGATATGGTCGATGTGAGGGGAGATGTATGAAGGCAAGGGTACACGATGCATCATGACAAAAAGTCAAGATGACGATGATGAAGACGGGATATGTGAAGTAAGAGAAGCCATGGTGTCAGCAAACTTGTTCGTAGAGTGCAAAACAGTCTGCAAGAGATAATGGTCAAAAGATGCCAAAAGATTGGTCAGCGATGGTTTGCCCCTTGATAGATTTCTGTTGGATGAATTCGAGGTCAAACTCAGTGAGTAGCATGAGCCACCGAGCCATACGTTGATTCTGATATGGCTTGGAGTGCATATACTTGAGAGGCTCGGTGTGAGTGACGACAAAGGTTTTGTGGTTGAGAAGATAGTGGCGGAGTTTGGTAGCGGAAAAGACTAATGCCAAACAGAGTTTCTCGGTATGAGTATACCGAGTTTCATAGTCGACTAGTGTTCAGCTGATGTAGTAAACTGCTTGCTCACGGTGATGCTCGTCTCAGTGCGTGATCATGGCACCTAATGAATGGTTGGTGGCAGAGATATAAAGGTAGAAGGGTTGGTCATCTTTAGGTGGAATGAGGACTGGTGGAGAGACCAAATAGCTTTTGAGGGCTTCAAAAGCCTCTTGACAGTCCTCATCCCATTAAAGGAGACGTCCTTCTTAAGGAGATGATGAAAAGGTTGGCAGCGGTCTGAAAGCTATGAGATGAAACGGTAGATGGACTGGAGCTTCCCTTGTAGACTGCGAAGCTGCTTGAGATTGGTTGGGGGTGGCATTTCGAGGATAGCACAGATCTTGGCGGGATCTATCTCGATGCCACGAAAGGAAACGATGAAGCTGAGAAGCCTACCTGAGAGGACCCCAAAGGCACATTTCTTGGGGTTAAGGCAAACATTGTATTGAAGAAGGTGAGAGAAGATGATTTTGAGAATGGTCAAGTAATCGCGGTGAAGCTTGGACTTGTCAAGAAGGTCGTCCACATAGTCCTCCATGATTTTGTGGAGGAGATCGTGGAAAATGTAGGTCATGGCGCGCTGATATGTGGCACCAGCTTTTTTCAAGCCAAAAGGCATGACTCGATAGCAGAAAGTCCCCCATGGGGTGATAAAGGTAGTCTTGTGCTGGTCTTTCGGAGCGATCAGGATTTGATTGTATCCTGAAAACCTATCCATGAGAGATAGCATCTCATGGCCGACCGTGAGATCAACAAACTGGTCAATGTTAGGAAGAGGAAAGTCATCTTTGGGATAGGCTAGGTTAAGGTCGTGATAGTCTGTGCAGATCTGAATCCCCCCAGTTGCTTTAGTAACTGGGATGATGTTAGAGACCCACTGCAGATAATCAATGGGCTAGATGAAGGAGACAGCAAGAAGGCGCTAAAGCTCCTCTTTGACAAGGAGCGCAATGTGAGGATGCATCTTTCGAAGCTTTTGCCTAACAGGCTTAGCCTCTAGTTTGGTGACAATGTTATGGGTAGCAATGGTGGGGTCGATGCCAGGCATGTTGCTGTAAGTCCAGGCAAAGGCCTTCCTATGGTCGGAAAGGAACTGGGTATAGTCAAGCTGCTCCTGAGCGTCTAAAGATTGGCCAATCTTTAAGACGTGAGGAACATCGGAAGAAGGGAGGTTGATGTCAATGGTTGATTCATTTAACATAACCTAGGTCTCAAAAGGGAGGGAACGCTGTATGAAAGAGTCATCGGCACCCATGTAGGAAAGGATGGCGTCATCGTCAATGCAGTGGACAGTGTGAATGGTTGTCGACTCATCCTCTAGCATGTTAGGAAAGATGAGAGGGAGAGATCTGGACACCCCATTGAGTTGATAGGTCAGAGGTTCCAGGCGGATGGTGTTTATGGAAAAAAAACTAGGAGGGATGGAAACCACTGACTCCGAAGGTGACGAAGGAGAAATGGGTGAGTTTGGAGGAGATTGGTCAATTGTTGGTTCGGGACAAAGGTCAGAAGGAGCCTGAGTGGGGTCATGATATCCCAGGCCATACCGTTTCTTGGCATCGTCATCATTGAGCGGCTCGATGGGCTGATGGGAGCCCTGCTCATAACATCCAAAACCAAAACCCTTCCATGCACACCTGTAAAGGTAAGTGTGTGCGAAGGCGGGGTTGCCAAGAAATGAGAAATCTGATGTGAAAGGTTGGGGTGAAGAGAGGGAATTGTCATTGGTAGGAGCTTGATTGAGCCCCCCATAGACAAAGTTGGTTTGGAGGTGAGGAAGACCATAAGGCACGACCATCCCGATCCGATGGTCGTAATTGGGACTGAGATGAAGGCGTCCATACTCTTGCGGAGTTTGGAACATGTCTAGGGTCAACAAGCGATATTCCCCAATTGATAGTCGTTGGAAGATGTCTTCCATGGGGTCTTTGGTCAGCGCTTGAAGAAGAGGGGTGAGGGCGACCGCCGATTGCAAACTAGTCGAAGCTTCCACAGATGGAGGCGGTGCCAGAGTTGATGGCTTGATGGGAATGAGGACATCGTTGGGGTGGTAGGTTGTGTTGCAAGTCTTGAAGGGTGAAGGGTCAATGGGAATAGTGTGGACTTGCCCGTCATGCTCAAACTTTATACAACAGTGCAGGGTGGAGGGGACACAGGCCATGGCACGGATCCAAGGTCAGCCCAGTAGGATGTTGTATTGAAACTCTCCTTCGATGATATAGAAGAGCTCCGAGACTGTGCATGGACCAACACGAATGTGAAGGATGACTGTGCCAATGGTCGTGGCGGTGGTGTCGTTGAAAGAGCATAAGATCGCGTCAGTTTTGGAGACGCAATTCTTGGGAAGAGCCAACTGATCAAAGGCATGGGTAGAGATTATGTTGATGCTAGCGCCGTCATCGATCATAATGCGTTTAATGCGTGTCTGATCAACATAGGCAGTGATGAAGAGGGCGGCATCCTGATCTTTTGTGTTAGATGTGGGAATCTCAGAATCGATGAATGTGATGGAGGCGACAGGAGATAAAGAATGGACGAGGGCAGCGAGTGGTTGGGGGTCCTCGGGTTGGACCTCCACTGCCTGCAAGGCTTGGATGAGGGCTTGACGGTGCTGAGGTGAGATTTGGATAAGGTCATAAAGAGACATCTTTACAGGCGTCTGGTGAAGCTGCTTCAGCATGGAGTCATGAATTGGCCCAGAAGAAGAAGACGAAGAAGGTTGGGACGCGCCAAGAATAGAAACTTTAGGCTTGGGTGCAAGAGGTGGCTTGATGAAGGGATAGGTCCAAGGAATGGCAGCTTTTTCTTTTGCCTTGTCCTTTTGCGACCTAGTGGTTATATGGATAGCATTGATTTCAAAAATGGGAGGTGAAGAAGGGGTCATGTCTTGCTAGTGAGATGTTGACGTGGTTGAAGAGGTTGGATGAGAATGAGCCGGGGTCTGGTCAAGAGTGTCCTCAAGGAGAAGAGTATCCCTCTCCATATAGCGGTGGATGATGGCTTTGAGGGCACAGCAAGTCTCGGTATCATGTCCTGGTGTACGATGATATAAGCAGATTTTTGTGTCGTCAAACCAGGAGGGCTTGGACCTGAGAGGTTGGAAAGGCTTGATGGGTGGAAGGGTTATGTTGAAAGTCTGCAGAAATCGGTGCAATATCAACGAGTATGAGCCCACTAGAGGGTCCGTGCTATTTGATATGCGTGAGGTCGGTGACTTTTGCTTTGGCGAGGTTGGAAGGGGTTTTCGTACCACCTTATGGGTTGATGGTGCGGTGACAGGCAAAGACAACACTTTCTTGGTGATTGGTACCACCTTTTTGGGAAAGGGACGACTGGAGGTAGGCAGAGGAAGAAAAGGAGGCAACAAGTTTTGATTGGAGGCCGGAGTGGGAAGGATTCTAGCCAGGGTCGAAGGATGGGGGCCCAAAATGGATGGCAATGGTGATGGGGAAGGAGGCATTCACTTTGGCGGTCTGGCAGTCTCCTTTGACTTGGTTGGAAGACTACTACTGGTCAAGGTCTGGTCTAGGTCCACCTTCACTTGCGGGTGAGTGAGGGTGGAGATAGGACAAACGCCAAGTGACTTGATAGGATTAGATGAGAGAGATGCAGGTTTCGGTTTTGACGGGTTTGGTTGAGGTTTGAGAGTCTGGTCTTTGTCAAGAGTCTGAAGAGATTCTGCCTTGGGAAGATTAGCAGCATGTGATGAGAGGGCACGGGTATGTTGAAGGGCTTTACGACGCTCCCACAACACCTGAGGCGTCACTTTCCTTGGAGGGAGAAGTTTGATTTTCTCCACTAACTGGGAAAATGGCTGAGAAGAAGATGTTGACGGTTGCGAGGTTGAAGACGAGATGGGTGTAGCAGTCTTAGAGGCATGGTATGGTGAAGACAAGATAGATTTAAATGGAGACGAAGGGGAGACAGGTTCTTCCCTAGGTGGAGAAGAATCCAGAAAGTGAGGCTCCTCAAGTGGGTAAAGGGCAGGGATGATGGTGCCCTCCACTTGCGATTGAGGAGTAGGAAGGGTTGGGTCCTCCATAGGCAGCAAAAAGGAGGATGGCGAGACCGGTGGTGCTGGTAAAGCCGAGGCGTCCTCCAAGATAAGAGAGGTCGATGGAGAACTAGTCGGGGAAAGAGGTTCATCCACACGTGATGGAATGATTGATGGACTAACCTCTTGGGGTTGATTGGGGACGAAAGGCAAGACCGTATTGACTGTTCGAATGTTGTGTTCATGATTGTCGTCAATTAAGGTCTGGACATTGTTTTGAGTTGGTGGATGATTAGGGAATAGCTGTTTGAAGATGTCAATGGCCTGATTAGGGGGTGCATTGGGATTATCTAAGATGAGGTCCCCCTTTTCAAGTATGTCTTGGATTATGTTCTTAAAAGTTTTGCAGTTTTCCGTGTCATGTCCCTTAACACGGTGGAAGCTGCAGAAGTCTTGTTCCCTATACCACGCAGGGATGGCGTGTGAGGGATCGAATTGTGGAGGAGGTCGGGCTTGAGGGAGATTGAGGACCCCCTACTTAATAAGCTTTTCCAGCACAGACGCGTATGATTCTCCGAGAGGAGTATACCATCGTTGCACATATCTCTACTGGAATTGGCGAGTGGCGCTCCGAGATGTGGATGGCTCAGGTTGATTGGTTGAAGAAGATGAAAGTCTAACCACCACAGCATTAGCTGAAGCTTTGGATTTAGGATTGGATGATGATGGCTTAGTAGAAGAAGAGTCATTGGTCTTAGAGCTGGGATTCTTGCTCTGCAACTTGACTTTATTCTCCTCGATGGCACGCAACTCAAGCTTGCGGGCTGTCGTGAAGGCTTCATCGAAGGTGCAAAAGGTTTGAACCCTCAGGGTGGAAGAAATATGTCTGGCACAAGCTTGGGAGAAGAGTTCAATAAGCTCGGCCTGGGGTAAGGAAAAGGAGAGTTGATTGATGAGGCCTCTCCATCGAGCAACGAAGTCAGCTATGGACTCGTCCTCGAATTGCCAGATAGAATAGAGGTCCGTGGTCGAGACCTTCTTGGTGATGTTGATGGAAAAGTGATCGAGGAAGAGCTGGGCCAATTGTGTGAATGAGAAGAGGGAATGGCTGGGAAGGGAGCTGTACCAGTCAAGCGTAGCACCCGAGAGAGACATAGGAAACGTGCGTAAGAGCAATGCATCATCATGAGCAATGAGGTAACAGGCATGTCTGAATGCCCGCAAGTGTTGCTGTGGGTCTTCCTTGCTTTGAAAGTGAGAAAACTTCAGAAGCTCCCACTGGCTAGGGTATGGCCTGATTGGGATAGACGGATGAATGGGCTCATTGTAGATCTGCTCGTATGAGAGAGCGTTGCATGAGCCGGAAATAGAGGTCTCTAGACTGGTCATCTTATCCATCAGCATCTTGATGATATCTGCCGATAGATTGATGGGTGGCGCGCCCCCTAAGTTGTAGGGCGCTTGGAAGAGACTAGGGAAGGCATACGACGTAGTTGGTTGCCCCTATAAAGGTGCAACGTAGGGATAACTAGTCATAGGGACAGATGAAGAGGCTAAAGGTGGTTGGGTAGAAGGCATAGCTAGGCCTGATATTGCCACGAGAGGTTGGACTATGGTAACGGGGGCCAAGGGATAGGAAGCCACCCTGGTGTTGATAGGGGCCAGGGTAGGCGGAATAGAGATGACAAGGTTTTGAAAAGGAGTGGATAGCGGTTGAGCGGGTTGAGGTTGATAGGGGGCTAAAACCCCGGTGGAAGTGGGCCCAAAAATAGAGGGAGAGGCCACACCTAGAGGATGGGTCAAAGTCTGGTCAGTGGCCGAAGTGATGGCTTGAGTGTCCAAGGGTTGAACTACGGATGCCATTGATACAGTCGTAGTCGTGGCAAGAGAGGTTGGCATTCCGTAGATTGGATTGCCCAAGGAGTCTCGCATTCGGTTATGTGCAAGATAGTGTTGCAAGGCCTTGACGTTGAGGTCCAAGAATCATTCAAAATCTTGGTCCCCTTCTTGGACAATAGGAGTCTACGGCGGGGTTGGACGAATAGGAGTTCTTTCGGTCTCTGAGTTGAACTCCATTGTAGGCTTGGTCACGGACGGGGTAGACGGAAGTGGTTGACGGCTAGCGTGGTTGACAAGGGCCTTGGCTTGGCTACGAGTCAAAACCATGCAAGGCAAAGAAGGTTCAGGTTTTAGAAACTGTGTTTTTCTATTTTAGAAAACCAAGATGGAGTTTTTGACAGAGAAGGGATAGGTTTTAGGCTGTTGGTTTCAAAAAAAGGATAGTGACAGAGACCAACGTCAGTTGAAAAATCGATGTCGGTAAGAAAGATGGCCGACGTCGGTCAGATAACCGATGCCGGTAAGAGGGAAAAGCCGACGTCGGTTGCAGAACTGATGCCGGTGACTGTGTTTTCCAGAGAACCAAAAGATTTTAAGATTCTTGGAAAAATAATGAAGAAAGCGTCCTTACTCACTCAAACAAACAGATGAGAAGAGAAAAACAGAGAGAGACAGACAAGCCTAAGCGATAAATCCTAGGAATTAACCTTAGAATCTTGTGGCTTATGCCTTAGATGAATATTTGGGGAGATTGGCTGTAAGAAGGGTCCTAGAAGAGGCAATCTAGAGCTGGTTTTGGGTCTTGTTTTAGGTGCTCAAAAATTTGTGTTAGGTCTGGTACGTGGCCTGGTGCTAAGGAGCAGGCTCCCCTCACTTCATGATTCCAGTGGTTAGCTGGTCTCGCTTAGCCAAGATATACCTCGCCTAGAGTTTATCCTCCACCAGAGAATGGAGTGGGCTTCCCCCTTGGTGATGAAATCCAAGTAGGGTCACCGGGACGGGTAAGGTATCCGCTGGGGGATGAAATCCCAGTCGGGCCTTGTCTCAAGTAAGTTTTATGTTCGTTTTAGTGCATGTGGTTTGGTAGTGTAACATCAAGTGTCTACGATTTATTCAATATGCGGATTTAAGTTACTAGATGTGGACTAATGCAAGCACAAGCAGAAATGCAATGCAGTATATTTTTAAGCCCAAGTCGAAAATATGAAGTTTGGATGAAGACAAGTTTGAGAAAGGGTTTGAGAGTATGATGTTTAGACTAGTCTAGAAATGCAAAGAAGAAAGATTCGTTTTAGTCCTGCTTATAGTGTCATTTGGAATAGAAGAAGGAGACAAGAAGGAAGGAGCCTAAATGCACCTAAATGAATGAAAGGAAGAGGAACCCGAGGAAGAACCTAAGGTCCCACTGGGCGTGCCAGAATGTTTCTATCGCTAATTCGCTTTCTACATTCAAAAGATGAATAAAGAAACTAAAGGAATGGACAAGGCTAGAAGTACCTGGAAGAAGATTTGTGCACCGTAATCCAGACATTTGTGGGCACCCCTCTTTGGCTGTGGAGGAATGACACTTGCAAGAAAAAGGAAACTTGGACAAGAAAATGTTAGATGGATAGGCTGTGGGTTGCCAAGAAAAAGCTTGTTCCCAAAAGTGTGAAAACTTCCTCAAGGGAGGTCAACCCACTGATAGCAGACAGATAAAAGACTAAGGAAATATAGAATGCCAGAAGATAGGAGTGATAAACAAATTAGAGATGAAAGAAAAGATTAATGATCACCTGAATGGAGCTGTCGGGCTGATAACAATCGCCGAGGTCGGGAATGTTGCCGGCGTCGGTTGCCTTGTCTGCCGACTTCGGTTATCCTGCCGACGTCGGTAGGGGAAGTAACCGGTGTCGATCGGGGTAGTGGCCTGTAGTCGGGTCAGGTCGGGTTTCTGGGCTGTGGATGGGTTTGGTTTGTGAACAGGGTTGAGGCAGAGCTCAGGGATGAATTTGAATGGACTGGGGAATGGTCAGGTTCTGATTAGGTGCCCTGTATAGGGTCTTTGTTGGCAGGAGGGATGAGGGAGTTGTCGGGATCACACTGAAAGGATGAAAGAGTGAAAGGTAGGTGGATAGAGGACAGGCCCTGAGAAGGCTTTTCAGCCTCTCAGGGGGTAGGACAGAGGGAGTGGGAGACAACAGATACCAAACAACTGAACACTAAAGAAAAGAAATGAAATGAAATAACAGACTGTGCTTACCTTTTTGCTTGCCGAATGAAGAGTGGGAGAGCTGTTGTTGAGACCACAGAAGACTTTGCAAGAGGAAATCTCTGCTCAAGAATCCCTGCACCTGTTGCTGCTGTTACACGAGGTGCAGAGGGAGAAGAAACGAATGCCAAAATGCTAAGAGAAATCAGTTTGCGAGCTCAAGGGGCTGGGGGCTGGAATGGATGCAGAAAAGAGTCTTGAAGGCTGCCGACGCCGGCAAAATCGCCGACGTCGGCCGAAGGGTCGCCGACGTCGGCAGTGGCAAAATGGGGACAGAAACTAAAAAATAGCCTCTGCCCATTCTTGCACGCCGCCGAGCGAGGGATTGTGGGAAGAACGGTCATGAGGACACTTAAATGGGCATGGGAGGAAGATAATGAGAAGATTTGGCATAATAAAGGCTAAGAGGAAGGTGGAGGGATCCAAGGGAGGATCCAAGGTGGTAAGGGTGAGGTGGAAAGGGGGCCACTTAATTAAAATATTTAAGTTATTTTAATCAAATGAGTGGAGGGGACTAAGGCCAAGGGTTAGGATATGGGTTTGAGGTGGACAAGGGGGGAGAACCAAGGTGCAGACACATTTGTGGTGTCTACAGCGAGTTATCCAAAACCAACCACATGGTAATCTACAAAATAAACCAATGTAAAATAACAAACATATGCTATCATGCACTAATGATGTCAAGGATTTTACATTTGGTACAACCAAACTTGATGTAGCTCCCCAATTGGAGGTTCAAGGGAAAGCTATAATAATAGGAGTGGTATAGTTATAAAATGAAGAAGTTAATATATTCACTCTTACAAGGGAATATAAAACCACAAATCCTCACCCTTCTAACCTATTAGATGATGATGTCATCCCAAAATATTTGGGGAACTATGACTTAGTCATATGCCTTATGACAATATTTTCCCACATCTCGTTTATTAATTTTCTCAAGAATTATCCTACCCAACATTCAACATTGCTTAATACCCTAGGGTTGGGGCACTTATCCAATGTGACTCCTCCACCTCAAGCCCAGATCAACCATATTAATCTTGACAAATTTCCTCTAGGGTAGATTTCAAGGAATGCTAACTATTTATTTAACCTTAGGAGTCTCCTTCACAAATATAAAATGGCTATAATGGGGAATCCAACATTGTTTCTACAAGTCTAAATTTATAAAGTCTAAATAAAATAAGTAACATTTGATGATGAAGTAGCCATGAACATAGTCCCTTTTTATTTCTTACAAAAGTTTGGTTATGGGGAAACCAACTACTTGACTACTTGCAACACCCTTTAAGGCTATGATAGCCTCAAGTACACTTTAATAAAAAGCATCATGCTTCTAGTTACTCTTGTTCCCAAGACTATGTTAACAAAATTCTATGTAATTGATAAAGACACCAATTACAACATGATATTGGGTAGACCTTGTATTCTTAGGATGAAGGAAATCCATTCTACATTTTCCAATAAAAAGGGTTCCTCCATATTGGAAAGGTTTTTTTTACCCAAGAGAGATGAAAAACCGTTGATGTTCTTCAAGTGACCATTCACAAGCAACCAGGGTTACACATTGATTATATTACCCACCAATGGTGTGGTGAACCCCCACATTTGTTCAAAGTCAAAGATACCCCAAAACCCAAAGTAGTTGTTTTGAAAAGGGGGCAGAACTTCTAAATCTCTTTCGAAAGACAAAATTGAAGAAAAGTAAGTTATAACAATAGAAAAAGTAAGTGTTAACACTATTGTAATAATACCAATCATATCAACCATATATATGACTAAAATCACCAATAATCTAGAAAAGGATACACCATTGAGGCCTATATATATACTCTTCCCCATCACAATATATATATATATATATATATATATATATATATATATATATCACTTCTTTTTGACCCATGAGGAGTAGGAATCTACAATATCTTTAAATCTCAAGACTAAAAAGCCCAAGATTGGTTAGCTAGCATATTGGATATCCCCATGGTTGATAATTTAGAATAATAAGAGATCCCCTTCAACCATGATGATGAGTATACTTCTACACATGATCAATGGTACCATAATTATGATGGGTCCAAATGCCCTATTAGTGCAATGGAAAGAGTCAACTTGATATCTGTAAAAGGATGAATCACGCCCTCTAGTTTTACATTGGATTTTGAGTGTACAAATAATGGCACTAAATATGAAGCATCATTACTTGTAACACTCATCACCAAATGGTCATAATTCAAAAATCTAAATATCCAAGGCTACTCATAACTATTCACCAACCAAATCTCATAGATTTATCATATTAAACTTGAACATATTTAGCTTTATAAAACTTTTGTGTGTAAAGTTGCTACATATTTTGACTTTGTTTCCATAGAAGTCATCCATAGGGAAAGCAAACAAAATTTTGAATCTATGGATGCTTCTTACTCACACTCAATGCTCATCCCATTATACCTAAATTGGATTTTATAGTCTTTGTTATGACATAACCTCATGTGCAAAAAGTGTCTCATTACCAAACACTCTCTTGCATTGGGAAAGATACTAGACCACTAGTCCTTGACCTAGCCGAGAATGACAAATCTATTCTAAATTTCTTGCACGCTTATGATGACCTCCCAATTTTCCATTATAAGAGACATTTTGCTCTCACTTTTTATCCTGCATCTATCTTTAAAAGTGAATATCATGTTTCCTATTGCAAGGTTTAAGATTATATATATATGTTTATGATGAATTTGATATTTTTATTGCAAAAGGTGAGGATGTTGATCTTCCCCTACTCCCAAAGAATTTTAAAAATGGAATGCTTTCCTTATATTAGATATCATTGATATAAATATAGGTACTAAAGAAAGCCCTAAAATTATCAAAATCAGATCTTCAGTCTCACCACATGAGGTAGAAGGTCATAAGTAATTACTTACTGAGCTCTCCAAATATTTTTCCTCTTCTTATATGGATATGGTAGCCATAAATCCTAAATTAGTTGTTCATAATGTGGTCACAATGCCTGATACAAAACTAGTAAAACAAAATATTAGTCTAATCAATCCCAAAGTTACATTAATGGTGAATGAAGAGGCTCTTAATATTCTCAAATTAGGGTTCATTATACCCATCGATTATTATAAATGGATGTCCAACATCCTTCCCATTCTCAATAAGAATGGTAAAATAAATTTTTGCATCTATTTTAGTGATATTAACAAATAATTTACCAAATACAATTTCCCTCCTCTTCTATTAATATCATAGTTGATGCTACAACTGGTTGTGAGTTTTTATCTCTTATGAATTTCTTATATGGATATAACTAGATACAAATTTTAGATGAAGATCAAATCAAGGCCTCCTTCACTATGCCATGAGGGAAATTATGTTATGTAGTCATGCCCTTTGGCCTTAAAAACATTAGGGAAAAATATCAGAGAGATGTGACCCATATTTTCCATGGGCTCATCCATAATATAG
This sequence comes from Torreya grandis, assembly GCA_037957365.1. Taxonomy (NCBI): domain Eukaryota; kingdom Viridiplantae; phylum Streptophyta; class Pinopsida; order Cupressales; family Taxaceae; genus Torreya; species Torreya grandis. Next base: position 315,698 of record JARHVA010002519.1, on the reverse strand, counting down.
TGGAGGTTTAAATGGATGATATTCTATGAAAAACAAGGTGAAGGATTGAAAATTTATAGTATGACACATCATTCTCAAATGCTTGATCAAATATGGTGTCACCATCAATCTAGAAAAGTGCATGTTTGAAGTCACAAGTGCAAAATCTTTAGTTATATTATCTCTCAATGTGAAATTACTATTAACCCAACCAAAATTCATGAAATCTTATATATCCTCCCCTATTTATGAGTTAGGAATTAGGTCATACCTATGGAAGTTTGGGGTTATTAGATGGTTCATAACCTGACCTTACTTATGTAGTTCATCCCATCAACAACTTGATTAAGAAGGTGAGTGGATTGAATTGGAAAAATGACTATCATGATACATTTAAAGTGATAAAGCACTTTATTATGTCTCCTCTAATACTCATGGCACCCAAGTTTGACAAGCCTCTCATACTTTACATTATTGTAAATTGAGGTGTCTCCCACCTACATGTTAGCCTATGAGGATGATGTTGGAAAGGAATATGCCATCTATTTAATTTTTTGCACTCTTATTTACTATGAGACATATTATCTTAAAGTATAGGAGTAATTGGCCATCATGTTTAAAATATAGTGGTTATGACATTATATGCTTAATCAGTAAATGAGGGTTATAGTAAGGTCTCAAGCCTTATGAAAATTCTTAACCCAACCAACATTTAAGTACAAAGATGGATTTTTATCATGATTTTGAATGAATTTGAACTCAAGTGCGTCAACCAAAAATCCATTAAGGGACAAGTCATCATTGATTGGTTGACATATTATCCCTTAGAGTTTAGTGATCTTGTAGATACCAATTTTATTAATGAGCTAATATATTACGTAGAGAAACATACTTTTGTTTCCTCTCCTTGGTATAATGACTTCAACTATTTATTTGACCATGCTTATCTCAAGCATGCCAATTCATAGTAGAGGAAATGCCTTTACATCATTGGTCAAAATATGTTATTCTAGATGAGGTTCCCTATCATAAATCCTTTGACAACATGTTACTAAGGTGTGTTGATAATTTTTTTTAGAAAAGGTCCTCTTTCATTGCTTAGTGGCATTTACAATGGGAATTTTAGTGGCCATGTAACTATCAAAAAGATCCACAAGATGAGATACTTCTATCCCATTCTTGAATATGATTCCATTAATTACAATTAAAAATGTAAAAAGTGTCAATAATTCTATCATGAGATTCAAATTCCAACTAGGGCATTGTAACCCATCATCACCCCATGGCCATTTTCACTTGTGGTGTAGATTTGATTGACGAGCTTTCTCCTATCTCCTTAAATGGTCACTATTTCATCATCACAACCACTACACATTTACTAAATGGGAATAAATTATACCTCTAACAATTATTACCATATTGGTCATCTCTAAATTTATTTTAAATCAATCATTTGTCAGTTTAGATTCCCATAGGTGATTGTCACAAATAACAGGTCTTCTTTCTATAACATTGAGGTCCATGAAGTGTGTAATAAATTCACTATATCCCATCACACAACCTCTTTATACTACCCACAGTATAACATCTAGGGTGAAGCTACCAATAAAAATATAAATTTAATATTGGTAAAAACTTTTAAAGGCACTAAGAAGGATCAACACCTACAACTTTATCAATCACTATGAGCCTATAAGATGAGTATTCACACGCCCATAGGGGAAACCTTATATTCGCTCATGTTTATATTAGAAGTTATTCTACTTATTAATATTTAATTATATATACTTTATATTTATCTTCAAGGCCTACTCAATGATGAAGAGTGTATAAGCATACAACTAGCAGAACTAGAAACTTTATATGAAAATCGGCTCATTGCTACACAAAACTACATTACATATGTAGATTACATGGATTAGTAGTAAAAAAATGTTCATAAGTGTCCTATACAAGTATAAAACCTTGTATTAAGACTTGATAGTTAAATAGACAAAAATAAATTAGAAGGTTGAAAGTTTAGATCCAATTGGATAGGTCCTTATTTAGTGACTAGAGATTTTAAGAATGGAGCCTATTGATTATGCACTTTGTAGGGTAAGGATTTTAGTGAGTTTTTGAACTCTTTATACCTTAAACACTTTTATATCTAGTTAATAAATTTCACATTAACCTCATTGTAATTCATTTTCCATCATCTACATGTATTTGTATATCAGATGTCATGTTTGGTGATTATTTAGTTATCAGTTTGCATAACAAAAACTTTCAAAATGTAGCATCACGCCATTTAATTTTTATAATAACCTATTATCTTATAGAAAACAATCTCAAAATCAGGATTACATTAGTTCTTATTTTATTTATTATAAGTAAAGTATGCCTCTCTTTCTATACACCTTGTAAAACTTAGAAAATGGTAGCCTAAAGCTTATTCTAGAAGCTTGTCCATGAAAAAGCCTCCTATTACCATCCCCTCTAAGAAAAAAACATTAAAATGTAAAAAAATAGGTAACCTTGCTCACCTCTCTTAGTCTTTTGTGGTGAGCCCTCACATTTTACTAGTTGCATGACACAAATATTTGGGGGTAATATCCTAGAAAAACAATGTGATAAAAATAAATAAATAAACATATAAAAAACAAAAGATTGTGCAAACCAAAAATCAAATTCTGCATCTCTCACCCTTTGTTAATATTGTATTTTGAGCCATCACATCTCACTCATTGTGTGGGATTAACATTGGGGGTAGAAGCCCTTACTTACCCACATCTAGTCTTTAGTGATGAGCCCATGTGTCTTCCTAATCACATGAGACTAAGTGTAGGGAGTTGCAAAGAAAATAAAAAATCAAACGCAAAAGTAGTATCAAATTAGAAAGTGTCTAATAAGTGTTATTCAAAAGTCTTGTTTAAATGTATATGCTGAAAAGGGTAACTTTATCGCTTTTACAAATTTTGACAGGGCTAGTTACCTCTAGGTGAAGCCAATAAAGTAGTGTTTTATGAGTCTAACAAGAAGTATATTTCCCCACTTTCCTCATGATCATTAGTTTATATTTCTTTTCCATGCAAAAAATTTAAGTATATTTTTTGTTTTACATCTCAAGTATATCCTACTTTCCCCTTTCATTCCTTTGCTACAACATGAAATTTGTGTGTTGTGAGTACAAACTAACTTGGTCATCACTTGAAACTTAATTGCTAGTGGATATTAGTTTTATGTATATCCATCATATTACATTATTTGCACATATTTTATTTCTAATTTTCACATATAAGCATTTTTTAATAGAATTATTACAAAAACATAAGAGATACATGGTATACAATCACATGCCTAGCCATATAAAGTACATAAATTGAAAGAACATACATGGACATTAAACACATAACACTAAAATGATAAGTTCATTGAAGTAGACCAAAATATATCCATATGTGCATGTGTGTGTGTGTAGGTATGTATGTATATATGTGTGTGTGTGTGTATATATATCATAATAATGTAGATTTGTACAAATCATGTTTCTAGTACAATCCACCTCCATAGAATGTATTCTATCTAAAAATATAAAAAAATAAATATAATGTCTATAATATGCATGTAAAATAGTGGTCCTAGGACCCTATCCTCCTCCTCTAAGAGGGCCATGATGTTGAGGAATGTCATGGAAATTGTCTCCTAGGCCACCTCATACTATTCCCTCCCTGAGAGGTTGTCTCTCCTCCTATCTAATGATTCGAGGAAGCTTGACCCCCCCTCTTAGATAGAGCATCAGTTAGATCTTACACCTAAGCCTTTGTCATAGTCCCTATTTCATTAAACTACTATTCTCTACCCTTACACTGGATAGGTTCACAAAAGCATAGTAGGCTAGGGTAAAAACATCTATGTGCCTTCCTATCCTAATAGGAAATTTTTTATCTATTAATCGTTAGTCATGAGTCATGTCCATCCCCATATGAAATAGGTTGATAAGGGTGTCCCTAATCATAGTCCTCCACCTTGTAGATGTATTTACAATCATAAATAAGAATACAAACATAATATCCAATCATGTGAAAATAAAATCAATAAATTAGCTAAGTAATCTACTAATATATATATATATATATATATATATATATATATATATATAAGGAGCTAAACTCAATAATTAAACTATTTTACCTAGATTGACCTTGTGTTAATTAGGGTTTTAGTCATCCTTGTACTCCTCATCCTCCTTATCCCCCTCCATATACAAATCAACAAAACATATATATATATACACACACACACACACACACAGTCATCCTTGTACTCCTCATCCTCCTTATCCCCCTCCATATACAATTCAACAAAACATATATATACTTCCAGTACCTACTATTGCTATAGGACATACTACTATTGTGGTGGTGTTGGTTGTGCAATTCATTTCTATTATATTGCCACCAACATCACCATAGGGATGGTTGAAGGTATCTAACCTTCCTTCCATATTGTATATTATTAATGTGGTCCTCCTTTTACCCCTATCATCCTAGTAAGCCTTGTGATGGGAAACCCTAGTGTTAATGGATGTCATTCTAGTATCCCAAGTCTCCCATCCCTAAAATCTCTAATACCTCTATACACCACTAGAGGCATAAGGAGGTTTCATGTGAAAATCAGCCCAAACTATTGTGGCACCCTATCAATCGGGTGCACCTTGATTTGAAGTATCATGTCCCTAACCTACATCACTCTTATATCTGAAGAAAGGTATATTCCATCATCATCCCATTAGTTGACCATCCCCTGATATGATAGTGCCATGAGATCAACCACTATCAAGGTCCCAACTACCTAGGTAAATACTTTAAATTTCATCACATTTGTCCAACATGAGGATTTGATACCCCTATTATCCCCAACTATAACCCTTTATGGTATGGTAAAATCCTCTTGTATACCCAGCTCTTGATGAGTATGAGGTGGATGATCAAGAGGTCCCCCATCTACATCATCATGTACATGTCACTATATGTACAGGTAAGGACCTCTTGAGCCCATAAATAATGTATACCACTCTCCTAGATATGATTCATTATGAATGATCAACTATAAAACAACCTATTTATGCCCTTGTCTCCCACTAGATGGGAAGAAAGGATCCAAATAATGTCCTTTTATAGGTTTAGGATAACAAATCCTCAACCCAAAAATTCTAACCCTATATTTCTCACCCACATCAGGTGCATCCACATCCCTAAGTGATTTTCCCAAATAGAATCCTATACCCTTTTGGTGGCCTCCCATAGGGCCACCATATGACCTCTCATTGGTAAACCTATGATTTGATAAATGTCAACAAGAGTGATGGTCCACTCTCTCATATCTTATGGAAATCAAAAGATTTTTTGGTTTGCATCCCATTACATGAAAATATTGCATAATATCCTTCTCGACAAATACATGATCCCCATCTGGGCAATCTACATGATCCTAACTTTGTCTAAGATGGTTAGTTCATCAAATTTCAAGAGAAAGGTGATCTATGGGAGCCACTCCTACTCCTAGGCCCAAATCTATAATATATAGCCTCCCTACGATGAAAAATACCCCAAATGATTCCTTAACCCCTTTTATGGCCTTAAAATTGACTAAAAATTTATCTTTTTCCTTATGGGATGAAATCAATGCCTTTTATAGGTGGTATTTATGGAACTACCACCTTTTTAGGTGGAAGTTACGAAACCACTCTTGGAATTTCTATTGATTTACAATGGTTATGACATTGCCTTATCCATGGTATGTAATAGTGATATAAATTCCACATTAAAGATGTAATCGTTAGTCTATGTAAACTAGTAGTTTCATCCTGATGTGGGGGTTTTAAACACCAATTGCACCCTACCCAATACCCCCCCAAAAACCAAAATTCACCTAAACAATTAAAAAAAAAATCCTAGCCTAAAAACCCTCCCAAACCTATCCATTCAATGATATTCAATATTTAATGGATTTTTATGCATTGTTAACTAAAAGATTTAAATTGGGGGAAAAACATAAAAATGCTCATAACCAGCCTAAACTTAACTTGTTATTCCTCCCACTAATATGTTTTCCATCCTCTCATTATGCTTGTCAATCTAGTTACTTCCTGTATCAGATCTGTCACCATGTATCCATATCCCAAAAATCTATAAAATGAATTTGCATAAATGATTTCTATTTTATGAAAAAATTCAAATATATAGTCTTTTAAACTAATTATTATGATTTAAAAGGTTCTCAAATTTTAGTATTTTTCTTCCAAACTCATGTTTTGCAAATTTTAAATTTTATTATTATGAATTAATTGATTTATGTCCAAAACTAACAAATTTTAATAGTTTTTCTTCTAAAGCATGCTTTTACGTCATTTCAATTTTACAAGTACATGACACTCGATGTCAGATTCAATCCCTCAATGGGATGGTTTAGGTATTATGATCTTACATGCATACATGGTAAGTAATCTTGTCCATGTTTTAGTTAGTTACCATTATTTTTCACCTTTTTATTAAATTCAACTTGATTCTCATCTTTATTCGCATGTTGCATATGGAACTTGAGTTTATATACAGTTTACATGTTTTAATCATATTTATTACTTTGTTTGCTTTGTGTTTTCCCTCATGACATCTCAAATCACTCCCACTCTTATTTTTATCACTCCCCATCCTTCCTAAGTTTAGCTTTCAATTAACTAGTGATTAAACTCACCCTTGCAAACTCCTTGCTTATTCTAAAAGTATCTCAATTATATGTCTAAATTTTGTATTGAAGATTGTTATTTCAAGATACATATAACCTAAGCCCACCTAATTTTAGTTTTGGAAAATATTTGTTCTATCGTTGGTCATCTTTGTGGTCATTTTACAAAGTCTTGGAAGGGAGAATTCATTTGATCATCAACACAATCTTTGATGTCAAGCATATTAGATAGCCAAAGTAAAATTGTAATCTTCTCTAGGTTTGTGTCTTCCTTGTTATCCTTATTTTTATAAAATCATTTTTCATAGAGTTCCTATGGATAAATTGATATGAGGAGCTACCTTACTAAGGATGAGCTACAACAATAATCTCTTTGCTTCCATTTGGTCTCACTTTGATCAGGTTGGAAGTTTTTAGTTTAGGTTTTACTTATTATTTATTAGATCAAAGTAGCTTAGGTTTAATTTATTCATTATATTAAATTCATTATCAAAATTAGAATGAAAGGAAAATAAATCTCTAACTCTTTCCTTTATTGCACCAAAATCATAGTCTAGATCTCTTCTTTGCAATTGCATTTTAGGTTTGTGGAAAGAATGTAGTGTTTCACATTATGTAGGGTAAAATTTATCAAATAAATAAAAAATGTAAAACCATTATACAAGAATTTATTTTCAGTTTATAAATCATTTCATTCACAAAAAAACTTCAATCAAACACCCAGAAAAACCTAGGCAAATTAGATAACAATGGTTTTGCATACTAGATCCTGAGTTTATTCATTTTGTTGGGAAAATAACACAGTTTTAGATCACCAAATTTAGAAAAATTAGAACATTAGGTTTGCATATTTTTATTCACAAATAGTTTCAATTTATAGACAAGCATTCAATAAAATTAAAAACTATTTTTAGCTTGCATATAAAAGTTAATTTTTGAATTTATAGTGAGTATGATTGATAGAGTTTTAGAGTTTGATCGCATATTTGCATGTTATAAAATATTATTTGTAGATTCATATCATACCAATCTCTCTCTCTCTATCTCTCTCTCTCTCTCTCTCTCTCTCTCTCTCTCTCTCTCTCTCTCTCTCTCTCTCTCTCTCTCTCACACACACACACACACACACACACACACACACACACACATATACAAAATAATGTCAATTTATTTATAATGAATTGAACCAATCATCTCACAAACTATACAAAACATAGAAAAATTAGGAACTACACATTTCTTTCAAACTTCTATTTTCAGCATTGCATGCATCATAAGATATCATTAAAAATAATAAAAATAAATATTTTTCCATTATTTTCAATTATTTATTACTTTATTACTTTTAACACTTAAATTTTATGAAGTATTTTAGTTTGTTTCTTTATACCAAAGCATTGCAAGAACACCCAAAATAATTAAAAATCCTTATTTAGATGAGCATTAGCACTTAAACCTTTAAAAAAAGTGCCACATTCCAAATCACCTTCTATATAAGATCTTATAGTTATACACTAATTTTCCTTTCCTCTTGGATGACATACTTGAGCATCTACTCCTTTATAAAGTAGGTATTTTCCCTCAAATTAGATCCCCAATTACTAGTAGTAACATTCAATATGATATTAATATTGAACTCATGATAGAGGTATTCTAGTTAACACCCATCCCACACCTCATTTTCAACTCCCTCAACTCTCTTGCTAATCAAGAACATATCCTTAATACTCCCATAATAATTTTCACTCAAAACCAAGGTCACAAATACAATGTTATCCAATCCTAATCATCCACCTATCTTTTTCATTTTCTCCTCAGGAATAACCTCATCATATATCATTCAATTCATGTATGAAATTTATAAGGTATATCAAATCCAATAAAGTTGAACACATACACAGTAATCTAACCCAATCACACTCACTTTTCCATTCCCAGTATTGATTAGGAGATTTACCTCCTTGTCATTATTGACACAGAGGGACCTTAGAGTCTTGTCTCTTCCCAACATGAATACCTCAATGAACATTGTGATGTAGAAAAAATCTTCTAATTTTTCCATGAGTCTTTGCTAATGAACATCATCAAAAACCCCATTCCTTAAATCAATCCACTCATTTTATATATTCATCCATCATCCATCCATTAGGTTGGTTATCTCAATGATACCTTGAGAAATCAAGTGCACACGTTAGTGTAATGATTTATATGAGTATAAGAATTCCCACAACATCTCCTCTCACTCATGCTCCATCACACACCTATGTAGTACTTCATCTCTCTCCAAGTTGTATAATTCTCCACCTCTCAACCTATATGGTGCCACCCTAACTAATAATTAATATTTTTCCTTAGTCATCCAATATCTTGGGTCCAACCCTAAGGTCATGAATGTGGAAATATCCATGATCTCTTCAAGAACTATTTTTACTCTAAATATACCTACATATTGCATGTCATATTCAATTGTCCACGTAGCCTCACCTATCTCAATATAAGACATATGATCTAGTCTTACTCTCAACCTTCTACGTTTAACCACCATTGAAAATTGAAATTCTTGGAACGTCATTTTAATAAAAAATATAGCCATGTAACACCATTTTTCTCACACTTTTTTTGTGCTTCATGGTTAGTAAATAACACAAATAAAGTATAAATAATATATTTTATGAACTTATATAATGTATAAATAATTATAAGCACTCCCCTCTCCATTATTTTATAATTTTGTTAAGCGTTGGTCAATTTATTAATATAAAATATAATAGGGTGATCAATTTTTCCTTTACATGGTTGAAAACATATAACTTCCATAGTAGTTACTAAAACATCAACATGCACATGAAATGTATTTTACAATATGGAAACTAAATCATTGGTGCACTGACTAATTTCCATTTAAAAAAATTAAATTCCTCTTATTACATATATGTCCACTTGAATAATCATTCTTTTAAAGGTCCTATAACATGTGTATACTTATGGATAAAACTCATATATTCCCTTTGTGTGAGTTATGCTTCTAATTGAAAAATTATCACTACCTTCTAGGATAAACCAATATGCCTTATTTAAAGATGACATATCCTAACAATGTTCTAAATGGCACTATGAATTCAAAAAAAAAAGATTCAGGGATATCTAAAGTTGTCTACACCTTTCAAACATTAGGCATATATTATCATAATGGTCCATGACTAATCCATACATAGTACAAACATCTAGATATACTCATAGAAACGTATGTATGAATTCATTGAACACTTCTAAAAAAATGCATGAAAACCTAATAGGTGCATAATTCAAACCAAATGGCATCACATTATATTCATAGGATCCCCAATCCATAGAAAAAGTGGTCTTTGACATATCTTCTTTTATGATCTGCACTTGGTGATAGCTTGAAAATCCATATGTGAATTTGTAAATTTCATAACTAGTTTCTTATTCAAACACTTACTTTGTGAATGGTGTTGGGAAAAAATCTTATACACATGCACAATTTAACACATAGTAGTCCGTGCACCCTATGATCCATCCATCCTTATTTATATTTATTACTATAAGAATAACATACTCAAATTTATCCCCCATATATCTCTGCCTTCGTCTTTGATTTAATGTTTGGGTTCATCCTATATGGCCTCTTCTTTACATGCTTTATGAATTAATGAATATTAATATCCATTTTATCATGAGGTGTCATGTAATATCTTAATATCATGGTAGTTTTTAGGAAACAAATCTCTAAACTATTTGATGAATTTGATGATGCACGTAATATTTGTATCTATCTAATAATTACCCACTAGAGCCTTATGTGGCTCTTCTTATGTTAATAAATTAATATTTCTATTTATCCATTGGTTCACATTTAATTATTTTATCTTCTATAGTAGTTTATAGATTCATATGATCAACCTTCTCATCTGCCTTTTGTTCTCCACCAACCTTGTAAATAAATTTATTATGACTTGGATTCTGAACCCGAATGCCTTCCAAGTCTTGAATGTAACTAACACTTATTTCTATAACATTGTTTGAATATTTTCCTTCCTTAATCAAACTATAAATACCATAGTATTATTATTTGTTAATTTCATTGAACCTATCCTCCATTTGTGCATCATTATGAAAATAACTACAAATATGACCTTCAATGATGCATTCAAATTCTGATTATTTGATTGCAACCTAAAGGTATATGTCAAATATTCCTTTGAATTTTCTTATATTATATTAACTCTCTTAAGAGTTTCTAAAAATGTATCTTTTGTGTTCACATGAATCTAATGTGGAAAATGACACATGTACCCAAAACCATATCAAAATGACAACTCCAAAATTAGTCCATTAATTTTCACAATGATATAGATTATCAATTAGGCCGCTCTCCCCCAAGAACATTGGTATAAAACTATTTTATTTTATAAGCCTAAACCTTATGAATAAATATTTCTTACATTCTATTTAATATTATAAATAAGGCTAATGTGTTGTCCACCATCGTACAGGAGTAATGCACAACATATATAAAAACATTAAAACCCTATAATCCTTAGGTAAACATGCTTCTATGTCCTATCCATACACCTCTATGTAATTTTTTCCATCATATTTGGTTAACTTCTTGAATATTCCCTTACTCAATTTCAACACCCTTCTAATTGTTTGTGTCATCTTTAGAACCCACTTCTTTGTCATCTTCTTGAAAACATTCACCAAAGATTTATGAGGTCCTATTTTGAAAAAAGATTCCTTATGGGGCTCACCATTATTGAATTAACTTTCCCACACATCCTCAAAATAATGTTATAATCCTCTTTCACCCACTTTATATAGGAGCAATTGGTCATGTTTGACACTGATGTGCTACTCTTCCAACTTAGCACCCCATCTTCCCTTGGATCTAAGTATTCTTTAATTTGTGTAGTAATGTTGTAGATATGGTTTATCTCTTCCTCAAAATCCACATTATCCACATAATATGAACCATTATTTTTATCAAATGTTAATACAACTCTTTCTATCTCATTTTCAGAACTCATGTAGTGTTGCTTGAAGTGCATGTCAACATTGTTCTCATAACACTACAACCTTCCTAGTAAAGACAATATTTTTTCCATTTATACCATTAGGATCACCTCCAAATCAATATTTAACTTTTTACCATGATCATTATTTTATCATCCTTAAATAATCCTAGTTATCTTAAACTTGATTTATTTTTCATGAACAACAATGACACATCAAAATCTATAGTCTTGAAATTTCCATTTTATTTCACGCATCCTGAGTCAAAAGGTTGACTTATGCATATGTATCAATGAAAATTTTGTATAATTCCTAGTCATTCAATAATGTATAAATGGTAAAATCTATTTAATATAGTGTAATATTCACATCATTGATTCATTTCATTATTTCAGGGACTTGTGCATGCACACTTCCCATACCATTCCTTCATGATTCCTTTAGTAGTGATAACATTTTTTTTGCTTTAACATAGAAACTATCTCCATGATCTCTATACTTTATTTTTCATTACTCTTCCCATGCATATGAATTTATTTAATATTTTCATTAAGGTCATTGGATGTGTGAAACTCCTTTTATAGGATTTACACAATATCCTTTGCATCAACCAACAACCTCCAACCAATCAATACATCTAAGCCTTATATAAATTATACATATTACTTGCACATTAATTATTTTTTGTGAAATCAAAAATTCATCACCTAAGTGTCCACTCCTCCACTTGTGGTTATATTCACTTTGGGCTTGCATTTAAATTCTGTGTAGCCTCTTTCACTGTCTATTATCCACTTATTATGCAACTTAAATTTTCTTATTATAATTTTCTACAATGTCCTTTGCTAAAATATTATATCATGTGTTTGAGAAATATTCTAGATTGTTACCTTGATGACACTAATGACATGAAGGAAATTTTTGACATTCTATTGGGTAATTATGATGCTCCACATTTGAATTAAGTTCTTTATAACCTATTTCCACCTCTTCTACCACCTTGTCTGCTAGAAATCCTTTCACCATATCTTCATTCTTGTTGAGTTTGTTAATTTTGTATAGACATAATTTGTTGCATTTGGATAAAGGATCTCTTATACACACCAATAAGTTCTTCAATGACCTAGTGGTTAACCGTGTCATATGTATGCATGTCATAGACCTTACACCACATTAATTTGACCTCATATATTTTTGGGCTAGTACATAATTCCTCTTCTCATGCCCCTCTTTGTACACATCAAAACATGTAGAAATAACCTACACTTTCTTACATGTGAATTTTTTTTTCATATGGAATTTTATCTCATAGTTTGTGTACCAAGGTCCTCATTATAGGTCTTGTGCAAAAATTTTCAACAAAGTTTGTATTTTCATGGAAATATTTAAATTTTGTCCTCCACTAAAGGAGTCATCCAAGTATCAAAATTCTCTATGAATTTCATATAAATCACATCATCCAATACTTCATGCACATTCAAAAAATACTTCATTATTAGTTGTTTATTAAGAGTTAGTAATAACCCTCCAAAAAAGCATTGCACGTGATAAAGTGGATGTATCTCATAATAAAAATTCAAGAGAAGTGTCTCAATCATATGTGCATACACATTCAACTAAACTTTATTTATTCTCTTTCAAATCATAAATACTCTATTGATCAAACTCAAAAATGTGAAATTCCTTCAAGAATGCAGTCTTGAGTTGTCTAAATTCTACCACAATATTCTATGAATACAAATTCATAGATTGGGCACATGATCTAAACATCATGGAAAATGGTTAAAATTTTTCTTTAGACAAATCACCCCATTTTTTAACCAAGTGATATTTCACTTTTGGATTTGATCCTTTGCATCCTTTATTCTATGATAATTTGAAAGCTTCATCAACATATCATTCAATATATTCATGTGCTCCACAAAATACTGTGTCTATGTACCAATATCAAAGGTAATACCTCATATTACTTTAACTAATTGTCTTGTTCTCCCTTGAATGGTATTTATGGTGTTGCCACCAATAATTCTACCTATAGCCAATGGACCTTGTGCACTATTTCATCCTATTGGCATGCTCATATTCATAGTTTTGCTTCACTTTAGTGAATGGAATCCAATGATCCACCAAAATTCTCATTAACTTAAAAATAAAATTTTCACAAAATAAGTATGAGACACACAAACCTAATTGATAAGAAAGAATATAATATAATTCCCCTTAATTTACATATAATAATCACTTCCTTGAGGATTCACACATTTAAAATAAATGGACTCTTCTCCTAGGGACTCCACATTGCACATCAAATCTTCCATACATGAGTGACTATATTGTATTAATTATATAATCATGTGTCCTCCATGTACTATGCATCTATTTATAAAATACAAATGATTGTAGTTTATATTCTCTTTCCATAGAGTCTTCCATACTGCACTTATTTTTTACTAATACAACCTATCCTTTTTCTCTCCTATGCCTATCCCTTATGCAACATAAGTCTTATCTAGCCATGAATATGGTTGCAACATGAAAATTAATTTTCTCCAATGTAAATACCCCAAACATACTTTATTTATCTCAAAAATCTCCATAACAAAACCAAAATGTTGTGATTTATTTATCAACCTTTCCCTAATCTTGCATAGGTTAGATTATGTGCAAGGAAACATATAAACTCTAGCTTAACATTAATATTTGCATTACACATATACATTTATAATAACATTCATTATATTTAATTAATAATATTTACATCCAACATATATATAATGTGTACAAAATCTTCATTACACTCATTCTCAATGGGGCATTCAAACACTAAATAACTTATACTAATGATAAAGTATCCTTCACGTTAATACAAAACTTAAAACCCAGGGAAAAATCTCTTATTTTCTCTTCACTTTTTAAAAATGTGTAACATAAAATGTCTGAATAGACTCCTTAAATGAGAGTTCAATGTCCTTTTTTATAAGTTTCCATAGACCCCTACTAGTTGTTTTAAACTCATAGTTTATACCAACTCTCATGCCAACTAGATACACATCTAGGAATATTCCTTCCTAGATCATGACCACTTATTCACATAGTGGAATATTCCCTTTGTCTTCCTAGATTATTACTTTTATAACTTGTATCAAGTTTTTTCACTCTACCATTGTAGATTCATGGCAAGTATCACCATATGCTTTGTTGTATTTTATTCATTGTGCATTATCTTTCCTATGGACAATCAATTTACATGTACCATGCTTGATTCATATTTATAAAAAATATTAGTATGTATGAGTGTGTCCCACTCACACCCTTCCATTTTTAGTTTTATTTTTTTCCTTTTGTCTTGAAAATTTAAGTAAAATCAAGGGTCAACATGCAGGGCAGTAGAAAAATCACTATATAAAACTATTGGAATAATCTATGTTAGTAAATCATAGTATTAAGATTATTAGTGAGATATGTGTGAGAATATGTTTTTAATGAATTTTAATAAAAAATCACCATATTAAGTAAGGATTGTGTGGTTATTGTAGATAATTTTGATTTCACTAATAAAGGATATCAAAGGCTATTTGTAAGTAATGATTTGTTGAATAAAATTGAATCAAGTTTTGTTTGTGATAGCTTAGACTAGAATAATATTTAGTATTAAAGTAGGTTTCCTTTGATAGAAATATTATTATTTAATTTATAAGGGGAAATTAAATCTACTTGGTTGCTCTGTTGATGATAGCTAAGTTTTATACAAACCTGGTTTAGTCTATATTTTTTATTTTCTATTATAGATTTTTATTTTTTTACCTATATTGACTGCCTCAAAGAAATGTCACTCTTGTGTATGATGATCAGGAAATGGCATGAGATTTAATGTTATGCATGGGAATAGAATAACAAAGTTTTTGGTGTATTTTTTCTAATCAAAATATGGTGCTATAAAATATTTTGGGAGCTTGAGTTGGTGGAAAATGATATGCACAATCTATCCTTATTTATTTTTCTATCCACCAGTGATAAAAAAGGTGAAGCATGGGATTTTAGAATGGGTGTGGAACTTGCCTCTAAGGCATGAGTGGATATAAAAATCATATGTAATATGAGATCCATTGTGAGAGATACTAAAGACAAGATTATGTTCATAACACTTACTTTTATCAAGTGCTTAGAGAGGGGCATCATTGATTTATTATAAGAAAATAATCACATGTATATGGGCTTGGAACTATTTACAGGGAAAAAATCATACTATACTGACACACATAAAACTGAATCAATAGATAACTCACTCACAAATTCCATGAGATCTCTTTGTTATTTGAAGACCTCCACATGTAGATCTAACTAAAGCTCATGCATTGTTGTCAAGTAATTCCGCACCATTTTTCCCTATCAATCTCTTCATTAATTTGTTCATAGAGGCTCTTAAAAACTATTGATATGGTTTTTAGACCCATGAATTCATTCCCTTAAAAAATAGTTATCATAAATTATGCATATATATTTCCATGATCTATCATTATTTTCTATATGTTTTCCACCTATTTCTTGCATAACATTTTTATTTATTATGTTAAGTTTTTATTGTTTAGTTTTTAGTTTTTAATTTTTATATTGTTGGTCTGAAATAGTCATTTAGTTCATATAAAAATATCTCAAAAATTTATTGTTTTATTGCTATTCAAATTAGGTTGATTTGAGTATAATATAGTTTATGTTTATATGATGTTAAGTTATAGTTTGTTTATAATTGGACTATTAGGTACTCTTTTATTTTTTATTTTTAATAGTTCAAGAATATAAATTTTATGTTAATTGAGCTAATATTCCATTTAGAGTCATTAGGATTTAATAAATTTATAAAGTTTGTGTGTCAATCCAAATAAAAAAATAAATTAAAATTGTTTATTGTCAATCAATTTCATATAGTCAAAATTATCCATCCTTGTATGGATGCATTATTGGAAAGATCTAATGTCCATTCTATGAGGGGTATATGCTATTAAAAATGACTTGTAATTGAGATTCAAGGTAAAATCAACTATGTCAAATTGAATAAAGCCAGGATCAATTTCCAAGTGGCAGTGGCAATCATATTATATTGTTCATAATTAGTTGGTAGTGATTATGAATGGTGATTGAAAATTCAATGATGACAATACAACCTAATCCTCAATTATTATATTTTATTTTATGTGTTATAATATAATCAATGAAATTTATTTGTAATATGAAAATAAATAAGTGTATCCCAATATATGTATATGATTATAATCTAATGGATGCATAAAGTAGATAATATGAAACGTTGAAATGTTCAAAAATATAACCTAAATAGTTGACCCATGGTAGATTGATATGTTTCATGTTCATACTTGGATGGTCAAAGGTTAATGTGTTCCTTGCCCATCAACATCTATGGTTGATGAAAGGTTTATGTGTTCCCTAACTATCTAGAAGTATTTGTTGAATCACACATTCCAAGCCATGTATATTAGTTTATTTCCATATGTCCATACTAAGGGGGAATGCTTTAATAATTTATATTAGTACATCATAGTATTAGGATGAATATTAGTCGGTTATATGTGAGTGTGTGTTTTTAATGAGTTGTCATAAAACCTCACCCTATTGAGTAGAGAGTGTGTGGTTATTGTAGATAAGTCTAACTCCACTAATAAAATAGATCAAAGGCTATATGTAAGTAATGCTTTGTTTAATAAAATTGAATCAAGTTTTATTTGTGATAGCTTAACAAAAAATAAAAAATAAGCTTAATGAAGAACTCAAAATTTTAAGTATAGACCAAAAAAAAAAAAAAAACTAAAATTTAATAAATTAAAGTACACATGATATAAAAGATTAATTTGATACCACATGTAAAAAACACAATTTATTGAGAAGTCTATAGTGAAAATTTTGATTAATTACAAACACACTGATCTAATTTTTTTATTTATAAAGTTCTATTATAATCTTAAAAGAATAAAATACCATGCATGCAATTACATTAAATGTTCATCATTTAATGGAAAATCACAATTTTTGTGAGAAAGTATGTGACTGTAAATGTCCTAAACTCATTGAATTATAAGTCTTGAAATAAATATCAAAAAATTAGGAAGATATATTAATCAATAAGCTAGATATACTTGTATGCTTCAAGCATAGTATTTAACCAGAAAATCAAGTGCCATTAAATTTACTGTAATCAAAACCTAAATTACATATGCCATTTATAAAAGTAGTTTTAGTAATAAAATTATATACATAACTTACTACTTATATGACTTGCTTATCCAAAATGAATCTTACAAGTTTTTTATGTCTTCAAGTTCTTTTAAAAAAAAATTATAACTGAAATCATTACTTAACATAAATAAGTGAATTTATAATTTAAGTTTGTAAAATATAAGTCACTTAACATAAGTTCACTTTAAGACTTTAAATAAATGACCACTTTATTACTTGAGTAATTTTAGTAACAAATTGGATGAAATACTTAAACAATAATTAAATTATATCAATGAAAATATCTTTACTAAAACTTCCATGGTTGGGGGCCTACTAAATGCTACACTTTAGCTAACATTTAAGGGGAAAAATCAAATGATTTATCTTTATTACCTTATAAATATTCCAAATCTTCAAATATAAAATATGGATGCACTTTCATATAGATTTTGTAGATAAATTTGATATAGGATTGATTCCCTTTTTGGAGGATTATATATCCAATATGCCACATACATCCAAGTATTATTTGTGAATAGTGCACAAGATTCACAATAAGGAATTTGGTGCATGGATTATGATACAAAATTCCAAACAAAATAAATACATGTAAAAGAAGGTAAAATTTGTTGCTAATTGTTTTAAAGAGTGTCAAGAGGGGCATGAAACAAGGAATTGTGTGCTTGTCTAAAAGGCCAAGAAGGTAAAATTTATGTGGTACAAGATTTGTGACATGCATACTCATGAAACAATTAAATTCTTGATCATTGATGATATTCATGATGCATATAAACAAATATTTGAGCAAATATATAAAAAACAATTAGACATAATCATCAACCTCAATAGGCAAGATATTATGGTGGGAGGAATTCTAGGAAACATGGTGGTGGAAAATGAGGAAATAGTTTCAAGGAGATTATTTCAAATGCATATCATTGGGTCAAAATAAAATGGAATATAATAAGTTCCTTACTTGTGTGTACTACATCCAAAGGTACACATTAGAATATTGCCTAGATATTTGATAGAAGATCCTACAAAATTACATGGTGGCTAAGGGATTTGGAAAAATATAAACTGGGCACCAAGGTCCAAACTAGATAGTGAAAGAGGATATGGGGAAGGCAATATTTATCCAAAAGGTGAACACCACCACATGAGGAATCATGGATACCACAAAAATATGTTGGTACCACAAAAAGATACTATGCATAAACTATAAGTATCATTATTGGAATACTTAGATGCACCACTGGATAAAATGTTATTGGCTAATGCAAAGGATATTTTTTAGAGTCATTAATAAGAGATACATATATACAATTACATAAATTTAAGGATAATATGAATTCATTAGTAAAAAAGAACTGATATCAAATAATTGACATAAATCATGGAAATCATTCCATGTTGAATAAATAAGGGATGTTGTCATTATTAAATAATTGAATGAGGATGAGTAGACTAGGCCAAGAATGGTCAGAAAAATGATGAATTATGGATTAAAAAGGTGACTCAAGCACCAATGATGGTCTTAATATTAAGTAAGGGAAGATTGATAAAAAATCTCTAATATGATGGAATAACTTGCATAAATGCAAATACACAAGACTATACACAACCAAAAATTTTAGGTTAAACATTTTAAAACTTTGATGATGATGAAAAAACCTCAAAATAAAAATATAACATGCTTGGATCATTTCTCTTTTCCATTTTCCTTTTGTTGCTTTAAAAATTTCCATAAATGTCAAATTTTCAAATTTATGGGGCTTCAAACCTCCTAAACTTGGAGTTTGATGTTACACATCAGAATTGTTATGGTATTTGAATAACTATAATTTTGTTACATTCAACCTCCATGATAATTTATTAACTAACATGAGGGTATTTTTGGATGCCATGGTGGTTTTTAAACCACCACTCTACTTAAAGTGGCAGTTTTGTGACTATTATTAAAATAACTAGCCCAACTCATGAAATGTCCATTTTGAAGTGTTTTTTCCTACTTTATTATCCAATTCTAATTATGTCTCCCCAATTTACTCACTATTAATCCAATTAAATCCTTATCACCCTAGTTAAACTTATCATTAATCCAATTAACTTGCTAATCCCCAAATTATTTACCCACTACTCTTGATTTACACATATGCTTATTTTTATGAATGGATGAATGGAAGGAGAAAAATCATGAATGAAATTCCTTTATTATGTCATTTTATAACCCAACCGCAAACTAACTACATTTTTCCTTTCACCTTCTTGATTTTAATCTTAGTTCCATTATTCCTTGCACTCTCCTGCTAAGAAAACATCCTAAAGATTGGAAAATTTTAAGAAGACACACTTTATACTTTATTTTTTTGCTAAAAGCCAACCACATATCAAATGCATGTTTCCTTTCACCCTCTTAATTTAAATTTTATTTCCCATTCTTGTGCATCCCCTCTTGATGAGATAAACATCCCTGGATCAAGATTATAAACTTCATGGAGTTTTAATCTATGGCTTTGAGCATCACAAAAAACAACATGATCTAAATTTACCATTTATACTTGATAATTCAGAGGTTGCTTTGTTTTATCTTTCATGTTGTTTTTAAATTAGACTTATTTATTTGAAATTTTCTATTGGATTAAAGACAAATATAAAACATTCTATGTGCATTTTAGCAATTTTTGAAACTCTACATTGGTTGATCATTTGCTACATTAAGGGAATATAGAATCCTTGAGGAATATTTATTCATATCTTCAACTCTACTTCTACACACCCTACATAGATTTTATAATAGTTAATCTATTTATTTTTGGGTGTATGTTTTATGTTTTCATTCCTTCAACTTCCACAACTTCTATTTTTTTATGATTTTCATTTCTTCACAAATTTTATACATGTGCAATAATTTATTTGAATATTTTTCCTTTGTTCTTCTTATGCAAAGTGATCTTAGAAGTGTCTCTATTTATTCTTCATATTTGTAGATCCTATTTAAAGAAATTGTTTGTGTGAGTATTGCATGTAGTTTTAAATCTTATTGAGAGTAATTTTCATTTCCCACCTATTACAGATGGTTTATTTCTTTGTTTTCACCTACCCACAAACATAAATATTATATTTTTATTATTTTGCATATATAAAATATCTACCTATAGTATCCCATACTCGTATGTTATTCTTTCCAACAATCATTTTGTTGTGAACAAAACATCCCCATTTATTTCTAAGAAATAAAGACTCCCATAATCACATAATATATTTTGAGAATATCTAAGATAAATTAATATAAAATTTCATGATTTATTTCTTTTATAAAATTTTGGGATTGAATGGTACATTTTAATGAAGTTTTAAGGCCTTTGATATTTAAAAATTCATGTCAAAGCCACTTTAGAGTGGTTGCATTACTATAATTTTTTAAGAATCATTAAAAATCAATGGGGTTAATAATTTAATATTATTATAAGGTATACTTATCATTTTATTTTGGGTAACTAATCTTATTTTGGTTAAGTAATTTAAAATACAAGTTTATGTAGGTAAAAAAACTCCCACTCTTATATGGACTCCAATGATCTTGTAATCCCATGACTTTCTATACCTCTAAAGCTAACAACTTTATTTAATTTGTTCTTGTTTGTTGTGAATTTTTTTAATTTTAATTAACACTTTGTGCACAAATTATTATGTTCCCATGGTCTAAAACTTGATAAAAATATTTTTCACTCTTGGAGCTCCAACCAATAAGAATCTGACACCTATCTACTTTCAATACTCATGTGCTCATGTGATGTGCAGAGGTCTATTAGACCATGGGAAATGGTATGATATGAGATATCTATTGAACCATATCAGTTTATGCATAACTTCAATACTCCTATATCCCCACCTATCCCTTTTCAATACTATACCCTCTAGGAGGCCATTCACCCAAGACCTTGTTGGTGACATGATGAATAATCATTATAAGTTCTAGGAACTGCATCATCAATAAAAAAGTGGCATCATGATTAATATAATAAAATATGTGTCATGTTATGAATCCATATTTCATGATTACTCTAATAAACTATGTGGCATGTTATGAAGCCTTATTTGGTTTTCTCTTAGCAATGAATGAAAAATTCAACTACCCATCCTAAGACTACATGACACACATGATGCTAACATGTGGATAGATAAATTACACTATGGAATATAATGGATAAAATAAATATAAAAAATCAAAATGCAATGGTCAATGTATTTAATTTAAATAAAAAACAACCTTGGACTTAATTTCCACATATGATGCTATAATGGTCATCACTTACAATTCAATTTTAGAAATATATAGGATTTTAACACAATATTCAAATTTTGAGCCATTACCATAGAATTTAAAAGTATAATTTTCATAATTTAGTAATTAAAGATCTTGATCTATTATGGAAGTGTTCATTTCCAGTCAGTTATCACATAGAACTCTCAAAACACTAGTAATTACCATGGAAACACACCTTTCCACTTTTGGACATGTTTAGGAATTTAAGGATACCACGTTTACACCTATGATTTTAAGTTACAAACACTAAAATGAAGTGGAGAGATACAAGTGGAATAAATGACAAATCAAGTGAAAATTATAAAATCAAAAGCAAAGACCATATTTCCCATTGAACTAGGTGGAAAGGTGAAAGTGTCGAGTCTCTATCATTTCATGCATTGGTAGAAGTCATTAAGGCCCTATCAAGAGGTGGTGTAATACAACATAAGTTACAAACATATTTGGATCAAATTGATAAAATGGACAAGTTGAGGAAAATGGTTACGGTAAATAAGAAGGGGATGTTCCCACATTTTAAGGTAATGACAATATTTAACCTCAATTTGTATCAAATGTTTGTTGTCCACATGATGATTTCTGTAGAAGACTGGTCAAGAGATATGAAATCCACTATAGAACCCTTGGAATAAAATAAAGAGAATAACTTGGATTAATTCAAGGAAGCCAATATATCTATATTACTTAATATTAAGGATGATTCATCACTATTGAGGAACTTAGGGTGCATTTGAATATATTTAAGGCAACATTTAGAATAAAGTTGACTAAGGCCAACAAGGATGAATAGTAAATAATAATCGAACTAGCCACATAATCCATTAAAAGCATCAATAAATTCATTTCCATCAAGATCAACTTAAAGAATCCTTTATAGAACCATGCAAAACTATTGATACATGGTGAGGTGTTATTATGTACCCATGTGGTCAATATTCCCAAACTAAACCATGACACCAAACTAATTGCCAAGGTCTTAGAGGAGAAATAAGGATAGAAATAATTGGCTATTTCTCAAGAACTCTATCTTTGATAATAAGTCTAGGCCCATTCTTGATATATAGTTTATGTTGTAAACATTCAAAGTATGAATATTTTAATGAAAGTATTGATAACTTCAAAATCTATGTGATTTTGGTGGGTTCATGAATGTTTATGCTTCATCAAATTCCAATATTGACATTATATATACTTGAGATTACATGGTTATCGTATGAATTATTATTCAATATAAACTAATTTATATTGAGTTAATTAATAACTTGTCTAGTTTATTTAGTTAACTCTACTAATATCATTATTGTAAATGGATGTTATACCATTAACAAGTCTTTATATTAATTTATCATAAAAAAAAAGTGATTTATTGGAAACTATATTCATTACAAATCTTTTGTTAGACTCTCTGCCAATTTTTGTAAGTTTTAGCACATGTTGAGCCACAAAAATATAGGTAAATCACAATGGAATTAGGAAAGTAACCTATTCAATTAAAACTATCTTAGTGGAATTTGGAAAAGATTTTTCTCTACCCTAATTTTGTCTCTCTTTTATGTTTTTATTTAACCCTCACTTAATATTTAGGCATGATTGTGAATATTAATTTTGGGAAAAGATTGACAATATTTTAATATAGAGTGAAAGTTTGATTATAGGAGTGATCTCTCTGATTTGTTAATATTTACATCATTTACCAAACTATTCCAAGAATACTATATAGGAGAGCCCAATCATGTAACTCATGTGTTGGTTTATCATTGATAATACTAAAAAGAGAGGGTATAATCCCATAATTTATGTGATGTGTATAAATCTCACATCAATAAAAAATAAGTTAGTTCTAGAAGGAGGGCCCTAAAACTTTGTGATTCACTCAATATATCAAATCATCATATCTTTTTCTAGCCTTGAAATAACGTGGATATTCCATCACACATTAGTAAGTCTAAGTGTGAGTATGTTTCTTTTCTATTTTCACCCTTAGAGACACATATAAGACCTAGGTAGTATAGGAAGACCCATAATATATAGGACTCAACCTAACTCACCTAAAAAATTCAATCTAAGTATCTTTAAGCCAATGACCTGATTAGTAAAATCAACCATAAATATCATAGGGGGTATTCATGATCTACCCAAAAATTATGAGAGATACCTCCCTTGATTCACACCTAATGGAGGGTATACTATTTTATAACACATAATATCATACAAGGATGCCTTGAGACTTCTAAAAGAAGAAAATAGGGACATAACATTTAGACTCTTCCCATTCACCTTACAAGATGTTGTGTATGACCATTTTCTAAATCTTCTTGAGAGCTCAATCACTAGATGGGATCAATTTAGTAATACCTTTTAAGACCATTTTGGACAAGTAATTGACCCAAGTGTGTTTTACTATAAATTTTAAAGCATGGTAATGGTGCCCAATGAGCCAACTAGGGCCTTCAATGCAATATTTAAAATTATGTACAATGTTAATATAATGTTGTATAGACTTGATGCTCTATTGTCACTACAAATGTATAAAAATGCCTTGGATCCTTGGACAATGATGTCTATCCATAAATAACCCCTCATCATATATTTACCACTGGCATATGATAATGATAGTAAGGTAGATTGGTAGTTAAATCCAAAGGGGAAAATGCTCATAGTATTCCCAAATGTGAACCAAAACCTCCCTACCTTGAATCATATCCCATATGCTAATAAAAAAATTCTAGCACCAAATCCTATCCCAATCAAAAATCAATTGCCATTGAGGTATGCAAATCCAAACCAATTCTTGGGTTTCCTCAATCAACCAAATATAGAAACAATAACATAATCCTAGAGCTAGGCATTAGTCCCTATTGTTAACAATGTTTAGAACACACCACATGATTTTAAAAAAAAATTTAGATGCCATACAATGAATCATTTAAAAACTCAATACTAAATTATTAGGCCTCTATAGACAACTTAATAATGTTTTTGGGGAAGATTAAAACCAAAATATCAAATACCAAATATACAACTAGCAATTTAAGCACCCTAACAATAATCCTAAGACATTTCCACACAAACTTCAAGAGATTAACATTTGTGAGATTGCTTTTCCAAATAGGTGTAGGGTATATAACATATCTCAACATGGAGAGTCTGAATGTATTTAGTTCTTTGATGATTTTGACACCTTAGAAAAGGATATGGAAGGGTATTAGGTGGTCCCAAACCATTATAATACAACCAATGTATCTGATTCCCCTATTCCATCTAAGCCTAATAATGCTGCCATGATGCTTGAGACATTTTATTTTCCCAATCAAGAAGTTAAAAAACCCAAGGAAATCACATGTGAGATTCATGCATTTCAATAGTGTTATAGGAATAATTACATGTTGATAATTAGGATACAATAAAAAAACCCTTACAACATCCTCCCTTCTAAATAATGGTGCCAATCCCCTTGATCTAAAAGTTAATAATGATCCTCTACCCCTAAAAAGTAGTGACTAGCCTCCCACCATAGATGCATAGTGTATGCTTAGTAAAGGAGGTTAAAACATAGTTATGGATATGAAAAAAATCATGTAAAATATCATGCTACACAAACTAATTCAAATTATAGAACAATGTGACTTGTTTTTGTAGACATATAAAATTAACATTTAAGCTAAAATCATGCACTTGTGACCACTCTTTTACACACTTAGCTCTAGACCTATCTCAGGGCCATTTTTGATCAGTTTTGACCACTTTTCACACTTTACTAAGTTGACAAATGACCTTTGCATGTACTCATCCTAATTCTTATCAACTTAAAACATATTTTAGGCCTTTCCTAACACTTAGAATTATGAAATAACTCATTGTAAAAGAGTTACCTAGGGGACTATAGCACACCCTTCTAGTGTGCTTCCCCCCTTTGATGTTTTCCCACCAAATAATGACTAATTTTCTAAATTCAAAGCTATATGAAGGTCAGACCATGTCCTAATGATCCCCATTCAAATTATTTTAAATTATATGAGTATATAAACACTTTTTAAACCTTTTTTTCAAGGGGGGGACTTCCACATTGAAAATCATGAGAATCACACATGCACATTGAGAGTAAAATACTATTTCTCTCAATTGTGATTGCATACAACCCTAGTAGCCCAAAACTTAAGTTTGAATACATTTTCCAGGTTATAAATAATGGTTAAGGCACTTAATAATATAATTATTGCACTAATATATATCACATTTCACTATTTATTCACACACCACCATAGCATGGGAGAACTACATGAAGTTTGATCTCTCTTTAGAGTATTGGTATGTAGGTAATGCTCAACATATGGGATGTTGAAATATCGACCAACTTCAACCACTTGCCCATTTCTACCCATTAATTTGCATTGGTATTCACATGTCAATGAGATAGGGGTTTTTAAGGAAAATAAGTTATAAAGTGGTCTTCTTAAGTGATCATAAGCTCCTGCCCCAGATACAACATCTACAAATGAAAGCACAAAGAACCTAAAAACCCTAATTTCCTCACTATAAGTGGATAGAATCACCCTAGGTTGGACAAGAGTACCACCCATATAGTGTCCTATTCCTAATTATATTTTCCAATCCCATATCCAATCCTAGAATCCTAATTCTAGTCATCAGACCTCTCTACACAATAAGTTCTAGACCCTAATTCCTCCTAGAGGCATAATTTCTAACTAAGTCTTTGTTTTCTCCTTACACTATTATTTTTAGTAACTTTATAGAATATAGTAGTTCCAAATTAATGAATGTTACCATTTTTATATTATTCTCTTTATTTTTATAGTAGTGTTATCATTTGGGTTTTTTACATAAATCCCAAATTTGATAAAACATATTGGTGAACCCATCTCTTATTCTAATACTGCCAAATCTTAACCATAGATGTTGATAGGGTTTGTACCATTATTTTTCCTATTTATAGTGGCTATTTTAGGATTTTTACATCTAATATATTCTATTACAGCAATAATATTCTAAGTTTTTATGTCATATGTTATGGATAAGAAAGAATATCTTCTTCCTCCTAACTTCTAAGAGCATGATTTCTAATTTCCCTCTAACCAGGTCTATGCTATCACTCCTCAGTAAGTTATACCATCCTATAGTACTAAATTAAGATAATAAACCTATCCTTCCTAAATCCCCTCTACCTCCCACATCTCCTCTTTAGGGTGTGTGCCTACATGTTCAATCTAAATCACCTAGTGTTTATATTTATGAAACTCTAAAGGATCAAATCCTCAGTATGGGAAAGTTAATAATAGAGTTGAATAATAAAAATCAAATTTTTAGTGTAAATATTAAATTATTGGAAAATAAATTAATGTGTCAAAAATCTAAAATATGCTAAAGTTAATCATGTATGTGCATCTTCATCTTACAAACTTAGGCATTCATCAAAAAAATTCTCCTTTGTTCCTATTTCAACATCGTGGCAAAGGAAAAGAGGAGTTTCATTTAAGGATGCTACAAGGTTAGAGGCTATCATCTTGGATTTAGGATCATCGAAGAAAATAAACTCAAAATCATCCATGCTAGTCATAGCTAAGATAAAGGATTTAAATGCAACCAAAACTATGTTAAAACTTAGGGATAAGAAAATTTAGGTAAATAAAGGCATGTAGAGTTTTCCAAAATAACAATCTCTAGAATCAATTATCAATTAGGTAAGTCATCAATGCATAAATCTTGAAGCTAATGTAGTCATTTGTTAGATAAATAAAGTTGATTTAGAAGAGCTATAGAATATAATTCCTCATTCTCCAAATCAGTTTGTAGTACTCAAGCAAGATGAGGAAGTACAAGATCAAGAGGTCTATAATAATAGTGTAAAAGGTCAAAATGAGTATGTTCTAGATAATATTCCTTCTAGTATGGTCAATGAGGAGGCAAAAGAATCAAAGCAGATGGTAGTAATGCCCAAGAATAGTGCCAAAACAAAAGTCACTTCTTTTATTCTCACTAAGAGAGGTAAAAAAAGACTCACTTATAAGGCATTGCCCAAAGTATGTAAATCATCTAAGAAAGAGAATTTCAAAAAATGTACTAAAAAATACATAGCAGATAGATTTCAAAAAATCCTCCCATTCAAAATAGGTATCTCCTCACCCCTTATTTAATCATGTTATTTTTTTCTTAGAACATCATAGGGATGTATAGTTCCACTAAGAAATAAGTTTTTAGGGATTTTATAAGGACTCATAAACTTATTATTTTAGTGATTCAATAATCTAAGATTGAGGAAAATTTCTTTATCAATCATAAAAATGCTTATTAGAGTGAGGTTGAAGCAGTCCATGTTAGTGCGTATGGAGCTTTAGGTGGGCTTATAACCTTTTGGGATTCTAATTTTTTGTTGGGATAACCTATCCTCAAGTCTAAACATCATGTGTTAGTCCTCTTAACTGATGTTATTAACAATAAATAGTGGATTCTATCCACTATATATGCTCCTAATTCCATTTCAACTCACAAAAATCTTTAGGAAGATATAAGATTTTTCAAGAACAATTATAGAGATATTCCTTGGATTCTAGCGAGTGATTTAAATTATCCCTTGCATTAAGGATATAAAAAATGAGGTAATAAAATGTGTATGGATGGCATGTAGGACTTATCTTCTCTTATTTTTGATATAAGTTTGTTAGATTTGGAATTAAGAGGTTCTAAATTTACCTAGAGTAATAGGAGACTAGGAAAAATATTATTCAATGCAAGTTGGATTTGTTTTTTAAGGTACTCCTTAGGATTAAATCTGATCATAATCTATTGGAATTGAGTATCAAGGATTAGAAAATAAAGGTTAACAACTATCCATTCAAGATGGAACAAATGTGGTTTGCACATCTTGATATTCATGATAGGATTTTAGAATGGTGGGCTCTAAATGGAAGTGGTTCAACTATGTTCAACCTAGCTAAAAATATGAAAAAGGTGAAAACAAAGATTAAAAAATGGAATAAACAAGTCTTTTTTAATGTTCATCTCCAAAAAAGAGCATTAAAAGAAGAAATTTTAAAGATTGAAGAAGAGATTGAGGAGAAGGGATATGAAATAGAGATGCAAAACAAAGAAAGAAAGCTCTTATGTGACTATCACACAATTTTAGCAAGAGAAGAATTGCTATGGAGACAAAAATCTATAAATATTTGGTTAAGGAAGGAGATAGAAACACTTATTTTTTTCACTTGTCGACTTTGAAACATAGGAAACATAATGCTAATAAATAAATAAACAACAATGAAGGATAGCTTTCCTTTAATGCTAATTGTATTAATCAGGAAAGTGTCAAATTCTTCAAAAATATGTACAATAATGATTTTAAAAAGAATATCAGATTTGAGTAGGAATTTCTACATGTGATTCCAGAGGTGGTAAATAAGGAGGATAATGAAGTGCTCATAGTAGTAACCTCTAATGAATATCTTAAATTTTTTCTCTCCAAGATGAATCTGAATAAATCCCCTAGCCTAGATGGATTCCCCATAGATTTTTTTAGGTATTCTTGATTGCAACTATGAATGAATTCTTATTTACTACTCAGCTATTAAAATAATTCAACCATACCTATTTATTTCTTATTCCTAAAAAGGAAAGGACTATGAATTTATCAAAAATTTGGCCTATAATTTTGTGTAATTATATTTATAAAATTATCACTAAATCAATTTCACTAAGAATGTAACCTATCATGGAAAACATCATTCAATCTCAACAAGGAGGATTTGTACCCGATAGAAAAATTCAAGATGGGTTGATTGTGGTGCATGAAGCCATCCATTCAATGGAAACAACCAAAGAGTAGTAATGGTGTTAAAATTGGACATGGTTAAGTCTTATGATAGTTTAGATTGGATTTTTTTTGGATAGAGTTATGTCTCAATTTGGCCTTCAAGATAAATTCAAGAAAATCATTAGATCTTGTATTACTTCATGTATAATCTCTATTCTAGTGAATGGGGTAGTTCACAAAATTTTTAAGAATGCTAAAGGGGTGAGATAAAGAGATCCCCTATTCCCTTTTATTTTCATCATTATGGTAATTATTGAGTAGATTCATTTCTAATGCTATTATTTCATCTGATTTGAAAGGTTTTTAACCAACCTATTCCATGGAGCCTATTTCTCATCAATAATTTATGGATGACACCATTCTTTTGGCTGAATTGTCTATACTAGAATCTATAAATATTTTAATTTTTTTTTGGTTATGTATGAATAGGTCTCTAATAAAAAAATTAACATTGAAAAAAGATTTGTATATTTTTTGAATACATCAGTGGCCAGACACACTAGAATAGCTTGACTTTTAGGTTGTCAAATCAAGGTTTTAAACTCTTCTTATCTTGGTGTGCCCCTCTTCAACAATCATATCCCTATGATAACATGGAATCCTTTGGTTGAGATATTTCAAAAAAGGCTTGTAAGTTGGAAAGGTAAGCTCTTATCTCAAGCAAGCAAGGTATTACTTATCAAAAGTGTTCTTCAAAGCCTTCCTATATAACTATTTTTGCTTTTTAGTTTCCCAAGATAAGTTGAGGATAAATTATCTAAAATTAAACATAATTTAATTTGGGTTATAATGGAATAAATAAACAAATTCTATCTTGTTTCTTGGAACAAAGTCTTCTTCAAAAAAAGATATGGTGGGCTTGGTTTAAGCAACTTGTAAATGATGAATAAATCTCTCATTTTGATGTTTGTATGGAGATTTGTCAAGTCAAACATGGGTTGGGATAAAATTATATCTTTCAAGTATTTATAAGGCTAGGAATTGATAAACATTATTGTAGAAGATCATTTTGTTTGTGACTCACATGTCTATAACTTCATGATTTGTAATAAAGATTTGATTAAAATAGAGTCTAAATGGTAGATTGAAAATGGTTATAAGGTTAATTTTTGGAAAGACAGTTTGGTCTTATAACTTCATCTTATTTAGAGTGGCATAGGCCAACATTTTCAAGAAAATATTTAGAACAAATATGATTTTAAAGTGCATGAGTACTGGTAGGAGACGGAAGGAGCTAAATGCTGGAAAAGTTTGAGTTTGGATAACTTTAATAAAGAAGATACACTGAGCTTATCAAATCTGAATAACTTGTTGAGAAATATCCATATACTTGGCACTAATAGAGAAGATCAACTTGTTTGTAAGGACTCTTTCAATGGTCATTACAACTTTAAATCATGTTATGATCTTCTAGTTCAGGATCCTAAAGTCAATTGTAGTTGGGAGATGTTATGGGACAAATGGATAATTCCTAAAATAAATTTCTTTTTTTGGGTAGTAGTTTAGAATATAATTCTTACCATTGATAACTTAAGAATAAGAGGTTGTATCTTAACCAATAGATGTGTCCTATGTGAAAAGGAAAATGAATTTGTATTTCATTTACTTGTGAGCTACTCTTTCTCTTAATAAATATGAAGCTATTTTTTAACAAGTTTAATGTCTCCTGGATATAAGATGGTTCTCTAATGGAAGTAGGGTAGTCATGGGGGTGCTTATTTCAAAATTATCTACTCAAGAAAATTTTGAAACTTTCATTTTCACATATCATATGAGGCATTTGGGAAGAGTGCAATAATAGAATTTTCAAGGATAAGAGATGTAGTAGAAAAAATATTTTTAAAAGAATATTAGAGAACATATTGGATAACTACAATATTGTACCAATTAAGAAAGCTGAAATTCTACTCTTGTATGAATAATTTCCATCTCACAATTGGCA
This sequence comes from Torreya grandis, assembly GCA_037957365.1. Taxonomy (NCBI): domain Eukaryota; kingdom Viridiplantae; phylum Streptophyta; class Pinopsida; order Cupressales; family Taxaceae; genus Torreya; species Torreya grandis. Next base: position 283,628 of record JARHVA010002519.1, on the reverse strand, counting down.
AATTGGTACCTCATAGTTGGGAAATATAGATCTTAAAGGAAAAAATTAGGAAATAAACTAAATGGAAACCCCCTCCTTTGGGTTGCCTAAAGCTCAAATTTGATGGAGCTTTGAAATGGAATCCATGCCCAGTTGGAGGAGGTGTAATATTAAGAGATAATTAGGGTAATTTGGTTACAATGTATAGTAGATATATGAGAGTTAAATCTAACCACTAGGTTGAAGCTCTTGTGGCTCTGTGGATCAAATTTGTGAAACAATTGAGAGTTCAAAAACTCATAATAGAGGGAGATTCTTTGAATATTTTGAATTATTTGTCCAAGAAAAATATTATCAGTTGGTTCATTAAACAAGTTATATAGTAAGCTATATATATTATGGACTCCTTGAAGCAAGTTATTATTCAACATATTTATAGGGAAAAAATATATTTTAGATTGGTTCACCAATAAGGGTGTAACCTCTTTGAGATAAATGTTTTGGATGGACTATGAAGAACTTCCTAGGGACCTTATCCTAAGGATAAAATATGAAGGTACTTCTAACAATCAAAGCCTTAGACATATTGGGGAAGCCTATAATTTATAGAGGAAAGATATTTTGGGCCCTTTATTTTAGATAGGGTCTTATAATGTTTTGTTTAATCTTTTTTTGGATTCTTTATAAGTTTCTAGAATTATTGATGCATCTACTAAACTACCCAAATACCAAAAGTAAAAAAATCACCACTCAGATCTATTTTGAGAATCCTAAAGTTCAAAGTAGGGAAAGGTTTTTTCACCTTTGTGTATGTTTTCCTAGTAACATTATGGGTTTACTAAACATAATAGAACATAAAATGTGATAAGAAGTAAAAATAATGAGAAAATATGGGAAGCTTTGCAAGTGGGGGTTTTATAGGTTTTAAGGAGAAGATAAAAGGGCACGATAGGCACATTTCAATCATATTTGTGAATGTTTGGGAAGACAGAACCATCATTATTAATGGAGTTAATTTAGAAATCATAGAGGAACTTATTGCTCACATAATAGGTTTGGTTATAGAGGAAACTCAAATTTACAAATCTACCAGAGACTACAAAAGGGATAAGGATATATTCATGGAGGAAGGGGAACATCTGGAAATGTTGTATAATGGGTTTGATCAAGAATCAGTACCCAGGCCATATCTGAGGTTGCCTACCATCTGATGTAATACATAGGACTAGAAGGTAGGTTTAATGTAGTTAGATGGTCTCTATTTATGATGTTGAATTATTTTAGACATGGCATTTCTTTCAATCTACCTTTCTTCATTTTGCATTCACTTAAATTTTTAGACTTGAAGTTCAAGAATGTAAAATATTTGGCCTCTAAGCATGAAGGGTTGATATACCTCATTCATAAATAATTTAAGGGTATGAACTAGATTAATTCAACTATCTCTCAGCCTTAAAAGAAACTTGGGGAGGGTGCTCTTGTTAACATTAGGAATATTTAAAAAAAGTATGGATTAAATATCCTAGGATCTCAAGTAAGAATACATAGGTCAATAATCCCATTAATCCTATTGAGAAAACTACCAATTTTTCTAAGGTGAAAACCCATAATACATAAGATAATATCAAAAAATTACTAATGAGTGTGTCAAGGTCTTTAGTTGATAATCAAGGGAACAGGGCAAGCAAGATGTTTAGTAGGAGATTTTATTGATGTTGAAGATGACAAAAATGTTCTTGGGGAGGGGAATAATGATGAGGGTTAGGGATATGTGTCAGCTTAGAAAAATATACTTGAGGCTGAGGAAAAAGTGGTTAGAGATGATTCCAAATAAAAAGATAAGAATTCAGTAGACAAAAACATAAAGATTTAAATGAGAATTTCAAAAATCTTGTTAGTTTTCTTAAGGGCAAGGAGAATGCATATAATATGGTTAAAGAATTAGACCTTAAAAAATCCATAATATGTTGGTTTATGAGGAAGTGTTGACTTGTAGAGCTAAAAGCTACACCAGATGAGCAAATGCAAGGTTGCTGAAGTTACATAGTCACCGACATCGGTCAGGATCGACCGACATCGGTCAAGGGTCGAATGGTAGCTACCAACATTGGTTATGGATCGGTTGATGTTGGTCATTTGTAGATAGACAGGGAATGATGTCAGTCACCATTGCATTTCAGAAGTCTATTTTTGTGGGAGAACAGATTGTTTGCATGATAAGATTAACTGTTAGTGTTGAGTCCGCGTTTCTATTTTTGGTAGGATAGATTTGAACCTTTGATTAAGAGGTGTATCTAATGGTGGAGAATGCATAGTTAATGAATCTTAGTATTATATAATAGGGTTAGATCTTCATAGCTTGTAGACATGAAAAGGGTAGACAATTCAAGGATTGAATTGGTTGTAATTGAGAAAGAGAACTCTTGAGGGAAAGAGATCTGTACATCTGAGAGGTGTGGAAGAAAGTGTGATTTCTTCATTGAATTTCCTTCTGGAAGAGTTTAATACAAGTTTTTTTTGTTACTTGTATCTCATATTCTTTGTTGATTCTAATTTTTAGTTACTTATTATTTCTGGTTTAATTCTGTGTTTAGTTGCTTACACAAAAGTAATCAATTGTATCTATAAGATCCTAACAAGTGGTATCAGAGCTAGGATCCCCAAGTGATACTCCTAACAAGTGGTATCAAAGCTTGGGTTCACTAATAAGTGGTATCAGAGCGTGTTAGTGTTTATTGATTACAAGTCACTCACAGGGGTTTCTGATTGAGTGGGAGTAAAGCAATGGCAGAAGAAATTAAACTAAGAATGGAGAAGTTTAACGGTAAGAATTATCAATTATGGAGGATGCAGATAAAAGATTATCTGTATCAGAAATATTTGTACTTACCATTGGGAGGGGTTTCAAAAAAGCCCATAGATATGCAAGATGAAGAATGGAATTTTCTTGATAAAAGGCTCTTAGATCTATAAGGTTGAGCCTGGCATCTTCTGTGATTTCTAACTTATCACAGGGAAAGACAATGGTAGAGTTAATAGATATTTTGGAAAATTTATATGAAAAGCCCTTAGCTTTGAATGAGGTATATCTTATGAAGCAATTATTTAATTTGCAAATGCAGGAAGGTGGATCTGTATCTAGTCATCTTAATGATTTCCATGTAGTAGTAAATCAATTAAATTTAGTCAAAATAGTTTTTGATGATGAAATTAAAGATCTCTTAATTTTATGCTCTTTACCTGAAAGTTGTCATAGTTTGGTAATGGCAGTTAGTAATACTGCATTTGCTTCAAATATCTTGAAAGTAGATGATGTTGTTAGTGTAATATTGAATGAAGAAATTCGCAAGAAAAGCACAAAGGAAACATCAGGTAATGCTTTAATTATTGAAAGCAGGGGAAGGCAAAAAGAGAAGGGAAAGCAAGGGAGATCAAGGTCTAAGTCAAAAATGAGAAGTAAATCCAAATCTAGAAATGGAAGAAAAATAACCTGCTAGAATTGTGGAAAGATAGGGAATACAAAGAAAGATTACTGGTTGAAAGTTAAAGAAGAAAATCAGCATGAAGGTAAAGAAGAAGTAAAAGTTGCAGGTATTGTTGCACAAGATGCTCTTATATTTTTTTTGGTGAACAAAGTAGAATCTTGGGTTTTAGATTCTGGTGCCTCTTTCCATGCAACCCCAAATAGAGAATTTTTCAATGATTATGTCCATGGAGATTTTGAAATAGTCTATTTAGGGGATGATGAGCCTTGTAAAATTGTTGGCAAAGGAAAAGTGCAGTTGAAATTGTAGAATGGCAACACATGGGTGTTGAAGGATGTCATGCATGTACCCATCCTGAAGAGGAATCTGATTTCTGTAGAAAAATTGGGGGATGAGGGTTGCACAGTAACTCTCAAAGCTAAATCTTGGAAAGTTTCCAAGGGTGCACTTGTATTAGCTAGAGGTAAGAGAGTAGGTACTCTCTATCTATGTAATTGTATTACTGATTATTCTCCTTCTATTCTATCTACTTCAGATGTAGATGCAAAGTTGTGGCACTATAGGCTTTGTCACATGAGTGAGAAGCAAATGATTGTTCTTAAGTCAAAAGGTAAGCTTTCAGATTTGAAAAGCATAGATCTAGATTTTTGTGAGCATTGTATTTTTGGGAAACAGAAGAGAGTGAGGTTTCTCAAAACTGGGTCAACAAAGAAGAAGCACAAGTTGGAGCTTGTTCACACAGACGTGTGGGAACCAGCTCAGGTAACTTCTATTAGAGGATCACATTATTATGTTTATTTCATTGATGATGCTACAAAAAAGGTATGGGTTTATTGCATAAAGAAGAAATTTGATGTTTTTAGCACATTTAAGAAATGGAAAGCTTTGGTTGAGAATGAAACAGGTTTGAGATTGAAGTACCTTAGATCTGACAATGGTGGTGAGTACTAAAGCTATAAATTCAATAGTTACTATTCTATGAGTGGAATACACAGGGAAAGGATGGTTCCAAGGACACCTTAGCAAAATGGAGTTGCTGAAAGGATGAATAGAACAATAATGGAGTGTGCACAGAGTATGAGGTTGCATGCTAGTTTGCTCTTATAGTTTTGGGTAGAAGCTGTAGATACTACAGTTTACCTGATTAACAGAGGACCCTTTACTGCATTGGATGGTGAAATTATAGAAGAGGCATGGACAGGTAAAAAGGTAGATCTTTCATTTCTCAGAGTTTTTAGTTCTGAAGCTTTTGTGCACATTGATAAAGAAAATAGAAAGAAGTTGGATGCTAAATCTATGAGGTGCACATTCATTGGTTATGGCTCTGGAGATTTCAGATTTTGGTTGTGGAATTTAGGAACTAACAAAATTATTAGAATCTGTGATGTAGTTTTCAATGAGAAGGTGATGTACAGTGATCAGCTCAAGAGGCTGAATAATACTGAGCAGGGCAATGTTGATTTGGACAAGGTAATGATCCAAATGAGCTCACAGGGAAAAATAATCACACATAGGAAAACACAGACACCAATGTCGGTCAGGTAGGAACCGACGTCGGTCAGACAGTAACTGATGTTGGTTAAGAAGGAACTGACATCGGTCATACAATAACTGATGCCAGTCAGGTGGAATTGACATCGGTCAGGTACAGATCGAGAGTTGACCAAGATCGGTCACTGACAGAGAATTTTGATGGATAGCAAGCTATGAATGAGTCTCAAATGCCCATGAGGAGGTCAGAAAGGGTAAGTAAACCTCCAATTTGATATTCCCCTTCTTTATTCTACTTTTTGCTCACTAATAGTGGAGAACTAAAAAGTTTTGATGAGGCAATGCAGGTAGAATCCTAGAAACAGTGGGAGCATGGCATGAATGAGGAAATTGATTCCTTGAAAGAAAACCAAACATGGGATTTAGTTGAGTTGCCAGATGGAAAGAAAGCACTGAAAAACAAATGGGTTTACAGGTTAAAAGAAGGAGAGAATGGACAAATGAGACATAAGGCTAGGTTGGTAGTAAAGAGATTTGCACAAAAACCAAGTATTGATTTTGGTGAAATTTTTTCTCCTGTAGTAAAGATGACTTCTATTCAGACTGTATTGTCTTTAGTTTCTATTGAGGATTTGCATCTTGAGCAGCTTGATGTTAAGACAACATTTCTTCATGGAGATTTGGATGAAGAAATATATATGGATCAGCTGGAAGGTTTTGAGGTCAAAGGTAAGGAGAAACTTGTGTGCAGATTGAAAAAAAGCTTATATGGTCTTAAGCAAGCTCCAAGACAATGGTATTTGAGATTTGATAGGTTTATGACAGAGCATGGCTTTAGTAGATGTCAATCTAACCATTGTGTTTATTTTAAAAGATTAGATAATGGTAGATATATTATACTGTTACTGTATGTAAATGATATGCTTGTTGTAGGTTCACACATATAGGATATTAATGAGCTTAAGGTAAAATTAGCTCACACATTTTTGATGAAGGATTTAGGAGCATCAAAGAAAATCCTTGGCATGAGTATTAAGAGAGATAGGAAAAATCACAGTTTGATATTGTCTTAAGAGGATTATGTGAACAAGGTGTTGGAGAGGTTCAATATGCAAAATGCAAAACCAGTAAGCACACCTATGGCTGGACACTCCAAGTTGAGCAAAGAATAGTGTCCTAAATCACATGATGAGGTTGAGTACATGAGTAGAGTTCCATATGCTTCAGCAGTTGGGAGCTTGGTGTATGTAATGGTATGTACTAGACCTGATATTGCCCAAGTAGTGGGAGTTGTCAGCAAGTTTATGGCCAATCCAAGAAAGGAACACTGGAAAGCAGTTCAGTGGATTCTTAGATATCTAAGAGGGACCAATAGTAGGCATTTATGCTATGGAGGGTCAAGCACTTCTCTACATGGGTATGTAGATTCGGATATGGCAGGTGACTTGGATGGTAGGAGAAGCACCACAGGATATGTGTTCACTGTTGGTAGAACGACGGTTAGCTAGATTTCAAAATTACAGAAGGTTGTTGCCTTGTCTACTACAGAGGCAGAATACATTGTAGTCAAAGAGGCTAGCAAGGAAATGATTTGGATGACTCGGTTCATGGAAGAGTTGGGAAAGGAGCAAAAGAGTTGCAGATTGTACAGTGATAGTCAAAGTGCAATTCATTTGGCAAAGAATTCAGCCTTTCATTCAAGAACCAAACATATATAGCTTAGGTACCACTTCATTAGACAGGTATTGGAGGATGGTGAGTTGAAGCTGGAAAAGATCCATAAAGATAAGAACCCTATTAATATGTTAACAAAGCCAGTAACAAAGGAGAAGTTGAATCTTCATTCAACTTTTATTGGTCTTCAAGATTGAACTTGAAGATGGAGAAACAAGCTAGAGGATGTTGCTGTACAGGTACATGTGCAGCTATTTGTCTCCAAGTGGGAAATTGTTGAGTTGTGGAGCTAAATTCTACACCAGATGAGCAAATACAAGGTTGTTTGAGTTACACAGTAGCTGAAATTGGTTAGGATCAACAGATGTCGGTCAAGGGTCGATTGGTAGCTACCAACGTCGGTTATGGATCAGCTGACATCGATCATATGCAGATAGATAGGGACCGACGTCGATCACCTGTGCATTCTAGAAGTCTATTTTCATGGGAGAATGGATTGTTTGCATGATAAGATTAACTATTAGTGTTGAGTTCACGTTTCTATTTTTGGTAGGACAAATTTGAACCTTTGATTAAGAGGTGTATCTAACGATGGTGAATGCATAGCTCATGAATCTTAGTATTATATAATAGGGTTAGATCTTCATAGCTTGTAGACATGAAAAGGGTAGACAATTCAAGGATTGAATTGGTTGTAATTGAGAGAGAGAACTCTTGAGGGAAAGAGATTTGTACATCTGAGATGTGTGAAAGAAAGTGTGATTTCTTCATTGTATTTCCTTTTGAAAGAGTTTAATACAAGTTTTCATTGTTTCTTGTATCTCATATTCTTTGCTGATTCTAATTTCTAGTTACTTATTATTTCTATTTTAATTATGTGTTTAGGTTCTTACACAAAAGTAATCAATTGTATTTGTAAGATCCCGATAGGAAGCTCATAGATCTTAAATAGAAGATGATTTTTTTATAGCATGAGAACATTAGATTGAACCAAATATCTTTAGTTAAGGAGGATGATCAACAACTATAGAGCCTTCAATTTAGGGTGGATATCTTGGAAAATGAGAATGAGAAGCTTAAAAATAACATCAGCTTCTTAGCTAATTACAACAAGATAGTCATGTATGAGGGGATTCAAGATATAGAGAACCTCAGAGCTCATCTCAAGGAGGTATTCGAAACTAATATGTCTAGTAAAGGGAAAGGTAAGCAAGGCCAATGTAGTGGTTTCCATAATGTCATGGACAAAGAAAAATTATTTTTTTAAATTTATGCTAACCTTAAAAATAAGAAAATCTACTGGGAGGATGTCTCAGTAAATTTACACTTAGATTAGGCTCAAGTTTTTTTTTAGTTTTTTTTTTGTTGTTGATTATATTGTTTTTAGGTTGTATTTTGGTAGTCTTTGGCCCTATTTTGTCTTAGTTTCTCTCTTGGTATGTGGTAGACCTTTGTCTCTCTTTTGTTTGTACTTTTCTTAGGGTCTGGGGATCCTAGTTCAAAAAAATCCCACCCTTTAACCTCAATAAAAAAACAAAGTTATGCCTAATAAAGTTTTATACCAAAATGAGAAATTACAACATAATACATTTACAAGAAGTGATTTAAAAAGTATACAAATGCCTAACAAGAGTTCAAGTGATATTCTAAGGGCAATGATTAGAAATAAATTGATCCGACTACCTCCTCTACATACTCTAACAATATCAAAAAAATATTATGCATATCATAGAATGCATGGCAATCATACATATTATTTTTTGGCATTGAGAAATAAAATACAAAAGATAATTTATAGTGGTGATCTTGTAAGTGATACATCAATCAAACAACCCATAGTGGAACACAAGCAAAAATAGAGAGTGACAAAATAAGAATAAGTATTAAAGTGGTTACCAAAGGACAAATATATCAAGATAAGGTTCAAAAAGAAAAATTAAACAAAAATAAGATTCAACAAGCTAAGTTACAAAAAGCAAGGGAAAAAAAGGAACAAGATAAAAAAGAGCAATTACAAAGGGAACAATTTGAAAAGCAAAGGTTAAAAAAGTTATAACAATAAAACTAAAGTTACTACAAGATAAGTTACAAAATTAAAGCCAAGATAAGCAAAAAAACATTCTTAAAAGAGGGTTTATAACAAGAGATCAGAACATGGGGAAAAAGGGGTTGGGTACATGGTGACCCTACATTAGATCCTTAAGTACTATTTTGAGAATAGTTAAATTAAATGTTTATTTGAATCATGATAAGTTCTAAATAAAATACAATATGTCTATTTGTTCAACATATTATTGATTGTATACTACTCAAAAAAAATTGAAAATGGTTTTTTCCCACCTTATAGGGCCTTCTAAGAGTGACCAGAGTGCTCATGGATCCAATGGAGGCTACTACCTTTGACAGTGCCTCTGGGGACCTAAACCTAAATTTGATAGAGGACATTCCCTCCAACAGATGAAAGAAAGTGTTAACAAGTGAAAAGACCTGTTCCACTAAAAACATGTTGAGCCTTCCTGTTAAAAATGATTCCACTGAGGGTACAACCCTGACTATCCTGTATGATCTGGTTGAGGAAATAGTGGTGACTATGGACCTTGCATTGGTAGGTAAGTTTTTCTCCTTCCATCCTAATATTGAGATGGTTAGGAAATGGGTAATGTCTCAGTGGATAATTAAAGGTAGTGTCTCAATCACTGCTATGACAAGAGGCTTATTCCTATTTAGATTTACAAATAGGGAGGATATGATAACTATTCTTGCTGGAGGACCATGGCTATATGGTCCACATTAGATTGCCTTGTGCTCGTGGAAATCAAGATTCAACCCAAACTCAGACCTCTGCAAGTCTGCTCCTGCTTGGGTAAGATTGCCAAGGTTCCCATTATAACTATGGGATGAAAAAGTATTTATGGCTATTGGGAACTCTATTGGCCAATACGTCACTGTAGATCATACCACTAGAATGCAATCCAGATGTGTGTATGCTTGGTTGTGTGTTAATGTAGAGATTAATCAGACCCTCCACATGTCTATAGAGTTAAATATTAAATATGGGACTTGGACTCAGCCGATCATATATGAAAATGCTACCACTTTTTGTTAAATATGTAGAAAAAAGGACATATAATGACCCAATGTAAGGCGAAGCAAATGGGAAGGAAAGATGATTCCCCAGTTGAAGGTAAGGATCAGTCTCACAAATTTAGAAACTATGGCAGTTAGGGAATGGGGGTAATACAAAAAACCCTGATAATACTGAAAAGGTTAGGGAAAAGGCTGGTCAGGAGGAAGTCTCTGGTAATGAGGAAAAAGCTGTCCTGGAGGAAAATAATAAGGTCTTAGATAGTGATAGTTAGAAGGTTATAATAGACACAGTTAACTCTTTGGATCAACAGACCAATATATCTAAGGAATGAGAAATATGTGCCCAACCGATAGATGGGATTGATGTAAAAGGTAAAGTGTTAAGAGATGTTCAGGTGGAACTACCTCTAGAAATAGTAGATACTAAGGGAGAAGCAACCTTACATTCAAACACAGATATTTTCCATGCTCTAGAATTAGGTGACCAATCAGGTAATTATTCAATAGTAGGTGAAATAGGACAAAATGGTAGTAGCAATAAATAAGAAGAATGGGTTACCCAAAAGAAAAAGAACTTCAAAGGTAAAAAATCTATAGATGTTGGCACTAATCCCAAACAAGGGAGACCAACCCTAAGAGAAACAAGACAAAGAGAGATTTCTAGGGAGATTTCCAGTGGTAAATAGAAAACACTGGGGACCCATTCCCTCAAATCCTCTAAATGATAATTTTATCCTGGAACTTGAGGGGCTTTAACAGTCCTTCAAAATAGTTTGAGGTTAAAAACTACATTCTAGATAATAAATTAGATATTTTATTACTCCAAGAGGTTAATATGAATGAGGAGAGTTTTAAGAAAATAGCTGACAACATATGGCCTAAGGCTTCTTTTTGCATTAGTCCAGTTGAAGGGGCTTTAGGTGGGATTGTAACTATGTGGAACAGTGCTAAAATTTAGAGATCTCTTATTGCTTATAATAAACATTTTTTGATTATCAACTTCTCTTTGACTCCTTGAACTGGTCATTGATCAATGTCTATGGCCTGAATAACAGAGCATTGAGGCAAAATTTATGGACATATTTGTGAAACTTTAGGACTAACACCTAGCACACTAGATGGATGCTGGCTAGAGACTTTAACACTCCATTATACCCTTATAAAAAAAAGGGTGGGATTATTGATTACTCTGATAGCATGTTTGACTTTGCTAAATTTATAAATGATTAGGGATTATTGGATATTGAATTGCAAAATCAAAATTTCACCTAGTCTAATAGAAGAAGAGGAGACCAAATGATTTAAGCTAAGTTAGACAGATTTCTTATTTCTAACAACTAGAATGATTATCATAATATGCACTTGCAGGATTTTCATAGAACCATGTCTGATCATTATCCAATCATCCTCAGTTGGAAATATCAAGGACAACATGGTCCTTTCCCCTTCCATTTTGAATCTATGTGGATCAAACATAAAGACTTCAGACAATTGGTGGCCCAATGGTGCCAAATTCCTATCCAGGGCACTCCTATGTTCAGATTAGTCAAAAAAAATTAGCATATCAAACAAGAAGTTTATGGATGGAATAGATATAGCTTTGGTCAGGTCTTTCATCGAAAGAAAAACATAGTCAGAAAACTTGCAGATATTCAGTAGCGGATGGCTTAAGGTGATGATTCAGAAGACACTTCTAAAGAAGAGAATGCCTTGATTTTTGACTGGAAGAATCTTATGGATAGAGAAGAGGTTTTTTGGAAACAAAAATATAGAATTCAGTGGATCAAAGAGGGGGATAGGAACACGTCCTTCTTTCATCTCTAAGCCATGAAACACAAGAAGGCTAACTCCATAACAAAGCTAGTTTTGGATAATGGCAACATTATAACTGAAGATAATGAGATAGGGGAACAAGCCATGATATTCTTTTAGAATTTGTTCACTGAACAAAATAATGATGATGGGAATGATGGAACTAAGGAAGATAACCTGGAGATGTTAAGGCCTATATCCAAGGAGGAAGTTCGTGATGATTTATTTTCTATGGGTTCTTTTAAAGCCCTGGGACCTGATGGCTTTCCTCCTATATTCTTCTAAGAATATTGGGATATAGTGGGAATGGATCTTACTATTGTTGTATGTGACTTCTTTAGATCAGGTAAACTTTTGAAACAAGCTAATAATACTTTTATAGTACTTGTTCCTAAAAAGTCATAGCCCACACACCTTACGGATTTCAAACCTATTAGTATATGTAACACTATTTATAAGCTCTACACTAAAGTGTTCATTATGAGAATACAACCTTTTTTAGACAAAGTTATCTCCCTTGCTTAAAAAGGCTTTATCTCAGGTCGGTAAATTCTTGATGCTGTGATCTTCACTCATGAGACTATTCATTCCATCGACAAGAGTAGAATCCCTAGTATGGCTCTTAAGCTAGAGATTTATAAAGCATATGATAGGGTCTCATGGAATTTTCTATTCCAAGTCATCAGGAAATGATAAAATGTCTCACCTAATATGAAATGTTGTCTCTTCTGCAAAAATTTTGGTTCTGGTCAATGGGGTCCCTAGAGGTTTCTTCTCTTCTTTGAGAGGAATCTGCCAGGGGGACCTCTCTCCCCTTAATTATTCATCATAATGGTAGAGGCACTGGTGAGATACATACAAGCCTATATAGTCTCTAAACATTTAGTGGGCATCAAACCTGGTTCCTCCCTTCCCCCTATGGTGGTGCAACAGTTTGTGGATGATACCATTTTTTTTGGCATCTCCTCAGTGATTAAAGCTAGGAGATGGAAGAATATTTTAAAAAACTATGCCATAGAGTCTAGTCAAAGCATAAATCTCTAAAAAAACAATGTGTACTTTAATACTCCTAATGACCTTAGACAAAAAATCATTGACATCTTAGACTGTGCTGAAGCTGTTCTTCCTACTACCTATTTGGGCCTTCCCCTCATGGTCAAAGAGGTATCTCCAAGTTTTTGGAATGGATTATTGGAAAGAACTCAAAATAAAATTCTTAGTTGGAAAGGGAAAGTTCTCAGTAATGCAGGCAAACTGTAGCTTCTTTGGGCCTCTCTTCAAGGGATTCCTACCTACTTCCTATCTCTCTTTAAAATACCTACGTATTTTGTTGATAAATTGGAACAAATTCAAAGAAAATTATTATGGATGGGACTAAAAGATAAATAGATAATGTCTTTGGTTAGATGGGAAATAGTGTGTCTTCTAAAATCACATGGTGGCCTCAATATTAGATCTATCAAGAACATGAAAAAATCCATTCTCTCCAAAATCAATTGGAACCTGATTCATAAAAATAATGATTAGGGGGAAATAATGTATGCCAAATATATGCATAGTACTGATGGTTCCAACTTTCTTCAATAGGTAGGGTTATCCCAGGGATCTATGATATGGAATAAAATGCTAAAAAGTAGAAGCCTTCTTAAGCAAGAAATTAGATGGAAATTAAGAAATGACTGGCATATTAAATTTTGGAATGATGTTTGGGTAAAGGATAAGGATCTTATCATATAGGGAAACTATGGATAAATTACTGACATTGCTACTCAACTTTTTGGAGATAAAGTCAGTGATTACATGGATAATAACAATGGCATAAGGAGCTAGAAAAATCTATCGAATTATTGTGCTCATCGGCCTGAGCTCTTCCCTAGAGTTCTAGATATTCAGAAATTGATTTAGGAGATTAGAATCCCTCTCTTCCCATGTGAAGATGAAAAATATTGGTGGCCAGATAATAATGGATGGTTCTCTATCAAGTCTGCTTATCAATTGCTGATTCCTGAGGCTCAAAATAAAGAGATGGAAAAAAGTTTGGAAATATAAACTTATACCAAAAATCAACATGTTTTGGTGGGTTGCTGCTCATAACAAAATCTTAACCCAAGACAACCTTCAGAAGAGAGGGTTTACCCTGGTCAATAGATGCTATTTATGATGTTCAAAAGAGGAAACAGTTTCTCACCTTTTCATACATTGTGATTTTACCCAGAAACTTTGGGGCATAATCCTAAATAATTTTGGTAGTGAGTGGGTCTATAACTATGACCTTAAGGAAGTCATTATTAGTTGGAATCCTACCTTTTCTCATCCCTGGCTCATGGAATTATGGAATCAAAATCTACCCTATTTGAGTTAGATTTTATGGAAAGAGTGCAACCATATAATTTTTAGGGATACTGCTAGAAATGCCTCTCAGGTGTTTCATTCTTTTGTTAAGACTCTTATGGAAAGTGTCACTAGTGCTCATATTCATACTATAGAGAAACCCCTAACTCAAGAGGAAGAAAAAATAATTTCTAAATGGAAGGTTCTAAATCATATTCCTGCTTATAATAATTCCAAAATTCTTTAGATACTTAATACTAAATGGAATCCCCCAAAGCCTAACTAGATGAAACTTAACTTTGATGGGGGCTCCAAGTCTGATGGTAAAGCCAGTGGGGGAGGGATTATAAAAAATGACAAAGGGTGGATGATTGTTGTCTATGCTAGTAGAATAGGCTACCAGAGCAATAACTATGCTGAAGCAATGACTCTCCTATGGGGGATAAAATTGGCTATATCCTTAGGTATAAGGAATTTGATTATCAAAGGGTACTCTAAAATGGTTATCGATGTAGTTAACAAAGCATCAAATGTGGGCATTAAGTTAAAAGATATCATTAGGGATATTTAATTTCTTCTGTAGAAGCTCAACAAAGTTGATATTTCAAATATTTATAGAGATGGAAATAGTGTTGTTGATGCTTGTGCCAATCTCAGCCAACAATTTTCAAATTGACGATGTTGGTGCCAAATAGATCATATCCCTTTAAACATTAGGGATCTTATCCAAAAATAAATGACTTATTAAGGATGAGTCAGATATATGAAAAGGATAGCTCTATTAGTTGGTCCCTTTAGAGGGTGTCGATGTGGATCTTGGAGTTCAGTGCCTATTGTACTCTTTTCATAATCATTTTTGATTTATTGTACCAATGTGTTAAGGAGAGCGGACTTCATTATGGAGATCATCAAGAAATGATTATTAAGCATGGGAGTAAATTTCATCTCTACATGTTACTCTGAATTACGTGCTATCACATTATCATTATGCATATTCGGGAGTAAGGGCTTGAAGCTACCTCAAATACAAAGGTAAAAATTGGGAATTCTCTCAGTTTGGTCTGTAAATCCAAAAATGGGGGGTGATAGAATTCGAATAGAACCAGTCTCTTGCTATGAGTTCAAAGATAATACATTGGTTTGACACTACTACAAAGAGGGTGGGATTAGTCCCTACCTGGAAAGACTCAATGGGTTTGATGAAAACTTGTTTGAACAATTCACGAGGTCTTGGTTAAACCAGTGAGTCATTATTAGAGCAATTAGCTTTGAGATTTCTAAAAAGGTGATAGTTATGGCTACAGGCATGTCCATCAGGGGATGAAGCTACAAAGAAAAACAAAAATCATGGACCTTTCTAGCCAAAAGCTATTTCTGGGAGAAGGCAAAGAACTTGCTCCTTAACAAGGAGGATTTGACTAAGCCAAATTACCCAAGCCATGGGATGGAGTGTGCTTCATCCTCATGAATTATTTCACGCTGGAAAGATGATTCACCAGGTTCTATAATTATCATCTCCCCCTTTTAAATCATTTTAGGTGTAATGCTCTCATTAGTTTTCCCTTTTATCTGCTCTCCTCCCTAGAACATTCTATCCTTAGGGTGACAGAAAAATTGACAAAAAAACCTGACATGAATCTCATCCCCCTCCATCAAGGCCTCATTTTCTATTTGTATAATTTCCACCATGCCCTTGAGCCATCCAAGACTATTAGAATTGATAGTGGAGAAATTTCTTCTAACCCTTTTGCTAGTGATACTATCAATGAGCCCTGTCCTACCCCTGTCTCTACCAAAACTAAAGAAGTGTCCTTTTCTACTCCTGAGGAGACCCTCGTAGACACCCCTGGCTCCTTTGTGAGTATGAAGGGCAAGAAGAGAAATTTTTATGCTGGTGAAGAGGGTATTGGGGGGACCACTATGGGGACCCATAAAAATTTGTGTAGGACCATTGGGGTTCAAGGTAGTAAATCCCATATGTCCACTAAGGTTAGTAAGGAGGGCCTCTCCTCAGGAGTTCGATGGTCAGGGTAGATTTCTAGCAAACCCACTCCCAAGGCTAGGATTATTGACTATTCAAAGAGCACCTCGGAGGAAGCCACCCAGGAGGAAGAGAATAAGGAATTGGAAGTTTAGGAAATCTTTGAGGATAATGAAGGTAAGCAGGAGACAAGAGAATTTGAGGCTACTATGGAGGAGGTTGATAACATTATAAAAAATGTTGACAAAGAGGTAAAGATGAATGTGGAGGAAGCTGATGAGGAAATTGAAACTAAGATTGGTTTGAAAGATGAAATTTCTGCCCTGAAGGGTTGCATCTAGAAACTAGAGTAGAACTTTACCACTGGGCTCCAAAATTCTATTCTCTTGAACATGTCTATGATGCAGGACTTGGGTAATACTGCTTTTGCTGTCAATGTAGAGAACACTAAGAAATTGAATGACCTCATCAAATCTATGTTTATGTAAGGAGAGATTTCTCTGTCTCTCATTTTTCTTGTTCTTGTTTTATTTTAGTTTGTTGTGTCTATTGGTACACTGATCATGTCATTCCTATTGTAAGGCATCATTTATGTTGATGGCCTTCATGGTTCCTCTGCTTCTATAAGGGTTCAACCCCTGGTCTGCCACCTTATATAATCAAAAACAAAATAATCTCTAAAGCATGAAATATCTATAAAAGATACAGTTTCAAGTGTAGTTACAAAAGAGTTGACTAAAAAGAATTCATTTTTTATAGAGCATTTGATTTTTAATCCACTCATAGATGGTAAGTAATGTACCAATGTTATGATCAATAACACTATTAAAATGAATTTTTATAGCATCAAACTCTTAAAATTTATTGGATATGATAAGAAACATTTGGGTAAGAGTAATTTATCTAAATCATTTATTGGATACATTGAGATACCTTGCACAGTTGGGCCAAAGACATGTTTAGTGGTATTTCATGATGTACTAGTTTGACACAATACAATGTTGAATTAGGAAGATCATGTATGATAACAATGGGGGAAATAATAGGTAAAGATTCAAACCATGTCAAATTTATACATGAAAGTGTAATGATCATAATTTCAAGAGAATATAGAGTTTTTTCAGATCAAGAGCAACCAATAGAATGCATACTTTCAACTAGCATACAAACAAATATAAGTAATGGAATATCACTAAAGCCACATGACATAATACATATTACACCAGAAAAACTGACAAATTCAATACCACTATGGGGAAAATCCTTATTCATATAAATATACAACAAAATACAAAAGTGGAATTTCACAAGTTCAAAATCTAGATGATGATTACAATAATTCAAATTGGTATGATCCTGATGATATTGATTATATAAAATACAAATATGGAAATGATAAAAAACCTACACAACTACATGATACTCTTCATTTGTAAGAGATCATCATTCCTTTGTTTAATGTAGGATCTATTTATGGTAATACTCTTAAGGGATTCATTGGTTAATATCCTTCCCTCTATTTCTAAGTTCATATATATTCAAAAATACAAAAATAGTAAAATATTATATAAAATAATAAAAATTAGTACCTATGCATGCTCATTTATACTTTGACATACATCAATTTAGTTGTGAATTATATTCTATATATCTTTTATCTATTTTATACCATAAATGCTTCACTAGTGTGTATGAGTGACTAGATTACATAAGACACCATTTCTAAAAATAGTTACATGTGATTTTACTACTACACACTCAGAAATTGTATCGAGATAGGAGTGTTATGGAGGATAGAATCATAATTATCTAGTGTCCCTCACCTGATCTTGTCCCAATGAGCTTAGACTATCACTACTTAGTTATAGACTTCACACAAGCTTCTTACATCATGTACAGTCATCAACTAGCTCACTAGGGGTATGGAAAACATAGGTTTTATCCTTATTTTCCCACTTTATCTCACTCACACACTCATTAATTTACATTGTATTACATATTATGACATTTATCACTCACTAACATTGTGATATATTATTTCCCATCTTAGTTGATAAATATTACTCTAATTACAACTTAGCTCTTGTTGATTATATTGCATAATCATGCATGTTTTTTATATTGCTTTTCCCAGCTTCACATCTTATATGTACTTCTCTATTTTATTTAAAGACATTTGAATATGTCATTTCTAAGTGGCTCTAAGCCATTATATCTCTATTATATGCATGTGATGAAATTTGAACATGTCCTTGGGTGTGTCTTCTATTTGTGTATGTGGCTCTAAGCGCCCATTGTTTCCTTTTATGTGCATGAGGGAATTTGAACATGCCTTTATATGTGTCTTCTATTTGAGTGAGTGGAATTTGAACACGTCCCTTATTTGTGTCCCCTTGGCCTTATATTATGTGTTTTATATGTTGAGCATACAATTTTTGATTGTGTGCATCATGGCCATGATATTTTGATTGCTTATTTTCTCAAATTTGAATGCCATGATGGACATCATGCACCCAAACCCTTCCAATTCCATGATGGATATCATGCATTCCTCCCTAATTATTACCATTCAGTGTTAAATACTTAGTTGATCAAATTATATATGTGCTTCATTGTCACATCTATCTAGACATGCTTATTATGAATGCTTATTTTCACATACATTATACATTATTGCTATACTTAGTTTACATACACAATGCTGCCATGTTCTTCCATGATGTCATTATTACTCAGATTTACATATTTTACACCATAACAACCTAGTGTATAACCTTTTGTTTTGAGTTAAGTTTTTATGCAAGCTCATTAAATCACCTCAAAAGAGGGGTCATTCATAGAGGTTTAACTTAGAGACTTGATTAGACACTAGGATTTTTCTCACTTTACTTATGTTAATATGTGTCTTGGGCCCTTTATTTATTTAATTCATCCATAAATCCATTTTTACCTAAGTCTAATTATCTACCATTTTATCCTAGGTAATTTACCTTTACTAAATTACCATTTTACTTAAACCTTCCTAAATCTAGATAAATCTCCCAAAGTATAATAAAAATGAATAATTTTTAACTCCCCCACAAACTTATTCTCATCACAAAACCTATATCTTGCTATCTAGCTTATTTGTTTCATGGTTAAAACCAACCAATCAGAATTAAATTAAAAATATCATAATCATTATCAATTATCCCATGATAGGTGTCAAATTTTTTTGTATCGATGTCGATTATAAAAGCCTATGCATTGATCTTTGAAAAGGACATGACTTTGACTAGAGAAACATTGATGAAATTTCCATTACCTATGTTTTTGATGCCACATGGAAAGCTACATTATAAACAAAAACCTTCTTAGCCTTCACAAAACTTAGAATTCAAAATATCCATCTTAACCCCATTGAAGGATGGTACCATAGTCTAGGTAAGTTTATTTGGTTTTCTTCATAATCTACTCTTTTTGTTATATCATTTATTCCTATTCAGTTTTGTATAAATTCCTAGACCACCTTAGATCCTTCTGAATCTTATCCTTTAGTAGTCTATTTTAGCATCCTAACTATTTCTCATAATCAACATTGATTCATAAAATCAATATCGATCTAAGTGATTGACATCGATTCATATAGAATTGATGTTGGTTTTACAGATTGACATTGATCTCTATATTTTTATTATTCTATATGTAACCTGATCTTGTTTTAAAAACTTGAATTAATCTTAATAAAAATGTCCATATCATTTTATCTTGATCATTTGCATCTATTTATCTTATCCATATATCTTAAAGAGTTTGTATGTATTTATCTTTTCAAATATCTTTAGCATGATTTATATTTAATTTATAAATATTATCCACTTGATTGCATAAACATTTTACTAAAATCCCTCTAAGAAAGTGTAGCACTTCCTGAAATTGATCTTATATCAAGCAGTTCACCCATCTCTATTAGTAATCAATCTTGTCCAAGTTGTCTTTGTTGTGTAGGTAGTCCTTCCTAGCCATAAAAAGACTCCCACTTCACTGGATCAATGGTGCACATTCCCATCATAAGTGTTATTATTTCAAAACCCAAACCTAAAACTACTATTACAGAAATTGTTCTTGTTGTTTTCATTTTGAAATTGTTTACTTTTTGCATTTTCTTGATTGTTTACTTTCATTCAAAAATAAAAAACCAAAAAATATTACTTTTATTTTTAAGGTTTTAAAATAATTGCATTCATCCTCTATGTGCTTAGATAATTCACATAAATTAATTTAGGTAGATTGATATAATGTAGTAATCACACTTTCTCACACACAACCAAAACCACATAATCTTAAAATAAGTATTGAAACATTTTCCTACCTAAGGTGGACCCACTTGGATTTCATCACCAAGGGGAAACCCCACTTGGTGTAGTGGCCAAGTATAAAATTTTTAGAAATAAGTATAAAGTCTAAGCACCTGATACCCTTATCATTGCAATGTGTGAAGTGAGGGGGTAGGCCCCAATACCAAGCCATGTACTTTTTTTCAAATACAGAATCAGGGCTCAATGTATATAGAGGTTATCATCCTCAAATAAAACATGAAAGCATCTTTATATTACCATTTATTAGTACCCTCGTTGAACCTTTTCATTATCACACTCTAAAGTTAGTTTCTTAAAAAAGTAAAATCTTGTAAGTACGTTTAGTAGTGTGAGCATTTTTTTTCACTAAAGCAAGATAAATAAAAAAAATCTTATTCGTGTTTGTGTTTTATGATTTTATTTTTATTAGAATTCATAGTCTTCAATGGAATATTCTCCAAGATCCCTTACATCTCCTAAACCCATTGGGGATAGTGCTCCACAATTCTATCCATAAGGAGACCTTGTGTTTGTTGGCATTTTAGATAGCAACCCATTAGCCCTTAACCCCTATATTACATCATGAGTAAGAAATATCCTTGTTTATCCCCTTTCTAAATCTAATCTATTTAGACATATCCCACCCTTAGAAGTATCTGATAGACACTCAGTGGTTATGGTTTCAACCATGGGCCCTTAAACACCACCACCATCAACTAGTCCTCATGCAACAAATACCACCAACACAATACAACCACTAGAAACTAGTAGTCCTCCTATTTCCACCATTAATATCAGAAAAAAACAACCACCTCCAATAACATCTAATCCTTCCACAATAACTATTCAAACCCATAACACTATTACTTCACAACCTATGCCTCATATAACACCACTAACCCCCTTAAAAAACCTTATATTTTCCATACCTAAGATATTGCCACCAATCAAGACACATGTGGATACTAGTCCTCAACATCTAATACCTCCACCATAATCCTCTCAATAAATATTTCCCCAATATCAATATGTATCATCTTTCAATCCATCCTATCAGCAATCCATACATTCCTAGTATCATCCCTATGTTACCTCAACTCCATCAATCAACACCACAACCATTGGTTACTAGCTAGCTCAATCAATTCTCATATCATTCAACATCATCAACATATTTACAACCCTCCTAATGTCCTAAGTGTTTTTCCCCCACACAATCCTTAATTGGACATCCTTTGTGTCCTCATGGATAGAATGTCCCATCTAGAAGCATCCACCTTAGGAAATGTAGGTATACCCTCTTATGAAAAAATATGTAACAAGCCTATAAAACTAAAACTCTCCATCTAACCATATCCCACATAGTGGAAATTACCTAAATTTATGAAATTCTAAAATAAGGAAGATCCCTAGCAACACCTTAGGGCATTTAGACATGTGTGTTACCTCATAACCCACAACGATGCCCTTCTCATAAGAACTTTTCCAATATCATTAGCTAGACCAGCTTTAGATTGATATAGTTCCATTCCCCAACACTCTCTATTTTCCTTTAGTAAATTATCTCATATTTTCCTAGAAAACTAGGAAAATAACCTTTACTAACTTATATGGTATTTGATAATTTCAATATGAATCTGTTACCGAATTGTTTTCTCGATGGTGTAACATTATCAATCAATTATCCTTTTCTCTTCCGTAACTGGAACTTATTAAATTATTTTCAAAACCATGCACTAGGCATATCTCATCTACACTCTAAATCCAATCCTTTAAAACTTTTGATGAACCTTTCATTATGGCTTGAAAACTAGAAATTCAATCCCTTGAGTAAGGTGAAGTTAGATTGCAAAACCAAAATGCTAAATTAGAACCCTTTAAGGAATTCAATAACCCCAATCCAAAGGGAACTGCCAATGTTGTAATTCTAAATGTTGCTCCTCCATTAAACACCCAACCAGTCTAGTTATTTTTTTCACAAAAACAACCTCAAAGATCACCCATGTGATTTCCCCCCCAGAAAATATACACCTTTAGGGTAATATTGCACTTATGTCCTTGATAAGATTTTAAAGGCCTCTATCATAGAGCTTCCTCTAATTATTCCTATTGATTATTCTTGTCCTAAACCAAGTTTGTTTATGGAAAATGAATTTTGTGACTACCATCATGTAATAGGTCATGACATTAATAGATACCACTTCTTTAAAAGTTTAGTCCAAAATCTTATCAATAGAGAGGAGCTTTAATTAGACAACCCCAATGTTCCCTTGAATCATTCCTTAGAAATCTCTAGATAACCATTTTCAAATCATCCCTCCTCATCGAACTCCATGCACATGCACACTGAAGATACCCAATAATAGGGAACTCACATGATCAATACTATCAAAGACCAACTTCTACCATAAGAATTTATTGTGTCTTTAGACTCATCCCTTGAAATACCAGACCTCCCTACAAGAGATACCTTGGAGGAAAAACAATTTGAGCTGATTGAAACCATCCCCATCACCCATTCTAACCCCATTTATCTCATTATATGGGTCCCATAAAGGAGGAATATTCTAAAGATATTCAAAATTCCACTCCAAAAATAGAAGATAAAAAGGGAAACCCAAACAAATGCATTAGTATCCTGAAATAAAAAGTTCTCCAACACCCACTAAAAATATTAGAGCTTCCATCGCTATTTAAAGGTAAAAACATTAAATCAAGTTACAACAATATTACTAAAACATATAATAGCATTAAAAAGGGAAAATCAACAATGCCTCTAATCCAAAGTAATCCATCCATTTTAGGACCTCACTCTTCAGCCAAATGGTCTATCATGATCATTGAGTCACCCTCTAAAGGGCCTATCCAAAAAATATCTTCCTTTATTACTGACATCAAAATCTTTGAGAAAATCCTCCAACTCTAAAAATTGAAAGATTTCACTTAAAAACACAAAGAAAACACCTCCTAATAAGCCTATCTAGATGACAAATTCCAAATCCAAATCAACTCAAAAGTGCATACCCCAAAAGGATGATAATCCATAACTAGACCTATTACAAGGGTCATACACTACCATTCTTAACTAAATTTTTTCAAGCATCCCTAATTTATTTACCACCACTCAAGCCTTTCAGTCCCCATACTAAAAAACCTCCCTGGTATAGATAAAATAAGGTATGTGCCTATCATAGGACTCTTGGCCATGATATTGAAAATTGTAATGCGTTTAAATCTATAGTTCAAGATCTTTTTAAGGATGATGAGCTTTTAAATGAGAAATTTTACCTTGATCCCATCTTTGACAGGAAATGCAACTCTCTCCTTCTAGCTCTTCACAAGATTTATCAAAGCAGACCCAAAATCACTTGCCAACCTAGATAAGCAAACCATTCCTATAGATAAACACCATAAATATAGCTACATTATCATAGACACAAGCTCCTAAAACTCAAAATCCAACCAAGGCTAACTCACCCATCATGGGGGTTATTGCCTATACATTATATCAAAGCCTCAATTGCACCTATGAAGGCCAAACCCATACTATCCCAGTAAACCCACATCATTTTAAGCAACTCTCACTAGGGGAATATTGCTTATCAATAATTGATACCTATCTAACTCCTCAACTATATGGCCATCCTACTCGACAATCTACTTATCACGCTATCCTTGGAGAGGCTACCTCCCTTAGGTTATTCTCACCTCTATAACCATTTAATGTATGGGGAATAGATCGATCCTCTTTGTAAATTATCATGCCATAAAAATGAAAAAAGAGTAATTAATGAAAATTTGATCCTAATTGACTTGGATCACATGGATTTGGGGCATACCCTTTGGCATCCCTTGAAATCAAACTAAAAATGAGTTTGTCAATGCTTTACATTTGTGCTCTATTTATTTTTAATAGTTTTGGTTACCCATAAATCAACTCAGGCTTCTTATTACCTATATTCATAAAGCCCCACACATATAGCATATAATGATATAGAATTATGTGGTCATTTGATATCAATTTATTCATGACCTTAAATGTGAGAACCTCAGCGCTACTCAACATTTTTCTACTGGATATGCTCTACCTATATGTAGGACGGATCCCCAAATCACTATTTCCCATAACAAGGATCACAATATCACCTTATGTCATAGATTTATCCTTGAGAATATGAATTAGGCTAACTAAAAGTTAATCCTTGTTTGCCTTAATTCAAAATTAGTAATATGGGATAAAAAAACTAAGCAATGGGAAAAATTATAGACTATTCCTTTAAAATAAATTTATTCATAAAAGCATAAAAGCACATACTACTCCCTTGAAGGATAGTTGTTCATAAATGTATATAGACCACTCCCTTGAATGATGACTATCCAAAATTAAAAATCAATAAATCTTCTTGCATTGATTAGCTTTCCTATCTTATCCAAAACTTATCAATAATGCCCATCAAAATATAAATCAAAAGTCAAATAATATCCCAAGAAATCTTCCCCCATTGATCAAGTCTAAAAAATTTATCAAACTTCTTGCATTGATTAGTTTGTACAAAAAGTAAACATGGGTTGGCCCTAGTTGGTCCTATTATCATTAGTACACCAAGACTTAGCCTATAACCTAAGGAGATAACACAATCATAAATTCATATTTTCCCATCTTCATATTATTTCCCAATATTAGGAATCCTAGGCTTGGTTGATTGATAACCACTAAAGTGTTTATTAGCATTAGATAGGGCTTTTAGAGTGCATAAATCATAAAGGATATCATGCCTTACCATAATCCCAATAAATTAAGGAGTTGAAGTCCACCTTAGTTACTCTTTTTATCGTATAGCAAATCCATAGGCACCATCTATCCATCCAACACAAACCATCAAAATTAATTAGATCTGATAAATACTTAGCCAATAAGCAAATGACATTTGTATTATACTATTTATAGCCATAAAAATGATAATGTTGATCCATGTGATCAAACTCAATCCCTTATTTTTCATTTACTTTCATGTTTCACAATAGATAGTCTTATACCCAAGCCAAGTAGATTATAACCATTACAACTATGATATTTTACACATAACACCTTAGGTTAATGGAAGATGATCCCCCATTGGTACTACAACCTATCATGGCTCGCCCTCTATTAGAATTGAATCCATAACAAATCTTAAAAGAACATGTTTCACCTTACGATAATGTGTCTATAGGCAGTCCCTAACTCTTAGCACAATAGATGCTTGGGTTAGAACTCCCTATCATTTATTTCTTGGTAGCCTTAATTTAAACCCACTTGTTCATAATGGTGATAATCTATTTTATCCTTAGGGTATTTTTATATGTAATACCCCTATCCTTGTTAGTGAAAAATAGTTACTCATTAGAAAATCCATGTCATTTGAATTCACTTTTATCCATTAGATCCTCATCCTATCCTTCCACCCATATCATTTCAAACCCATCACCATATCTCTATCCTATGTCATCTCTTAGTTTGAAGGTTAATACCCCCTCACATACCTATGACATCAGAACCCTCCTAGTTTTTATCTTGTGACTAGTTGTTATAAATCACTCAATAAAAAGGGGTAAATGTACACACTATGATTTTGCACACTTTACTTGTGCTAATTAGTGTCTTGGGCCTTTTATTTATTTAATTCATCCATATATCCATTTTCCCCTAAGTCTGATTATCTACCATTTATCCTAGGTAACTTGTCTTTACTAAATTACCATTTTACTTTCCCTAAATCTAGCTAAATCTCCCAAATCATAATAAAAATAGATAATTTTTAACTCCCCAACAAACTTATTCTCATCATAAAACCCATAGCTTGCTATCTAGCTTGTATGTTTCATGATTGAAACCAACCAAAAAGAATTTAGCTAAAAAGAGTAGAATAATTATTGATTCTCCTGTAATCATCATCAATCCATTTGGGATCGATGTTGATTATAAAAGCATTTGCATTGCTCTTTAAAATGGATGTGACTTGGACTAGAGAAATGTTGGTGAAATTTCCATTTGATGTGTTGTTGATGCTACATGGAAAGCTACATTTTAAATAAATACATTGTTATCCTTCAAGAAACTTAGAAGTCAAAATATCTATCTCAACCCCATTGAAGGATGGTAGTGCAGTCGAGGTACTTTTATTTGGTTTTCTTCATAATATGATTTTTCTATTTTATCATTTATTCCTATTCAATTCTATCTAAATTCCTAGACCACCTTAGATCCTTCTGAATCTATTCTTTAGTATTCTATTTTAGCATCCTAACTGTCTATCATAATCAACGTTGATTCATAGAATTGACTTTGATCGAGATGATCAACATCGATTCATACAGAATTGATGTTGATCTTATAGATCAAAATCAATCTCTATGTTTTTATTATTCTATTTATAACCTAAGCTTGTTTTAACAACTTGAATTAATCTTAATCAAAATATTCATATCTATTTATCTTGATCATCTACATCTATTTATCTAGTTTATCTTATCCATCTATCTTAAATAATATATATACATATTTATCTAGTCAAATATATTTAGCATGATCTATATTTAATTTATCAGTATTATCCACTTGATTTTATAAATAATGAAATGACTATTGGAATAATTATCATTGATGTCAAAGGAATTGTAATGGATATGAATTAAAATGTCAAATGAAAATATTGCTAGAAGTGAATAGAATTGTTGCCAGAAGTGAATGGAATTATTTCTAAAATTGAATGGAAATGTCAATGGAAGTGAATGAAGATATTGATGGAAGTGAATGGAAATGTCAATGGAAGTGAATATAAATGTTGACAGAAGTGAATGGAAATGTCGATGTAAATGTTAACAAAAATGTTGATGGAAATGTCCATGGTCATGTCTCTTGGTGAAGAGGTACCTCTTGGATGAGACACATCCTTGAAAGGCTATAGAAGGTAAAAGAGATGTGGAAGTATTACAAGCATTTTTATTTAATGAATATCATATAAGTGTGAGAGAGAAGGAAGAAAGGAAAAGTAGAGAATGAAATAGAATATCTCTTAAGAAAAGAAGTGTGAAGGAATTATTCTAATGAAGAATATCATTTGAGAATTATGAAAGAGAGGAGACCAGAAAATATATAAGAAAATAAATGAGAGAGAAAGGTAAGAGAATCAAATCCATCATTCGATTAAAGAAGCAATCATAAATAGTAGAATTGATTTGGCTTGGGGTCGGTGCCTCATAGTCTAGGGGTTGGTGCCTAGAAACACTGTAAAAGAATTATATATATATATATATATATATATATATATATATATATATTATCATGGTTTTCTCCTGAAAGGGTTTCCACGTAAATCTTGTGTTCTCTTTTATTATTAATTACTAGATATGGAATGTTTATGGTGGTTTTGGTTGATTAAATTTGAAAAGATTAAAAGATTATGTTATACTAATTCACCCCCCTCTTAGTATAAGCATGTGCTTAACAATTGGTATCATAGTAATTCCTTTAGAATTATTCTAACCATTGAAAGGTAGATCCTAGGAGCACACATGACTAGTTGTCAAGATTAAGATGGTTTCTCCACAAACAAAGCACCATTATTTTATGGAACTAATTATGATTTTTAGAGTATATGGATGAGAACATATATTATATATCTAGGGTTTGATAGTTGGTTATCAGTAGCGATGGGGTATATAGCACCAAAAAATTAGCCAATAAATCAGGCTAGAAAGAAGGCATGTGAGAATAATGTGAAAGATATGAATACCATTTTGTGTGGCTTATAAAAATCAGAGTTCATAAAAGTAATGTATTATGTGTGAGCAAAAGATATATGGGATAAACTTTAGAAAATCTATGAAGGTGATGACAAGGTCAAGAAAGTGAAGCTTCAAATGCATAAAAGGTAGTTTGAAAGTCTTAAGATGAAAGATGAAGAAAATTTTGCAGCCTATATTATATATATGGATGAGATAGTCAACACCATAAAAGGGTGAGAAAATGGAAGAATCAATGATAGTATAGAAAGTACTAAGGTCACTTCTTATGAGGTTTGATGTAAATTTTTTGGATATTTAAGAAATGAATGACTTAGACACATTGAAGATGGATGAATTACATGGAATTATCATAGCATATGAAATAAGGATGGAAGCATAAAATCCAACAAAACATGAAGTATCTTTTAAAGTATCAAATAAAGTGAAAAATGAAAAACATGAATCAAGCTATAGCACCAATGAAGAGTCAGATAAAGAAGAAGCCCTATTTATGAGAAATCTCAAAAAGGGATCTAGGAGATATAAAGGTAAGTTACCTTTTAAGTGTTTCAATTGTGGAAAAATAGGACACTTTGAAAATAAATGTATCCATTCAAAATAAGAAAGTATTAATGATGAAGAGGAACATGATGAGAAAGAAAGTAAGTATCACAAGAGCAAAAAAAACTACAAATTAGAGAAATATGAGAAAAAAGAGATATGATAAAGAAAATAAAAGCCTTTATTCAAAAAGGGCTAGTAGCTCAAGTGAGGAGATTGAAGAAGGTGTTATAGATAGTGATGGAGGTGAATTTTTATTCATGGGTATATAAAATTGGGATGGTGATGACTAGATAACTAGAGGACAATCTTGGAGTGATTCAAAAGCTAGAGAAGTAGAAGTAGATCTCAAAGGAGAACTCTTAAGTGCCTTGAGTGAAAATAAAACGCTCAAGAAAGAGAATAAAAAACAAAAGAAATTTTTTTATAAATATGAAGAAGATGATCAAGATAGAGAAGAAAAGTCCTCAAAATTTTGAGAGGAGTTAGAAATGGTCATCATGAGTCTAAATTCTCAAGTCAAAAAGGCAAAGAAAATAAAGGAAGAGACTAAAATCAAATCAAAGGAAAAAAAGGAAGAATGTGAGAAGTTAGAGGCTAATATTTTTGCCTTGAGAAAGGATTTGGAAAAGGAAAATGCTCAATTGACAAGCAACTTAAGATTTGAGAAGAGCACCGAGGCTCTAGATGAGATTCTAGATCATCAGAGATCACTATTTGACAAGTCAGGTCTTGGCTATGAATGTGAACAAAAGGTTACCAATAAGGATGTTAAAATTGTTAAACCTATGAAGATAAAAGAGAAGACTTCCTTGAATAATGAATTTCCACAAGTATAAGACAAAGGAAAGAACCATTGGCATGATATAAGATCATTCTTACCAAAATAGTCTGACTAGTACCAAGGATCATTTTATGGCTATTGTTTTAATTCAAATATTTTTGGTCATAAAGCAAAAGAGTATAAGAGACATGCAAGGAATGGATATACATGGAATAGTGGTAGAAATCTAGATATGAGGAAAGGGCATGCAATAAATGAGTATGCATAGAACTATGGCACAAGTGAAGAACATGAGAGGAATGAGCATGGTTGGAATGGAAACAAAGATTCATATGGTTTCTTAGGTACAAATTCATTTAATCCAATGTTAAAAGACATTGTATGTTATAATTGTAATAATAATGGACATATAGTGAGATAATGTGGAAATAATCATATAAAATAGAACAAGAAAAAAGATTCCCAAACCAAACTCAAAAGAGAATTCGTGCAAGTTTAGAAGTAGATGCAGTAGATAAATAGTTAAAAGGAGTAATATGTGCTTGTGTAAAAGGCATAAGGAGCAATGGCAGGGAGGCCATGATAAAGCACAAAGCACAAAAATAAATGGAAGTGAAGACCATGTTGAATCAAGAGAGATATGATGTGCATAGTGGAAATATGCTACAAAGAAGAACAATAAAAGAAGATATTACAATAACTGGTATAAAATAAATTCAAGATTGCAACAAAGTCAACAGAAGAAGATAATATTTTTTTCATCTAGTGACTATGAGAGGAAGCATCAACTCAGGGGGAGCAGGGTGTACAACTCTTTACCATTGATGCAAAGGGGGGAATTAAAGACAGGGGGAGTTCATATACTAATTCATGAGGATTGCCATCAATGACAAAGGGGGAGATTATTGGAATGATTGTCATTTACATCAAAGGATTTGTAATAGATATGAATGGAAATGTCAAATGGAATTTTTGCCATAAGTGAACAGAATTGTTGCCAGAAGTGAATGGAATTATTTTTGGAAGTGAACGTAAATGCAGACAGAAAGTGAACATAAATGTCAATGGAAGTGAATGGAAATGTTGACGTAAATGTTAATGAAAATGTCAACGATCACATATCTTAATTAAGAGGTACCTCTTGGATGGGACACATCCTTTAAAGGCTATATAAGGGAGAAGAGATGTGGAAGTCTTCCAAGAATTTTGATTTAAATGAAGATCATATAAGTGTGAGAGAGAAAGAAGAGAGGAAGAGCAGAAAATGAAATATATTATCTCTTAAAAAAAGAAGTGTGAAGGGAAGATTTATTCTAATGAAGAATATCATTTGAGAATTATGAAAGAGAGGAGAGTAGAAATTATATAAGAAAATCAGTGAGAGAGAAAGGTAAGAGAACCGAATCCATCATTCAATTTAAGAAGCAATCACAGATGATGAAATCAATTTGACTTGGGGTCGGTGCCTCATAGTCTAGGGTTTGGTGCTCTTATGGGTTGGTATTCATGAATTGGCTAAGTTGGTGCTTGGTGAAGGAGATCGGTGTCTCCAGTGGGTTGGTTATTGCAAACATTTTAAAAGGGTTATATTTATAAAAGCATTATTTTTCCATGGTTTTCTCCCGAAAGGATTTCCATGTAAATCCTGTGTTCTCTTATGTTATTAATTTATAGATCTTGAATGTTTATGGTTGTTGTGGTTGATTAAATTTTAAAATATTATGTTATATTGATTCGGCCCCCCCTCTCAGTATAATCTTGTGCTTAACATAGGTATCCCTCTAAGGAAGTGTACTACTTCTTATAACTGATCTTGTATCAGGTAGTCCACCCATCTCTATTATTAATCAATCTTGTCCATGTTATCTTTATTGTGCAGGTAGTCCTTCCTAGACAAAAAGGAGCTCTCACCTCACTAGATCAATGGTGTGTATTCCCATCACAATTATTCTTTCAAAACCTTGTATTATTCCCATTTTTATTAAGTTAATTTTATTAAGAGAATGAATCGAAAACTACTATTACAACTTGACCTTCCCAGATTAGTATAAAAATTATACTTAATAATGATTATAGTGTTGACATGGTTTCAAGATAAAACATGTACAAAAATTCAATATGGATAGGAGCTCCATATCAGACAAGAGAGTATTGCTCAAGTGTCCTTCCCAACAATGTTATCCAAATGCCTAAAAAATAGGCATTTCCATTATTTATTAGAATCTCAATTTACTCATATCAATACTCAATAGTTTCATAGTTTTAGTTTATATAATTACTTAGAATTATAACATTTATATTAGATTTACTTATTTTTTGGTAAATCATGTGAGGCATGTTATTCTAGTTTAGCATACAGGGTCCTTCTCAGAATCATGATTTTTTTAATTAGTCTCAGAATCTATATGCACTGAATATCAGTTGGGGGCATGTGTGTGGCACATTATTTTCTTATTACACCATTTTAACAAATAGAATGATAATTAATGTCATTATCCATGTTTTATACACCAAACCTAGTTTATACTTGGTATTTACACTAATTTTTCACCAAAATTGAATCTTATTCCATTTACAATGGTTGGTTTTCTATTTGCACCATTATCTACACTAGTTTTTTCACCAGATATATTTATCAAGATTCATATAGGGGTCCCAAACTAATCAAATAGTTTGGGATGATGATTATGATGATGGATTCAAGTGCACTTGATTTATTGAGTGCACACACTTATTGATGAGGATTTTTTCATGCATAGTCTAATCCAAGCTATTCAATGCTAATAAAAATGCATAACACACCACAATCACTAGTTTTTTGCACTAGAAAATGCACAACAATTCATGTTGTGACTAAGAAAATGCATAGAGGGGAGATTAGTATTGTGTTATTCAAGAAAGAAAATAAAAAAAAACACAATAAAAACTTACACCTATAGCATAGAGAACTACACAAATAACTTAAGAAATGAAAATACCACAAGAGATTTTACCTTCCATGATAACAAGTGTTGTGAGTTGGCAATGGATTTATATGCTTAGTTATGTGATCAAGAAATATTTGTCAATGAATCTCCATTGCTCCACCTCTCCTTGTCATCTTGGTAATGTTGGTTGGCTTTGACCTAACTTGGCTTAGTAAATGGGCATGGTAACACTACAATAATAAAATATTTGTATATACTTGTACATGATAACTTTACTTCAAAAGAGCTTATGGATAAATGGATGAGGGTTTGTATTTATAGCCTCCAAAGTTAACTCTAATCTAAGTGTATTTAGGCTAGAATTAACCACAATTGAGTTCAAACTAACCCTAGTTGAGTTAATACTAACCTTAGTTGAGTTAAAGAGGGGACATGTAATTAATATTTGGGATAAAGATCCCATTTATTAATCATGGCTCTCCATATCTAAATTTATTACATTTAGAGAGATATTTGCAATTCTTTGACTTTGAGGATGATGATGTCATCATGACCTTATTTTTATTGAATTTTTCTTTTTACAAAATTTTTTTCACTAATTTCACATATAAAATTAAATTAAGCATTTTATTTGGTTTGATTTGTTAATTCATTCTACTTAGTATTTTAACACTTTCAGAATTGTTCAAGTACCCTACTTAATGGGTCTAAAGGCTAAATTGCTAGTTTCTAGGTCGTAAGGTGACTAGAGATAAATCTGTGATAGGTTACTATTGCATACAAGATAATACCCCAATATGATTCTTGGAATTAATGTCTGATGTATAGACAAAATTGGGATGTTCAATATTTCCTAAGCTTAACTTGCACTATTTAGTAGAAATCAATCTAAAGTCTAGTTGGAAACTAGTTGTGGCTAGAATGGGGTGTCCACATGTAATCAATCAGGTGTACTTATTCCTTGTCACTCTCTAGATTTTTATCTTTTACTTCCTGACATTAATCTTAAGTAAAGACTAATATTACATATGTTTCACTATAGGTTTTCATGGAGCACATTTCAACATTGTGGCCTATATCCAAGACTCTTTCCCAAGGGTAAGTTTAGCTACACACTCTTTTTCCTTTGACTCTAATACTTTCACTTTTTTGCATTACTAGAATAAATATGGAAAATGTAGACACACAAAATTAACATTTAATCTAAAATTGTGCACTTATGACCACTTTTTTATACACTTAGATATAAACCTATCTTAGGGCCCTTTTTGATCACTATCAACCACCTTGTACACTCTTATAAGTTGATAAATGACCCTTGCATGTATTCATCCCTATTTTTATTAACTTTAGACATCTTTTAGGCCCTACCTAACACCTAGCATGATGAAATCATGCATTGGACAAGAGCACCCTATGGTACTATTGTGCACCACTCTAGTGTCCTTCCCCCCTCTCCTATCTTCCTACCAAATAATGGATAATTTCTTAAATTAAAAGCTATTAAAGTTTGACCCATGTACCTAATGATCCCCATTTGAAATATTTTTAATTATATGACTATATAAACACTTTAAACCATTTTTACAAGGGGTAGGGATTCCACATTGAAAAATACAAGAATCATACTTGCACATTGAGAGTATAATACCTATTTATCTAAAAAATTATTGCATATAAATTTAGTAGCCCAAATCTCAAATTTGAATATATTTTATAGATCACAAGTCATGGTTAAGGAACTTAATCACATTAGTATCACACCATCATCTAGCATATTACACCAGTCATTCACATACCATCATAACATGGGAGAAATACATGAAGTTTGATCTCTCTTCAGAGTATTGATATGTAGGCAATGCTCAACACATGGGGTGTTGAGGTTGTTGATGTTAAAAAATATCATATCAATGAATCAACCCTTTAACCTATTATGAAGGTTAATGTGGAATCGTACTAATTTAATAGTAAGGGTTTTAAGAATAATTATGATTCCAAAGATGCACATAAGGAGTTTTAAAATGATATAGGAAAAATGAGAATGTCAAATAAGATAAAATACTCAATTAATAATCAAAAATCAAATATTACTTTAAATATCAAATAAAAAATCAGTTTACAACTATATAATCTTATATGTCTGATAGAGAAAACCTATGAATTAGACAGTCTCTTGAAAGAAAGATTTATGATCCTTAAAATTATATATTAATCAATTAATTGTCACACTTTGATCTCTCTTTTGATTTAAAATAAATATAGGGAAAATAAATAGAATGAACTAAAATACAAATAAAAAACTGAAATTGAATACCAAACAATGAAATAGAAATAAAATAAACAAAACTAAAGAACTAAATCAAGACTCTAATCAAGAAAGAAATCAATTTAGGAATTATGATGAATTAAGAAACAATTAAAATATGTAAATAAAATAACTTAATCTAATCTAATATTAACACCTAAGGTCTAAGCAAGAAACAAAAATCTTAACCAATCAAGAGTTATTCAAAATAATATTCTTTAATCTAGTTCAAGAATCTAAGTATGAAATGAAAGTACTAATCTAAGAACATAGAGAAAACTTAACTAAACTAATTTAAAAAATGTATAATATTAGACTATCTATAAAATAAAATACCTATCTATAAAAAATATGATATCTAAAAATATTATGTATTTAAACTAAGTTTAATTTAAAACTTAAATGAATAGAACTTAATACAAACACTAAATTACTAACAATAATAC
Source organism: Torreya grandis (assembly GCA_037957365.1). Taxonomy (NCBI): domain Eukaryota; kingdom Viridiplantae; phylum Streptophyta; class Pinopsida; order Cupressales; family Taxaceae; genus Torreya; species Torreya grandis. The sequence goes on along the minus strand of JARHVA010002519.1, from coordinate 248,658 downwards.
AGTATAAATTAAAAATAAAAAATAAAAAATAAAAATTAAATTAAATAAATAAATAAACACAAAAATAAAACTAAATGATTAATTAAAAGAGAAAATTAATAATGAAAATGAAAAGATCAAAAAATCTATGCTATATAAGAAATAAAAATGAAACATAATTTTTTTAACAAAAAATGAAATAAAATGTGAATCTAAAATAGAGTCATCTTAGTAAAAAATGGACATATTTTATTGAGAAACAACTTCAGTACAAAGGGTCTTTAATAAGACAATCATTAAAAATTAAAATATCAACAAATATCACATAAGCAATGTATTCATCATTGTTCAAGTCAAGCATTCGATGTTATGCACATATGAATGTGTAACTACAATCATCATATGATGTTAGACTTGAATATAACTGCACTAGACAAGCGGGTCACTTAACCGTCAGAGAATGTATCGTACGATCTATCTACACATGACTATTTAATCTCAAATATTATTTGCACATAGAGAGAATAAGATGAAACTTAAATAACTTAAGAGCTCTTCAATACCTGTCATATTCCTCCTCTTCTGTTATGACTCTAATTTTTTTATAAAGTTCTCTCTTTCAGAGATAGTTAAAAAAAATTTATAGCTAACATGTTAGTTAGTTATAGTTAACTTTAATTAAATTTTAATATTAAATTAGTCAACTTAGTTTAATCTTTAAAAATGTAGAATTTAATAAAGTCTAATTAGATCAAATAAAATAATTAATAGATTAAAAAAAAAATCTAATGGGTGGGCACCCATGACTCAAAGAAGACAAAAAAATAAATATTAAATATACATGACATCCATAATGATCACAAGACATTAAATAAGAATAAATACTCAAAATGTCAAATACTATGAGCATTTTCATAATATTTTCAATAAATTAAACATCTCACTATGTAAAAAATAATATCACTACAATAAAAAATGTATAAATATCAAAATATATTCATATGTCAAAATATCAAAGTAGTATTGGCATTTAATCAAGTATCAAGTTTTGAATAAAATATGATTTAAAATAAAGTTTACTCATCAGAATCAAAAACTAATTCTATAAAAGGAGCTCCCCTATCAGTCAAATATTTAGTGTACTTCATTGATGTAGTAGGAAACTCAATCAATTTGGTGCCTTTTTTATCATCTACTTCCAACTTAATCTTTTTAACCATTCTCATTATCAATGGTGAGGTTTAGGGATACTTACATGCTTTCCACTAGGAGGAGCTAACCGCTCATGCTTAGGTGAAAATGGTACTAAATGATCAATAAAAAACTTATTACAATGTTTAATTACATTTTTAGGTACAGATGAGGGAAGCCTGGTATTAATTGGCACAAATGAATGAAGGTGTAGGTTTGTAGTCACATCAAGCAATTTTAAGGAAGTGGGGATGTTGGATAATTCTTTTGAGTAAATTTTATAGTAGTATTCATATATTGGGAAGATGTAATTGGGATACCTCATCCACGAGGACAATATCCCCCAAATGCCCTTTTCAACCCTCTATTTCCTCAAAAGTTCAAAGAGATAGTATGTAATGAATCCAAAACATTTGAAAAGGTAGGATCAGTGGCATAAAAATGTATGGACACTTGGGTTCCATGATTAAATGGCTTAGGTAAAGTGTAGGAATCCCTATGCTTGCAGAAGAATTAACCTCAATAACTACCCTATGAAGGAGTGTACTCACTACATTGATCTTCACTCTCACCCTGTGCATTTCTAATAGAATGATTTGAATTTGGTGTCCAAACTTAAATCTTATATACTAAAATAAATAAAATATCATTCAAAACCAACTGTAAATATATAGAAATTTATTTCATGTCAATATAAACTACCAGATGTTTAAAACCCTAATGATCAAATAAACAACAAATATTATGAATACCAACAAATATTGAAAATTTTAAGTATATGAATTCAAATCCATAAATCATAACCTTAATGAAATTTGTATGTTTATATTCATCAAAAATATACAATTTAAAACTTATTTTGATTTTTTCACTAATGAAATTCATTCAAAAAATACTCAACAGTTCCATAATGAGACAAATACTCAATAATATGTATAATCCTCTACTATAATTATCAAGATCTGAATGTTAATTCACATGTAAGATATTCCAACAAAATCAATCAACTAGGATAAACCATGCATAATGATTTATATCTCAAGACTTGATATAAAATTATATGCATCAAAGTGATCAATTTATTATACCCTATCAAGATTCAATCAAATAACACTACTAATTATAAACTATTGAAAACCTCATCATGTAACCCTTCATAATAAAAAATATTTATCATAGTCGATGATAAAAACTCAAATTATTATTTCCATTTTAGAAGTAAAATTGACACTATCATGTTCAAAGAAAAATCCTAAAGTTAGAATATGCCTAAACAACTTTATTATGACATATAATCAAACCCTATAAAAATGCAAATAATCCTAGTAATATTTATAAACTATCAATGCCCAAATCAACATATCTTGAATATGCTCAACAAATTTTCAAGTAAATGATAGTCAAAGAATACAAATAAATCTGACTTCTATCTTTCAAAACATCATTGTAGTATACCAAGAAAATAAATTTAACAAATTATATAAATATCATTGAATACCAATGACAAACTAGTGCATGCTTTGATAAATAAACCACTGAGAGAAGCTGAACACATTTATTTCCACAACACTAGCCTAATGCCACACATGTATAAAGCTAAATTCATTTTTTCAATGACACAACATACCCACCATTGAACCTAGAAAGCATAATGATCAAATCATGCATCTTATCAAGCTTTAAAATAAATTGCATATACCAGATTTATACTTTGAAATGCTCTCTATAACTGCTTTTAAATTTCATTCAAACTATCATTAAATTTATCAATAAATGACTTGCATGTTTTACTAACCAATTTTGGATGTATGCATAATAAACCCAAAAAATATTGAAAAGTCTAACTTCATATGAACGATGTCAAATTATAAATACCCAAATCAAATTTATGTATTTATAGAAACTAACTACATGCAAACAATTTAAATAACATAACCTTTTCAACAGAACACCTACATACTATAAAATAAATATTATTGAAAGTATTTCATAAAAGCTTCCTTCAAAGGATCATGCCAATAGAAAACAATTTTTCATCAATCATTTTTCAAAACCACATCACTACATGCATAAATTTTATGCATTCAAAGAATCTCTAAACATTTCCCAAAAAAACCCAACTCAAAAGCATGATGTTTTAAATGCATGCATAATGATCAAGAAAAACAAAGTTGAGAGACTCTTCATACAAAAATATTCAAAAAGAACCAGCCTTCATTAGTCCATATCTTAAAATTGAGTCAAAAAAATTCCCAAATGCTTTTCAAACAAGAATAAATACTTCATAAAATCTTTTTAATGACTATTATTCAAAATCAATCAAACTAGTATGAAAATTATTCAACAAATTTCCAAATTTCAAATCAAATCTTGAAAACTAATTATTAAATCAAATGAATGGCTACACATACCTCTCAAATTTAATGTGCTTGAAAAAACTAGCGTTTTTCTTCTAAACTTACAAAATTCTCCCAAGCAAGGTTTGTCTTATATAGTGAGCTTGTCAACAATGAAACAAAAACCATAAATTACCTCTAAATAATTCATAATTATTTTCTACCACTTGACATGATGTGTCAATTTTTCATTAGTCTATGAAAATCCACCAACTGCTAATCTCATTCAACCAAAGTTAGAGGTCTATTAATTCATTTAGCAATGCATTTGCTTTTTCATCAAATGAGCCTACTAAATGCATTTTCCAAGGAAGGTACATAGTTTAAATACACACTATCCTATCAAACATGCCACTCTAAATCTTGAGACTGTAAACCATCAATGCACTAATGAACAAATCCATGGTAAATCCATTTCACACTTCCAAACTTACTTTGAACCAATCTTATTCATGATCAACATTGACCTATGTTTAAAAAAATATTCCTATTGACCATAACATCTTTGAAACCCAAATCAATATTATGAATTAATCCATACAAGATGTTACCCTTAGGTCATAAAAAATGACATTAGGAAATAGATTAGGTTTATATAGCATATATAAGTTAGGAAATTAATCTTAGGTGTTAGAACTTAGCTCTTAAGGTTTTAACAATCATATGAGCTTATTAATCAATAGAAATATGATCCACGTAAATTGAAGCCTTGAAGATCTTACTATCGAAGAAACATGATCAAACCTATTATGACATGAAGAATGATATTGGATGACATGAATTTGACAAATCTATCTATTTAAAATTTGACTGAAAGCATCGGCCTATCTCATTACTTCATTATGATTGTTGGTATAATTTATCATGCATATGAATTGTTATCTGATTTGATACCTATATATGCATCAAATTCAAATTGAAAACTATGATACTTATAAATCATTGAATACACTATCAAATTCCACTATAAATTACTAAGATTGATACTAAAAATAAAGAATACTTTGATTTAGAACCAACTTATGCCTTTCAAAACCACTTAGTTGACATTAAGAGTAAGATTTCATTCAAATGAAAAAATCACATGTTTATCAGAGAATAAAAATGTATATTCAACTAAATGTAAATGATTAGGCCCCACCATAGTTTTATATTTTATGACATAAGTCATCTATATGGCAGCATCAAAAATATGACTTTCAAAAAAATAGGGGGTAATAAAAATGGGCTTAACAGATGTCTCACCCAACTTCAAACACTAACCTATTTTTTCCCATTTATTTGCATTGGTATTCACAAGTCAAGGAGCTAGGTTTTTTGCATGAAAATTAGTTATACATTTGTCTCTATAAGTGATCATAATCTCCTGCACTAGATACAAGCTTTGCAGATAGAGGCACAAAGAACCCATAAAACTTATTTTCCTAAATACAAGTGGATATGATTGCTATAAGTTAAAAAAGAGTGCCACCCCTCTAGTGTCCTCTTCCTAGTAATATTATCCAAGCCTAGACCCAGTTTCAAAAACTTGATTCCAATCATCAGACCTCTATGCACAACAAGTTTCAGACCTTGATTCCTCCTAAAGGCATAATTTATAGCTAAGTCTTTAAAAACTCCTTACACTTTGTTATTTTTAGTAACTTTATAGAATACAATAGTTCCAAATCAGTGAGTTTTATAATTGTTGTGTTATTTTCCTAATTTTTTATATTAGTGTTGTCATTTAGGGTTTTTTCATTAATCCCAAATTTGATAAAACACCTACTCCTAAAATCATTGATATAAAAACCTATTCAAAACAAAAAAGGTGTCACATACAAACATAGTGATTAATAAGAACAAGGTTGAATTTAATCCATCCCTCCTCACAATTATAGTATTGTGGAATAATTTTCATAATTGCTTAGTTGGCTCATGAGCCTTAAACAATGTCATGCCAACAAGAATTTTTAGAAAATTGGATCTTTCCTAATCAAATCTAATATAATTATTGTTTATTTCGATGAGGTAAAATTTAAAGTGGTCAAGTAGTTAATAAGTGTCCACATCCTATTATAATTATTACCTATAATGCAATAATTCATAGACATCCAAGTAGTATAGATTCCATAAGCTTATGGAATATTGTTGAGTCAGGATTGGTCCAAGACACTTAATGGTTATATGGTTATAGACTTTTCCCATATGTGGCTACCTCAGAGAGGAGTTTCCAATCATATTCAAATAGATAGAGAACCCAAGATGAAATATATGATCACAAAAAATAATGTTGTAGATGAGAAGGTAAACATTATGTCATCCGTCATAGGCATTTACACCCTTTCCACTAGACCCACTAATAGTGAACAAGACAAAATTAGTGATTTTCTAGATTATGCACCTTTACTCTGATGTGACCCATTCTAAATAAGGACAATGATAGGAATTATTTTTATTATTCCAAAAATAAAATGAAACATGGTTGACTATAGGTTATGATTCCCTTATACTATTAATATTTTGGAATATGAAGCTTTAATCCTAGGTCTGCAATTTGCTTTAAAACACAAGGTCAAATAATTGAAAGTATTTGGAGACTCTAAATTGGTAATTAATCAGGTCAAAAGTTATTTTAAAATTAAGGTGTCTTAATTAAATAAATATAAACATAGAACTTGGGCCTGATTGAAACATTTAATGTTTTTAACTTTATCCATGTTCATAGAGAAAGTAACCAGATTACAGATTCCTTGGTAGCATCAACTACGAATATCGCTCCCTTAAAAAAAATTGATCTAAAATTGTTCTAAATTGAAATAGTTCCATACCCTTTAGTCCCATATAATGCTTAAAATTTTCAAGTATTAGATGATAATTGACATATTATCAAATTCATGAATTATTCTGGCTTTTTGATGCATATGTTATAGATTAAAAAGATAGAGATAAATACATGGACAATAATTGTGACTATGATGGAATCATAAAATTGAAATAAAATAAAATCCTAAATGGAATGGTTTTGATAGAGAGGGTATTCAATCAAGATAAATCAACCAAAATATTTAAATAATCAAAACTCATAGGCCATTTATTGACTACCTTAAATCTAGGATCAATGGAAGAACCTCATAATGTCAATGTCAATGTCAATATTGACTATACCAAATTTGAAATGGAGGAACTAATATAATTGATCATATAGTATAAGGATTTAATTTCTTGGACATTTGATGATTTGAATTTTTTTGAAACAAGCATCATAATACATACCATCCCACTTGAGGAAGGAAAAAAAGGTTTATACAAAGAAAATAATCGGTCAATCATATTCTTGAACCTTTTATCCATAAGGAAGTTCAAAAGTTAATCTCAAACCAAAATTATTTTCCTAATACATAATTTTACTTGGGTGGCCAACTTAGTTCTTATTCATAATAAAAGTGGGACAATTATATTTTGTGTTGACTTCAGGATTTAAGAAAAGCATTAGGCAAAGATAACTATCCATTTCCATATTTTGTAGTTTACATGGTTAGTGGTTTTGAGATGATGTATTTTTTAGACTTATTTTTAGGCTATAACCAAGATTTGTTCTACGAACAAGATAGGGATAGGGTAGATTACATAACCAAATGTGGAAAATTTTCATACAAGAGAATGCCTTTTTATTTAACCAATGTAGGATCCACCTTCCAATGAGCCAACGATTTAATTTTCCAATATATGATTGGTAAATGCATATTTATTTACTTAGATGACTTATCCATTTTCTCTAATTATAGGTTAGATCACATAATTCACTTACATAAAGTATTAAAGAGGTGTAGAAGGTATGACATCTCTTTGAGCCCCAAGAAGATTTTTTTTAATGTTACCAAAGGTAATAATTTGGGCCACATAATCAAAAAGGAAGGTATTTCTATCAACCTCAAAATACCAAATGTAATTTCAAAAAATTTGTTTCCTAATAATAAAAAGGAACTAAAAATTTTCTTTAGTAAATGTTTTTGTGTAAATTCATTTTTGGTTTTTATGAAATTGTTAGACCCCTTAATGCTATGATTAATTAGGATGAAAAAATAGAGAGGGTACCTCATGCCAAATCAAAATTATAGGATATAAAAAACTCCATCTTGCAGGCTCTAGGTTTGAGTATCCTTGGTTTTACAAAAGACTTTTATCTCTATTATTTTACCTCGAAACATACTATAGTAGTTGTATTAACATAGAAGGTGAGTGCCAAAGAAAATCCCATTGATTTTATGAGCAAAAACCTGAAGGATGAAAAATTAAAATGTTTGACCTTGGACAAATAGGCATATGCCTTGGTGAAGACCTCAAAAACATTGAGACACTAAATTATCCATAAAAAGGTCCATACTATTGTATCAGATCTTACTATGAAGTTCATGTTAGGATAAAACAAACTTTTATAACATAGAGGCAAGTGGATGGATAAGTTTCAAGAGTATGACATATAGATTAAATGAAACAAGATGGTTAGAGACTAGGGTTTCATTTATCTACTCACTAAATTTGACCCAAAAATTACCATGATACTAATAAATCAGGTCAAGACTATGTCCAATCAGTGGTATGACCATGTCATTCACTATATTTTATATGGAGCATGTCCTCTTAAAATTAATATAGAATAGAGGAGAGCTATAAGATTTAAGGCATCCCATTATATGCTAAATAAAGGAGTCTTTCATCATATTAACTATTAATAAATCCTTGGATGTTGTTATGGCCAACACACCCCCATATTTAGTTTTAATATGGGGACCCTTTTTCTTCCTGTTGGGATTTTGGTTTGTAGTTGTTTGGATATGAAGATCTAAAATATTAAATTTTTGCTTCACTAATTTTACAAATTTTGAATAATAAAACTTTGTTATAAATCCTTGGTTTGAATAACACATCTATAATTGTATTAATATAAATAAGGATCTAACCTTTCAGGGTCTTTTATAATTTTGCCTTTAGCGGTTGTTGACCAAATTTGACTTTTAGGTCAAATTGGGGCACCACTAGGTAAAAACTTGGTATTTATGTGTTTTATTGGGTCTAAAATTATGTCACAAGGTGTTTTATAGGAAAATTGAAGTCATTTAATGTTGTACTAGCCTTGGTCTTTAGTTTTTGTAGTCTTTATAGCATTTTTGGGTCATTTTGAGGTTAAGAAGGGTACATTTAATGAGTTGTACAAATATATTGGGAAGTGTGAAGATTTTAAAATATTATGTTACATCCCATGTGTCCTTATAGGTCTTAAATTACTAGCATAACTGAAAATTGGTAGGTTCTTCAGTTAAAAGGGTAGTTTTTTGAGAAAAAAGGATATTTTAATACTTATATGGTTTCTTGTGAAGTGTACCACATGGAAAAGGATAACACAATGCCTATTCATATTATCCAAGCTCATTTCCATGTTTTTTTAATCTTAAAGTGCCATTTCTTGATCAAAACTATTATATTCCCTTTTCACCCTTACTGGCAAGCAGAAGTGACCTTCAGGTTTTTAGTTGGTACAGACAAATCAGGGAGTTTCAGGGAAAATTATTTTGGGAGGTTTTTTTAAACTCAAATAAATTAATTTAAATATAATTACTTTGAAAAATTGTGTCCTATGCTTCATGAACCATCCCCATTAATTTGACCTTTCAAATCTGCCTGCTAATTTGTGTACCCTATAGGTTTTACCTTGGTTTGAGAATATCCATATAATCCACTTGATTATATTAGTTTCAAAGGATTTTTAATCTCTCATATAATTATTTCCATGCTTATTTTCAAGTTTCAAGTTGATTTAATGGGTAAAAAATCTCAAATTTGTAGATTGGTCTTATGTGGGATGATAAGCCTATTTTCACCATTTCCAGATCTTCATACTTTGAAAATGTCTTCAATATGTTGTGATAGGTCCTTCACCATGTATTAAATTTTTTCTTGGCTCCCTCCTCCTTAAATTTCATCCTCTAACAAAATCTCCATGACTTGCAGTCATATACAACATTCACACATAAGGCAGTCATTAATGAGTAGGTACAGGTGATCTCATGGATGATTTCAAGTTAAGAGTGAGGGTTTGTTTCTTTTTTAACATATATAATAGTGTGAAAAATATTTTTAAGTTATTAGGATAGGCATGAAACTCTTTTGATAGCCAAAATCAATGCATACTGCCTAAGTTGTACTCAATACCTATATCATAGAAACATTCACCTACATGAAGTATTGGAAGAGATCTATAAGTTCTTGTGTTATCACTTGTATTTTCACCCTTTAAAGATATTAAAATCTCTCCTCATCCAATTGGCACATGGAATCACCTCTAGGCTTGTGGGCAGCCTAAGGAATGATGTGAGTCTCTAGATAGGGCTAACTCCCTTGATGTACCACTTAAGATTGAACCTAAAACTAACTTTGGGGTTGAAAAAGTAGAGAGATATCTAAAAAAAAATCTAAAATAAGTATGCGATACACCAAATCAATTTGACGACTTCCAACCAATTGTATTTTACACTTGAGACCAAGAAACTAACCAAAACATACACATTTCCAATCCAAGTCTTCTTGCATCAATATTACATTATGAGGTTATGGACTAATGTCTTATGATAGGAGGACTATAAAATAGGCCTTTAATGTCACTGATGAAAATACAAACTCACTTAAACATGGACATCTCCTGGAACACTTCACATGCCCTGCAAGAAGAGGCTACAAATAAGTGAAAGAATGTGACAACTTACTAACAAATCCATTGTCTTCACTAATAAAACCCAAAATTCAAGTGAAAAACATTAATTAAAGTCATTTAAGAGGTAAAAATTAATATTTTTATTGATAAAAAGGTATATAAATGAGTAGGGCTTCACCATACTCGGGTGGAGCATCCCATACAATGCCAAAATGGCTAACTCTTATAGAGTTTGAGAGAAAGAGAAGAAGAGAAGTCCAAGGGTCACAAGGAAACTTTTCAAGATGATAAAATCAGTTATATACGAATTATAAGAAGTTATTTTTTGAACCATCCAATTTCATGAAGTACAACTATCAATTCAAGTCATCAAAATGATGTAAAGTGGCACAAAACTCCTCTTTTTGCATAGAAAAACTACCTTCATGATGGGAGGTATTGGAACATCTTAAAACTGATAAGGAGTAGTAAAAATTATTTTAATGGAATGGGATACTCTCATACATTCCTCTCCATGCATTTTTTTCATGATTGGTCTTCTGTAAACCTCTAAAAGTGAGCCATCATCATTTATTATCCAAAAACCTGCCCCTTCATGTACCTTGCACACTTGTCTTCAAATTTGGATTTTTTTGTCCATTAAAGTCCATAAAAGTTAGTTTTTTACATGTTTTAATACCCTCCATGTATTTTGAAGCATCAAGGGCACATTAAAATTACCTTACTTAAATATTTCCTACCTTCTCTCTAGCTTGCCCAATATACGAGATTTAACTGGCTAAGTTGGAGTAACTATTTGAGATAATTAAGAACATTTTCAAGGAATGAAACTTAAATTGGGGGTTATATTAAGTCTCAATATTTCCATCCATGTGATTTTCATCTCTTGAAACTTCATATAACCTAAAAAACACATAAAATAGTGAGAAAAAGCTTGATTCTAACTCTATCTATACAATTCATACAAATATATAGCATGTGAGGGAGCCTAAGGGAGTCCTCTCTAACATCCAATAGTTACTCTAGTAAACATATGCCATTAAACTAGCCTTCTAAGCTCATTTTCTCCATCAGGTCTTGGTTGAGGGTTTAGGAGGGTTTTAACTTATTTTGACCCTTCAGCTTGTTTCATAAAAAATTGACATCTAACCTAGCAAAAAAATTCACTAACTTGGCCTTCAAGACCCCTGCTAATATTCCCTAACTTCTCTGGTTCCCATGTAGATCCTCATGAAAGATATGAGCTTCAAAAAATGGTCTATCGAGTTTGTTCTTGCATTTTGCATAAGTCTAAGATGTCTCAAAGTCAAAAATGGATTTCCCTAGTTTTATATATCCTATAAAAGCTTATAAATGTCTATTATATCCCTATAAACATGTTCTCATCTATTTGAGTGATCATATTATGTTATAGATGTAATTGCCCTACATTTGCCTTAGGATTAAACCTTATCCCACAAGTTTGCCTACAACCTAAGGCTCAAAATGAATTTCTTGGTGTTTTATTTGCATCCATATAGCTTTTACATATCTTATATAGTACTAAAAGAATTTTCCAATAGGTTAGAGTGACCATCTTATGCTAGAAGTGCAAGTGAGTTATCATTTGACCCTAAGTGTGAACCTTGCCCAATGGGCTTGACTATACCTTAGAGTCAAAAATGGCATATGATGCTTTCCCTTACTACATGATAGACAAGACACATCATTTTCACCTAATATACATGTCCTAATATCCTATAAATCTTATTTTAAAGTGTACATGATAATACTTTCCTATTTGGGCCTTGGGCTTGTACCTTGCTTAATAGGTCTATCTACAACCTTGGTATGTTAGACTATCTTGTTAGGTTACATGCTATTGTGAGTTTTTTACACCTTTTTTTAGGTATGTTACAACTTTACACACCTTATCTCAATCCTCAAACATCTTATGGTTCACTCTATCACCTCCTTTTCTCAAAATTGTCTTTTTATGCACAAAAGGAAGTACCCCCTGTCTAAGACAAAATAGGGGGTACTTCCCCTATTTGTCTAAGAAAAAAAAGAATTAAATGGGGTTATAAAAGTTTCAAGGATGATTTTTAGTAAAATTAATCTCTTGGCTAGGCCCTTTGATCTTCTAAACCCTCAAGTCTCAAGATAGACCTCTTCATGATAGATTGTGCAGGGTACTTCAAGAGTGGGCTGAGTGTTGAATCATGAGGTATTTTATTTGCTTTGTTCCTAACCCATGATGGTCTCACGAGGTAAATTTTAATATTAATGGATTATTTCCATTCTCTCTCACCACCCAAATCTTCCATATACCCTTCCACACATTAAACTTCTCAAGGATGAGTGTCATTTAGACTGACTATGCTTTATTAGTTAAGAGCCCTTCTTAGCTTGATGTTCTTGCTACAGTGACACTTTTAAGGTCATGTATGTGATTGTATAGGTTTTTTAGGTTTTATATTCACTCCAAAACTTCATATTCTCTTTAAATGCACCTTGAAATCTTGGACTGAGTCTTTGTAATCTGACTATGAAACCTTATTTGTGCCTTTTGCAGTCTTTAGACTTTGAAAGCATGTTTATAACTTCCTTATCATGTTGATCTAGTAGTGTCTTGGGTATATTTTTTATAATTCCATGTCCTATTTATGCCAATAATTCCAACTCTATGCTCACTATTTAAGACATTCATAACTGATTGTGTGAGAGTCCCTTTAGGGGTCTGCAGGTATGAATGCTTGAAATATTGCATTAGGAATAGTGTTTAGGGTCTTATTAAAACTCCAATAAACATTTGTATTTCATTAATTTATTTCATATATTTATATAAATTTAATCTCCGAAATTATACCCTTTAGAGTGTGGTTCCATTCTCCAACAATGACCCTTTCCTATACCCTACCTTATTGTAGGTGTTTATTTCTCTCTTCAAAAAACTCCATGAAGTCATAAACATCTCTATTAAGGTGATTAATTACAATTTAATTAGGTTTGATCTCTCATTATCCTGATAATATGCTTTTTCCTTTTAAATCTAAGCTTACTGTCAAGATTGAGACACTTTTTTTAGAGCCTATTGTAGGTCTATATTTCCCTGTGTACAAACTATGGATGTGCAAGTGGGGTAAAATAATAGTGTACCACTTCTCCCTTAATGGTCTTAGTGCCATAAAAGTGTTATTGAATCCTTGAAAACATCCTCATGGTGCATATTCCTACTTTAAAACTTGGGTGAATATAGATCTTTTGAGACCCAACCATATAAACACTACTACCTGAATTCAGTGTGTTTATGGGCATATTTGAGGCCCTCAAAAACGTATCTCCATTTAATTTTTGACTTACATCTTTGGCATGGGTCTTATTCAATGTAGATACTATAGGTTAGACATATTAGGAGGTATCAATATCTCAAGTATCCATATCAAAATTTATTCTCAAAACATACTAAGGATCTTTATTTCCCTATTTTATGGAAATTAGGCCTAAACACAGTTTACTGACCTTCTAGCATAACTTCATCTTCATTTTCCCTCTTAACCTATCAAAATGTGTATGCCTAGGCATTTAAAAAATATTGGTATCTTAATAATGTTTTCAATTCACATTTCAAAACTCCATTGTGACCTCATAGCCCTCTGTTAGGCCACTTGTAGGTGTGCATTTGACTAAATAGGGAGTATGACCTTATATATCATATGAATATTTGTAATTTCCAATGTATATTGGATATTTCATAAGGTTAAAATAATATTATTCACTATAAAAAAAAATTCCTAGCTTAGACACTTCCCTTTCAATGTGATTGATCTCTAGGAGGCCCTATAGGTGGACTTAAGATGAGTCTAGCATGCAAACTGTGTGCATAGGCAATGAATTGGAACTTTGAATGGATAAAAGGCTTTATGGGAAATCAAAACTCCATTTTGAATTAATAAGTACATAATTTCCATAAAAACATATTAATAGTAGTTAAAAAATGTTCACTTCAATCATGAAAATTTTGTGTATGCATGTAGAAGAGAGCAAACAGGAGTATCAAGTAATTATTTTAGCATATGGAATGAGCTTGAAAACCATGAAAATTGCCTAAGATATTGGAGTCTCAAGGTGAGAGTAAATATTATTACTTTTAAAACATGTATATAGAACTAAAAAAATCCTCTATGATCATTTTCAAACCATGAAATTCTAGAAATAGTGAAAACAGGCTTATCATCATATATAAGACCAATCTATAGACTTGGAGTAAATTTCCTCATAAAAACACTTTAGCACATGAGAAAAATAATTGGATACATTTTAGGAATAATTAAACACTATCTGGAGTCGACTTAATTAATTTTTATTATGAATTTGGCCAAAATTGAACAAAACCTATAGGGTGTAGGAAACAGTTATCAAAATTGCAGAGTCAACTTGTTAGCAATGGTTCATAAATCGAGGATAAATAATATTCAAACTTAATCTATGAAAATTAAGGTATAATAGTGTACTATCATTTCCAAAAATAATTTTTCTTTAAACTCTTTGTGTTGTTTGTATCGAGCAAAAACCTGAGTGTCACTTCAATCTGCCAAAAAGGTAAAAATATAGTAGAATGATTTTGGGCCAAAAATGGAATTTTTAGATTAATTAAAACATGTATATGAGTTTTTATGATATAAATATCCACTTACTGACCTTTTCCAAGTGGTACACTTCCCAAGGAGATCATACAAGTGTCATTTGATCCCATTTCTTTAAGAAAATTGACTTTTCTCTAAACAACCTACAATATTTTTAGTTATGTTAGTTTCATAAGACTTATAATGAGTCATGGCACATGATTTCATTTTTTTACACTTACACATTTTCCATAAATCCCATACAAAGCATTAAATACACTATTTTGACCCCCTAAATGACCCAAAATGATAAAAGGACCTAAAAACTAATTAACCAAAGCTATTAAAACATTAATTGACATAAAATGACCTATAAATCACCTCATTAAAAAATATTAACCCCCATTATAGGCCTAATAATTAATTTTTTCACTAGGGGTGTCCTTATTTGACATAAAAGTCAAATTTGGTCAACAACTTGTATGGAGAACATGATATTATTTGAAAGCATCGTTGATAACCTAGAATTTTATGTAGATTATTGAAAACATATTTTAGGTATGAATTGGAAAATGGAGGTTGAAAATCATGCTCAAAATCCAAATGCTTGTTTTAGGCCCATTTTCCCTAAAATGGCAAAACAGTGATCCTTGGGGTTTGGTTAACACTTCATAACATGGTTTCATGACCCTTTGATGCATTTTGATGGTTTTGGATTATAGTCTCCGCATAAGACATGAAAATTGAAAATTTTGGAGGGAGGATGAGAATTGGAGATTAGGTTTAGATGGCCCAAACTTGTCAACTTATACTCTATTTCTAGGCAGTAAATTATATAGGCCTGAGTCTAAAAAGGACTCTTCTCCATCCAAAGGTTACAAATTGACATTAACACCATGTTGTAAATATTTATAATGGTTTAAAGGGGTAATCTTAATCTAATATACCTTATAAAGGAGTATACTCATTGTGTTTCCTCCTTATAACACCTATAATCTGTATAATTAACTTAGAAGTATCCACCTATAGCCAATGTTCAAAAGGTTACACTCAACACTAAGTGCCAAAATCAAAATAGCTAATTCAAGAGCATGTTTGAGCCTTTCTTAGTGAAGGGCAGACCAATTAATGTAAAGGTCATCAAATTAGGAAGATAAAGTGTGTTTTAGGTCTTATAGACAGTCCCTCCTTTAGAAGTCACTCACCTACAATAGGGATAGAGATCAAGAAGATTGGAGTGTTTGAAATGGACCTCATTTCAACCATGAACATAGAAAATATAATTATGGTAGTTGGATTATGGTGTATAAATTTTCAATATGGTTTTCTTCGTTATCTCTAAGACCTAAACCAAGCATTAGAACCTACATGACTCAAAAAACTCTCACATAGTCAACTAGAGCAGATAATGAGTAATTTTGATGAGTAAGGGTATAGATGAAATAAATGATATTTTAGGGTGATAAATAGACCTTAAAACATCATTCACAATTCCTAGTTCAAGATGAATCTTCACCTACAAGCAAGGGTTAATGTCAAACGAAGATATAGTCAGCAGGCAATGAGATGAAACATGGAAAATGGGTGTTGTTTGCATGAGCCCAAGGTAATAAAATGATTCCATTCACTATTGGATGATACTAAAAGACTAAGGAAAGGTTCTTATGTTGTTTCAATCCTAGGACCAAATAAAGATCACCTATAGGTCCAAGCCTAAGAGCACTAAAAAGGTCAGCACAATCAGTCAAAGTGAAATTGAGTCTTGAAGATTTAGGGATAGGAGGGTTACATGGAGAGTTTCAAATAGTAAATGGACCTAAAACAATCTCATATTGATCATAACAGTATCTAGATGTCACGTCTCATTTTTATGGACTATATAAATTATTTTAGATTAATAAACATATTCTATGGTTGTTTTATTTTGAGTAAATTCCATGTGTCTGAAGGTAATTATCATGCAATTATATTTCCATAAATTGGAAAATAGATTTTAAATATTAAATATTATAGAGATGATTATAATGTTTTACTTCGGCTATGTTTTTGAAGCAGTAGCCTATTGACATTGCTATTGAGTGCGAATGAATGCGGGTACTCGTCATAAGACGAGAACATGGTTGAGATAGAGATGTTCTAACCACTTGGCAAGAATTCTCAGATGGTTGACCTTGATGCACTCACATATTCTCATATTGCATTATTTTAAATGGTTTAATATGCAGTATTGTGTGGATGATAAATGTGATGGATGGTTAGATACTTAGAAAATATTGTGTTTTAATTATGACAATAAGTTTCTTTTGAATGCTTGATTTAGTCATGAATATTAATGTCTTTACGTTTTATATTTAAAATGTTATAAATATGTTTTTAAATGACATATTTTATTAAATTGATGTATGGTTATATATTATTTAATCATAAATAATTAATAAACATTTCTTATTTATTTAAATAGAGATGACCATATCTAAATTAGACTTACTACAATTATAGATTTAAATTGCAATATATATATATATATATATATAATTTTAAATACTTACTTGTGTGATTTAAGTGAATATTTTATTTCAAAAAAATAATAAACTATATTAATAACACATATTATAATTAGAAATCTAATTATAAAAAATAAAAAAATTATAATCTTGTCATGCAGTGACATGTAATAAATAAGCTTATTAAATTCTATTTATATAAGTTTTTCTCTCATGCAAACTTGAACAAGACTTCATTAATGAATTTTTTTTAAAAACTAATTTTTAAAATGCCAATAATAGCAAAGACTCAGAAATAAATAGGAGATTGCAGAAAGGAAAAGACATCTATCACATTTTTTTAGTAATTATAGGGAAAAAATAGATATAAATTTTTCATTTATCAATGAAATTTAAAAATATAAATTGTTCTATAAATCTAGAAAAGAGAGGAACAAAACCCATAAATGCTATGAATATATTCCAAGTAGTTAGTGAAAAATTCAGCAAAGAAAGAGGACGTGATTTTATTTTTTGAATAGCGACAGAGAAGAGGATCAGCAATAGCAGTAAAGAAATCGACCTTTTGGCAAGCATAGATCCCCAATTATTCTCCTTGTTTTTATTTTCATGATTTAAATTTGCATAGTACTAATAAATAAATAAACAATTATCTTTGAATGTTGAAATTGGGAGATATTATTGAATGGAAAGAATTTAACATTTATTTTTATTTTTCTTTAAAAAACCTTTTTAGACAGCTATATATATATATATATATATATATATATATATATAAAGACCATAACCAAAATATAAATGTTCTAATAAATTACATGAATGAATGAATAATATTCTTTTTTTAATTGTATTATAAAGGTGTGTTTTTATGATTGTTGCTTGAAAAAAGAAGAAATTACAGTCAATTTATAAGTGAAATGGGTCGATATTTTATCTTTATTTATTTATTTATTATATTTGTTTCTTAGAGAAAATAGTAGATTTCATCTAAGAATGTGATTGGGTTACTTTTGGGCTAGGATGTCAAATGTGGATTATCAGAGATGGCTTCCTCTTTTCGAGAATTGCCTAGTTACTATGTTTTAAAGGTTTAGATCTAAATAGGCTATCATTAAAATAGATAAATAATTTGTCTAGAAAACTTTATATATATATATATATATATATATATATATATATATATATATATATATGCCACATCCTATTGTGAGACAATCTACATTTTATTATTTAGAATTGCACATTAGACATCATATTGCATTAGGTGTTTCCACATAATAGTTGTTCCAGATAGCTAGACATTTCATGTAGGACTGGCTTTCTTTCATGTCATGAAGGGATCCAGGAAAGTGTAATTGCTTCATGGTTGGGTGGAAAATTCTCTAAGCCATGTTTCTGTCTCTCGGCTCGTAGGATAAGCACTTGATTTAGGGCAACTGGAGAGTGTATTGAATTATTTATACTTGTTGTACATGATCATTGTAACTTGTATTTGGATGTTTTATGGCATAAATCTCAATGGACTTAGTATATAATTGTATAGTGCTTTCACTTGGATTGAGCACAATATTTTTGAAAGATTTAATGACTTTTATTGATTCATATTTATGAGATTTATCTTTTTCTTGTAATATTGTGAGTAAATTAATTACATCATTTTAATTTTGATTATTTATAATGTTATAATTTAAATAGATTATTTACTTTATTTAATTTGGTGATGGTTTGAGTGGCTTTATATTTTGGTATTAGAGTTCTAGGTTCAACACTAGGACCTCTTTTTTAGACTATTATGCTAAGTTACTAACTTGATACAGATTATTCATCATGAATACTAGAAACATTGATCATGGTGAAGGATAAAAAAGTGGTCAAAATGGAAGAAATCATGGAGGTGCTAATAATAATCAAGATGAAATATTGGACCATATTCTTTCTCTCTTGACTCAACAAGATACTAGAATGATTGCCCTTGAGAAATAAATTAGAGGAAATTCTAGAGGGCAGAATGTTAGTGAGAACTCAGGAGGTGCTAATGTAAATGAAAATCTGAGGATAGAGTTCAAGTTCCTAAGGTTGGGGTTAATTCTAAAAATCAAGTAAGGATTGTAGAGTTGGAAAATAACCTTAAGAAGGTATCACCACCTAAATTTGATGGAAATATAATTAGAGATGGAGCTGAAACATGGATCATAGAAATGGAGAAATACTTTAGGCTCTAAAACCTTTTAGATCACACGAAGGTGGGATCATATTAGTTGACTGGTAAAGTAGCAACATGGTGGGATAATGAAAGGGTAGATAAGAATTTATTACTTGGTGAAATAACTTAGGAGTTTTTCCTATAATTTTTTCAAAAAAGATGGTTATCACGGCTCTTTTTTTATCATAAAATGACAAAGTTTCATAATTTGGTTCAAGGAGGTATGTCCATAACCAGTTATTAAGAGAGGTTCTCGCATCTACTTAAGTATGTTCTATAGTACCGGATAGATGAAAATTTTTGGATCAATAAGTTTATATTAGGCTTAAGGCCCTAGATTAGAATAGAGGTAAACATTCATAACCCACTCATAATAGATGCCATTTTTGAGAAAGCAATTAAACAAGAGTAGAAGTCACAATAAGTAGATAGTTACCGTAAGTAGAGATATGCAAAGTTTACCAATAAGAGACCTCAAAATAATTAGTAAAACTATCAATGTAATTATAATCAAAATAATAATCAAGGTAATGGCAATCGACAGATCAATAATTTGAAGAGAGGTAATAACTCTTAGGATGAAGATGGTGGAAACCAATGTGGAGGTAACAAAAGAGGTGGTTATAAAAATATAAACAATAGCTAGAGGGAAAGAATAAAAAGATAATAAATACCTAAGAGTGGATGCTACATTTATGGAGGAGAGCATTATGTGAATTCATGTCCACAGAGATTAGTTGGAAGAGGAAATAGAAATCAGCAAGGAGTACCACAACATTCATGTTGTAGTGGATAATCAATATGCTAAATTTTAGGTAGCACCTATTTAGTTTCAAGGTAAGCTCTATGGACTACTTATTTCTATTTTAATTGATATTGGTGCCATAGGTCTAAGTTATCAATTAGACCTGGGCACATGGAAAACTCTTGGATGGTACAATATGGAAATAGTGCAGAAAAAAGAGTAGACTCATGTCTAGCATGCAGTGAGTTAGAGCTTCCTAGTTTTTAGATGTAAGTTGATTTATATGTAGCACCTTTAGGGTCTTATGATGTAATTCTAGGAATCAACTGGTTAACTAAACATAAGTCTCTAGTAAACTATGAAGACAAAGTTGTTAGATGTTTAGATGACCTAGGAAATCAAGTGGAGATTAATGGATCTAAGAGAACTTTAGAGCTTAGACAAATCTTGACTATGCAATTAAAGAAAGCTAAGAGGAAAGGGTGTGCCATTTATGTCATCCAAGTAAAGGACCTTGACAAAGAAGAACCAGTATTCAATGACTACCCAATCCTTAGAGATTTTAGAGATATATTCCCTATGAAGTTGATAGAGTTACCGCCAAAGAGGGAATTTGAATTCTCAATTGACTTACTACTAGGGACTGAGCCTCAATCGAAGGCACCCTATAGGATGACTAATACAAAACTATATGAGCTTAAGGCATAATTGTAGGAGTTGCTAAATCAAGGTTTTATTAGACCCAATATGTCATTATGGGGCATACTAGCTATCTTTGTAAAGAAGGATGGTACTTTGAGATTATGCATTGATTATAAGATGCTTAACAAAGATAATATTAATAATAAGTACTTATTCCCAAGAATAGATGAGCTCTTTGATCAGATGAAAGGAGCTACAGTGTTCTTGAAGATAAACCTTAGATTTGGCTATCACCAATTGTGGATTAAGGATAAGGACATATCTAAAATAGATTTTAGGACTCGATATGGTCACTATGAGTTCATAGTTGTACCATTTGGGTTGACTAATGCTCTAGCATCCTTCATGAATTTAATTAATAGCATTTTCAGAGATTGTTTAGATGATTTTGTGTTGATCTTCCTTGATGATATATTGATATACTCTAAATCAATGGAAGAGCATGAAAGGCATTTTAGGATAGTCTTACAACACTTGAGAAAGTGAAAGATTTTTTGTAAACTATCTAAGTGTATATTCTTTCAAGATAAAGTACACTATCTTGGTCATGTGATCTCGGTATAAGGAATTGCAGTTGATCTTGAGAAGATAAAAGTGATAATAGAATGGCATGCACCTCAGAGTGTGATAGAAGTCAAAAGTTTTATGGGAATTGTGGGTTACTATAGAAAGTTTGTGGAAGGTTTCTCAAATATAGTAGCACCGATTACCTCACTAAAAAATAAGGGTATGAAGTTTTAATGGATAAAAAGGTGTGAGTAAGCTTTCCAAGTGCTAAAGGAAAAACTCATAATTGCTCTTATTCTAACCATATTAGATCCTAATGGTCACTTTACAGTTATAACTAATGCTTCAGGATAAAGAATAGGAGGAGTGTTGATGTATAATGAGCAAGTGGTTGCATAAGAGTCAATAAATTTAAAGCAACATGAGTCAACTATGTGTTGCATGATCTTGAGTTAGCCACCATAGTTCATGCACTTTAAATGTGGAGGCATTACCTTATAGATAATCCTTTGAGTTGAAGACATATCATTTAGGGCTCAAGTATATATTTACTCATCTAACCTTAATGAATGATAAAGAAGGTGGTTATAATTTGTTAGTGAGTATCACTTTGGAATTGAGTATATAAAAGAAAAGGAGAATAAAGTAGCTGATGCTCTTAGTAGAATAAGACATTTGGCTACCATGGTTACAATGAGATCCAATTTGAAGTATAAAGTAATTCATAATCTTCAAGGGGATGAGCATTATGAAATAGTAAATCAAGCTTTGGAAGTAGACCCCTTAGATCATAGGTTTGATTATTATGTGATTGAGTCATATGGACTTTTGATATTTCAAGGAAGGATGTATATTCCTAACTTAGGAGAGTTGAGGAAGTTGGTGCTTGAGGAGATCCACAACGTACCATATTCAAGGCACCCTAGAGTGACCAAGATGGTCAAAGGTTTGAGACATTTATACTTTTGGCCTAGACTTAAGAAAGATGTGATGGAATTTGTGGCTCGATGTTTGGAATTGCAATGAGTCAAAGCTAAGCATGTGCATCTAGCAGGATTGTCGTACCCACACAATATTTTTTAGCATAAGTGGCAAGTAATAAATATGGATTTTATTCAGGGGTTACCTATGTCTAAGAATAGGCATGATGTCATCTTAGTATTCATTGACAAGTTAACAAAGGTAGCATATTTTAATCCAAAACATCTTTCAGATGGTTCTATGGTTTTAGCTAAAAAGTTTATTCAAGAGATTTTTTGATTACATGGAGTGTCTGAGATGATCATTTCAGATCAAGACACTCGCATGACATCCAAATTTTAGAAAACTCTTAATGTATCTTTGGGCACAAATTTGAATTTCAATTTGGATTATCATCCTCAAACGGATGGTTAGACAGAAAGAGTCAATCAAGTTGTAGAATATCTTCTCAGAATGTATTATTAGTAGTATAAATGGGAAGAGTATCTTCCATTGGTAGCGTTTGCATACAAAAAATTCATACCATGCATCTTTGGGAATGGCACAGTTCAAATCTCTTTATGGGCATAGGTGTTGAACACCTATCAATTGGGATAAGGTGGAGGATAGAATAATGATTGGTCCTAATATGTTAAGGGAAATGGATGATCAGATGAAGTTGATCAAATAAAAATTAAAGCAAGCTTCAGATCGTCAGTAGAGCTATGTATACAGAAATAGGATGCCTAGATAGTTCTTAGTTGGTGACAAAGTCTTTCTAAGGGTCAAAATTTAGAAGAGTTTAGTTTCATTTGGTAAAGCATCCAAACTTGCTCTTTATTTTGTAGGACCGTTCGATGTCTTGAAGTGATCAATCCTGTAGCATATAGACTTGCTCTACCACCTATACTTACCAAAATCCATAATATTTTTCATGTCTCTTTTCTTAAGCTTTATCATCTTGATGTGTCACATATTTTTTATTGACAAGCTTTGCAGGTTCAATGTCTAAGAGTGGTGCTAGTGGAGCCCACTCAAATCTTGGAGAGGTGCAACATTAGGTTATGAAGTAGAGATGCGGTATAATATAAGATCTAGTGGGATCAATATTCAGATGATAGTACCACATGGGAGGATGTGAAGGAGATTGATAGATCTTTTTCTCATTTGAGGATATAACATAGATTTCTTATTCATGCATGGATTATGATACTTTAAGTTATTATTATTGTTTTATGATACTTTTATACTTATTGGTGTTTGATTGATACCTTATTATTTTGTTATGTAATAAGAGATCAGGATGATGTCTCTTCCAAATGGGGAAGGATGTCACATCTCATTTTTATGGACTATATAAATTATTTTAGATTAATAAATATTTACTATGGTTGTTTTACTTTGAGTAAATTTTACGTGTTTGAAGGTAATTATCATGCAATTATATTTTCATAAATTGGAAAATAGATTTTAAATATTAAATATTATCGAGATGATTATAATGTTTTACTTCAGCTATGTTTTTGAGGTACTAACCTATTGACATCGAGATTGAGTGTGAATGAATGTAGGTACTCGTTGAAGACGAGAACATGGTTGAGCTAGACATGTTCTAGCCACTTTGCAAGAATTGTCAGGATGGTTAACCCTGATGCACTCACACACTCACATAGTCTTATATTGCATTATTTTAAATATTTTAATAATCATTATTGTGTGGATGATAAATGCGATGGATGGTTAGATACTTAGAAAATATTGTGTTTTAATTGTGATAATAAGTTCCTTTCGAATGCTTGATTTAATCATGAATATTAATGTCTTTATGTTTTATATTTAAAATGGCATAACTATGTTTTAAAATGACATATTTTCTTAAAATGATGTATGATTATATATTATTTAATCATAAATAATTAATAAATATTTTATTTTTTATTTAAATATGGATGACCATATCTAATTTAGACTTACTAAAATTATAAATTTAAATTTTATATATATATATATATATATATATATATAAAATTTAGTCATAAATAATTAATAAACATTTATTATTTATTTAAATATGGATGATCATATCTAAATTATACTTACTACAATTCTAAATTTAAATATATATATATATATATATATATATATATATATATATATATATATATATATATATATATAATTAATTAATTTTAAAGACTTCTTGTGTGATTTAAGTGAATATTTTATTTCAAAAAAATAAATAAACTATATAAATAATACATATTATAATTATAAATCTAATAATAAGAAATAAAAGAATTATAATCCTGTCATGTAACAACATGTAATAAATAAGCTTATTAAATTCTATTTATAGAGGTTTTTCTCTCATGCAAACTTGAAAAAAAAATTATTAATAAAAAAAATAAGCTAAAACTAATTTTTTAAATGCCAATAATAGTAGAGATTTAGAGATAAATAGGGGATGGCAGAAAGGAAAAGACATCCATCACATTTTTTTGGCAACTACAGGCAGAAAAATAATGATAACTTTATCATTTATCAATGAAATTTGAATGAACTGTAAATTATTTTTGAAAGCTAGAAAAGAGGGGAATAAAATCCAAAAATGCCTTGAAGATATTTGCAGTAGTTAGTGAGCACCTCAGTAAAGGAGGACGTACTATTATTTTTTGAACAGCGACAGAGAGGAGGATTAGCAACAGTAGTAAAGAAATTGATCTTTTGGCAAGCACATATCTCTAGGTATTCTCCTTGTTTTTATTTTCATGATTTAAAATTGCATATAATTATTAAAAAGAAAAAAATAATTCTCTTTGAATGTTAAATTTGGGAGACATTATTGAATGGAAAGAATTTAACACTTATTTTTATTTTTCTTTAAAAAACTCTTTTAGACAACGATATATATATATATATATATATATATATATATATATATAAACCATAACCAAAATATAGACATTATAATAAATTGCATAAATGAATGAATGATGTTCTTTTTTTATTATATTATAAAAGTGTGTTTCCATGATTGTTGCTTGGAAAAAGAAGAAATTACAGTCAATTTATAGGTGAAATGGATCGATATTTTCTCTTTATTTATTTTATTTATTTATTTATATATATTTCTTAAAAAAATAGTATATTTCATCTAGGAATGTGATTGGGTTACTTTTGGGCTAGGATGTTGAATGTAGATTATTAGAGATGGCTTCCTCTTTTTGAGAATTGCCTAGTTACTATGTTTTAAAGGTTTACATCTAAATGACCTATCATTGAAATAGATGAATATTTTGTCTAGAAAATTTATTGAAAGATATATCTCTGTCACATCCTATTGTGAGACAATATGCATTTCATTATTTAGAATTGCACGTTAGATATCAGGTTACATCGGGTGTTCCCACCTACCAATTATTTTAGGTAGCTAGATATTTCATGCAGGGTTGGATTTCCTTTGTATCATGAAGGGATCTAGAGAAGTGTAATTACTTCATGGTTGGGTGGAAAATCACTTGATCCATGTTCTCATCTCTCAAATCACAAGAGAACCACTTGGTTCAGGGTGACTAGAGAGTGTATTGATTTATTTATACTTGTTATACATTATCATTGTAACTTGTATTTGGATGTTTTATGGCATGAATGTAAATGAAATTTGTATATTATTTTTTATTGTTTTCACTTGGATTAATCACAATTTTTCAAAATATTTAATGACTTTTATTGATTCATATTTATGAGATTTATCTTTTTCTTGTAATATTATAAGTGAGCCGATTAATTACATCATTTTAATTTTGATTATTTGTGATGTTGTAATTTAAATATATTATTTAATTTATTTAATTTTATGATGTTTTGAGTGGATTTACACTATATACTTGTTGACATGCAAAAAATTCAAGGGGAAGGTCTCTAAACATAACATACATAGTCCATTGAAAAAACTCCTGCATAGTCCATTTCTAAAGAGGTTTGTTTCAAGTTTTGAATGAGTTGAGAGGTATATTGACCTGATAAAAATATCTAAATTTTTAAAAATAATCTATATCAATTGTATAAGGTCATAACATATCCATTTTTTTTGGAAAGATAGGGGAGCGCCCTCTGTTTTGTCTCAAATAGAGAGCACTCCCCTCATGCACAAAACTGGTAGGTTTTGAGAGAAGGAGATGAAAAATGACTAAAGAGATATTTGGGAATGGAAAAAATATTTGTAAATTTTATATACATATGTACCAAAATGAATAACCTTGATGAAGAGGATGAAACCAAACAGGGTGATCTAGGATGCAAAAGTTACAAGCAAGCCTAAAGGCAAGATTTTGGCCTAGGGACCAAGTAGAAGAACAGTGACACTTCCAAATCTAGGAGTGATTTTTTCATTATTTTATCATGTTTATGGGATTTAATTGGATTTATTTTAACTATTTTAAATCAATAAAACCACCAAGAACTCATTTTGGGCGTCAAAGACAAATCAGACCTACTAGGCATGACTGGGCCTAGAAGCCAAATGGGAACCCAACTTCCTTTGAATATTATAGTGAGAATTAAAAACTATTGTAACATGTTTTTTGGAATATATAATATGTTTTAAATCTATTTTTATTCCAAACAAGTCATGAGGAAGCCTTTTCGTCCCAAAATCAACTCAAACCTAAAAGAAACAAAAAAATAAGCTCGATGGGCCAGATTCAAATGCTCATATCTTCTTGGAGGATATGAATGGGAGACAAAGGATTTTTGGGAAGTTATTAAGGGAATTAAACATAAAATTAGTAAAAAAATATTACAATTTTAATTTGAAACCTATATGAACAAAGCTTAAGAGGTTAAACAAGCCTAAAACACTTGTAAAACCCTAGTAAAGACTAGTTTGAGAAAATGAAGTTATAAATGTAATCTAATGGGATAGTTTAACTAGGATTATCAATTAATTTTTTAGAGGACTCAATCATGATCCCTTCCATACCTTTTGGTTATACAGACTTGTATGAATGGAGTGAGAAATAGGTTATTTTTTACCATTTTTTATGTTGTGAAAGTTACAAGAGGATTCTACAGAATAAACCAAGCTTGGAGTGAATATTTATACTTTTTATAACTCTATATGTAAATTTTATTCTATGTAAAAACTCATATGTGTCCAAATCACGTGTTTCATTTCAACTAATCAAAATTGGCATACTAGACAAGCTAGTGACAAGGGTGGAAAACTTCATGTGATCTAATTTCAAGGTGTCCTTGATGATTATAAATACATGGAGGATCTTTATATGTGTCATCCACTCCCTTTCATGGATTTAAATTATAAATTTATGCCAATTTTGAAGGCAAGTGTGCAAAATGTATGGAGGAAGAGTTTTCTAGACTACAGATGATGATAACTCCTTTCTAGATGATTCTAGAAGATCAATCCTAAAAATAATGAATGGAGAGGCATGTTTGAACCCATTACCCTTCATTACAATTATTATAACTATTCATAGTCAATTATGAGGCATTCAAAATAGGTCAATCATATAGTCATATTTTTTGATCTAGTCAAGGAGTTTTCATGCCACTTTACAAGAGTTTGATGACTTGTATAGACACTTGGACTCCTTAGCATTGCCAAGTTCATCCCATATCCTATTCTAATCTATGATTAACTGATTATTTCATCTTGAGAAGTGTCCTTGTGAACCTTGAACTTATCTTTTTTCCTCTTTTGCAAGCTCTATAAGAAATAGCCATTTTGGCATTGTAATCGATGCTCCTCTTGAGTATGTAAAATCCATACTCATTGGCATACAATTTTATAAATAATATTAATTATTTTTACCTCTTCATGACTATTCTTAAGTGTTTTTTTCTTAGATGATGAATCTTTCTTAGTGAAGACTATGGATTCCTTAACATGTGGTCTCATTCTTTTACCTGATTTGTAGTTGGAAAGCTTCTTCTTATAGGGCATGTAAAGTGTTCTAGGAAATGTCAAGGATTGACTAAGTTATTCTATTCATTAGTGCCCTCATATTCCTCTTATATATTCCTCATATCTTTTCACATTCATCCATAACCTCATAATGTAACATTGATGTGAGAAGATGTATATTGAAGGAGTGTATGTGTAGTTTGTCCATTGATTTCATGTGTAACATGTTGTTGGTAGGAAGTCATCATATATTTTATTGTATCACCTCCATTATATTAGTTTTATTTCAGTTATATCTCTCCATTTTCATCCCCAAATTTTAAGTGTAGTTACAATCTAAAGTGGTACATCAAGGGAGTTATCCCTATCTAGAGATTCACCTCATCCTTAAGCTACCCACAAGCCTAAAGGTGTTTTAATTGTGTCACTTGGATGAGGAGAGATTTTACATCTCCTCAAAAGGTGAAAATAGTTTTTGGCATGCCCGATGGGACTCTTGGTCCAAGAGGTTGAGATATTTTTGTTTTTGTCTCTCAACAATCAGCCTTTGGATGCATCTATCAAATCACCAATGGTGACTCTGAAGATACATTAGTTGGTCAAGCAACCCAAATTTCTTTTTGAATATTTTTGGTGATATATTTATTTATTTTCTTGATTTCATGAGGTCTCATGGTTGACTTTGGTGTTGATTTTTATTCTTTACAAGTTGGTGAGACATTGCAAGCTTATGCCATTCCTTATCAACAAGATCAAGTCCTTAACTAGCCCTTTCATGAGGTGTACTAGCCCCAATATGGTTATTATTAGCCCCAATATAATCATATTCAACCTTATCATAATTTTTAACAGTCATATATTCATCATCTTCAATGTCTTTCTTCCCCTAATCAACTTTAACACTTCTCAACTCAATCCCCACATTCAAGAAGACACTCTTAGGATATGAGAAGTACATTTTGGAGCTTGATACTCTAAGAGTGTGTGGAAAATATATTCCTAGTCATCTTGTTCATAAGGTGAGAGATACATTATAATTATTTAAAAAATAGTGGGTACCTATTGAGAGAGCCAATTGGAAAAGACTCACAAGTGAGATGCTTGATGTGAGTGGCCTAGTTTCCTCCTTAGAGGATAGAATAAGAGTTCACGAAAGGCAACCTCACCAAACCTATCAACCTTCATATCCACTTCCCCAAGTTTCTTATCAGCCACATTTTATCCCTACTCATGATCCCAATCAAGGATATAAAAGTCATATTTCTCCCAATCAGTGGGAAGAGAGAGTTGAAAAGAGAAACCTTGTTTTTGAAACTAATCTTAATAGGCAAATTGAGTTGGTTAATATGAATATGAAGCAATCCATGTGGGAAGCAAAGGAAGTGTATTTAAATCCCTCACTACCCTCTCACATTTAATCCTCACCACATGAAAAAGAGGCTCATAACCCCAATACCCTAATCTAGAACAAGATAGTGGAGTCATGGGGAAAGAAAGAGGAGAAAAGCCTTGACAAGGAGTGTGAAGTTGTGAATGGATTTGATCCTTTGCAAGTTCCTCCCAACCTTCCTCAAAATCCTTATGTTCCTTCTCATACCTTATGCATTACTTTTCTTCATGAACACTCTTATGAACTTCAAAAAAAACTTTTCCAAGAGAACCTAGCTAAACAAATTGAAGAGTTAGAGGTAAAACTGAAGTTCCTAAGTCAAAGTGTGGTGGAAGGTTTAGACACAAAAGAAGATCCTATGCCTAAACACACCCCATCCACCCTTTCTCGAGAGATTAATCAAGCTAAATCATATTTGAATGAAACTATTGTCAAGTGGAAGGAAAAAAATCAAGTCATTTTAGGCCAAGGTCTACTTCCCCTTCCTCAAAAGCTCCCTAAAGAATCCCCTACACTTCACTTTCAATCTGATTTTGAGTTCTATGTGCCACCTCCACCAATTAATTCATTTTATTCTCACCCCATCACCATTTTCCTCAATGTACTTGTGTTATGGGAACCTAAAGAGGAATAGTTGGTTGAAAAAAACTTTAAACTTTTGCTTGAAGAGAGCCTAACTCCTTGACAACCTCATCAGATAAAGTCACATAACTTCAAAATGCCTAATCTTCGAATCACAAAGGAGATAGAGGATCTTGTAGCCCTTGAAAACCAAAGTCATATTATAGAGGTTGAAAATAAATTTGAGATTTATCAAGAGATCATGAATGATAAAGAAGAGTTTACATCTTGTGCGGAAATTTTTGATTGGTTGGATGAAGAGGAATGTCTTCCTTTTGCCAAAGAGGAAGAAAGGACCATTTTCTTTTCCATCACTTTACAAGATATCAAGAATGGGAAAGAAAAATTTCACAATAAGCTTTTGTATGACTTGTTTGAAATCATTTTATTAGGATACACTCCTCTTCAAAGAGGCTAGGAGCTAGTTACAAATGGAGAAGGCAGTCTTGGCACTCAAGTAAGTATGTAAAGGAAAATCATCCTTTCAAAGATGTCTTTTCAAGAGGCATATGCATTTGATGATGACATGTTTGAATTCATCAAGATGGAATATCATCCTCTCAATTAGTTGGGAGAGACACATCATATTTTTAAGGATGGAACAAGTTTCTATTGGCCTAAATCTTCTAAGGAACAAGAAGTCAATCCTCTTGAAGCCATGCCTACTAAGAAGATAAAAATTGACCATATAATGAAGATTAGGTAGAAGTATGAGGTATGTTAACATATTAAAGAGGATTTTATATACATTAGAGACTTATTTAAAAATGATCTACTTGAGATTATATCAAGTTAAGTGCCAAGGAATAGGTCTGATCCACAAAGCATTCAATCCAAGGAGAAACATGCTTGGCGCTAGTTTCATCTCACCATGAAGATGATTCAAAGATTTTTCCTTTTTATCCTGGAAAGGAGGTATTCTTAGTCTCTAATTTTTCATCGTATTTTGTTCCTTGTTTCCCCTAAGTGCCTTGAGCACATGTGTGTGTGTGTGTCTTGTAGTTTATTGTCTTGTTTTGTGTGTATATTTGCTTTGAATGGTTGAGGAAATTAGTGGTCTTGTATTGATCAAATTCAATGTTCAAAGGTTTCCTTATTTTTATTAGACTTCATATGACTCCCTAATCCCAATGGAATGATAAGGCTAATAGTCTAGTTAGTATAGCAAGCATACTACCCCTATGAGTCACCAAAGCAAGCATACTACCCCTATGAGTCACCAATTTTTTGACCAAATTTGACTTTTAGGTCAAATTTGGGCACCCCAAGGTAAAAAATTGGTATTTAGGTGTTTTATGGGGTCTAAAATTATTTAAAAATGTGTTTTATAGGATAATTTATGTCATTTAATGTTGTACTATCCTTGGTCTTTAGTTTTTTAGTCTGTATAGCATTTTAGGGTCATTTTGAGGTCAAAAAGGGTGAATTTAATGAGTTATATAGATTTATTGGGAAGTGTGAAGGTCTTAAAATGTTATATAATATCACATGTATCCTTATAGGTCTTAATTAACTGACATAACTAAAAATTGGTAGGTTTTTTAGTTAAAAGGATAGTTTTCTTGGGAAAAAAGGAGATTTTAGGACTTGTACAGCTCCTTGGGAAGTGTGTCATGTGGGAAAAGATCAAAAAATACCTCTTCATCTTTTAAAAGATTAGTTACATTTTTTTTTATCTTGAAGTTCCATTTATTTCTCAAATCCATTATATTCCCATTTCACCCTTCTTGGCAAGCAGAAGTAACTTTCAAGTTTTTGCTTGGTATGGATAGCTCAAGAAGTTTTAGGGAAAATTATTTTTGAAGGTTATTTTACACTTATATACCTTAATTTATATATAATTATTTTTAAAAATTGTGGCCTATGCTTCATGAACCATCCTCATGAAGTTAACCTTTCAAATTTGTCTACTAATATGTGTACTCTACAAGTTTTGTATTGGTTTGAGAAGCTCCATACAATCCACTTGTTTATATTTATTCCATAGTATTTTAACTATCTAATATATTTATTTAAATTCTTATTTTAAATTTTCAAGTTTATTTTATGGTTAAAACATCTCAAATTTACAATCTAGACTTATGTGGGATAACAGGCTTGTTTTCACCATTTCTAGATATTCATGCTTTGATAAAGTCTTTTAGAGGTTGTGATAGGTCCTTAACCATGTATTAAATGTCTTATTATCCCCTTAATTCTTAAATTTCATACTTTAGGGAAAAATCTCCATGAGTTACAATCATATGCAACATTCACACACAAGGTAGCCATTAATGAGCAGGTATAGGTGATTTCATGGATAATTTAAGGTTAATATGGAGGTGTTATTTCTTATTTCACATCTATGATAGTGTGAAAATTATTTTAAAAGTTTTAGGATAGGCATGAAACTCTTTTTATAGCCAAAGGCAATGCATATTTCCCAAGTTGTACTTACTACCTATATCATAGAAATATTCACCTATAAGAGGTATTGGCATAGATTTAGAAGTGTTTGTATGGAGAACATGAGATTGTTTGAAATAATATTTGATGACTTGGAATTTTATTTAAATCATTTCAAACATATTTTATGTGTGAATTTGTAAATGGAGATTCATGCTCAAAATCCAAATGATTGTTTCAGACCTATTTTCCCTAAAATGGCAAAACAATGATCTTTGGGGTTTGGTTGACACTTTATAACATGGTTACAGGATCCTTTGATGATTTTTTATGGTTTTTGATCGTATTATAGTCTCCACATAATACATGAACCTTTAAAAATTTTGAGGGAGGATGATCAATGGAGATTAGGTTTTAGATGGCCTAAACTTGTCAACTTATACACTGTTTATAGGTAATAAATTATATAGGCTTGAGTCTAAAAAGGACTCTTCTCCATCCAAAGGTTTAAAATTGAACTTTACACCATGTTTTTAATGTTTCCAATGGTTTAAATTGGTAATATTAATCTAAGATACCTTATAAATTAGGATACTCATTATGTTTTCTCCTTATAGCACCTATAGTCCTTACAACTGACTTAGAAGTATCCACTTACAGCCAGTGCTCAAAAGTTTACACTCAATACTAACTGTAAAAATTAAAATAAACACTTCAAGATAATTTTTGATCCTTTATAATTTAATTTCAGACCAATTAATTAAAATTTCATCAAATTAGGAAGATAAAGTATGTTTTAGGTCTTATAGACACCTATAGGTGTCCCTCTTTTAGAAGTCACTCACCTATAGTAGGGATAAAGATCAAGAAGATTGGAGTGATTGAAATGGACATAATTTCAGCCATGAAAATATAAAATATAATTATGGTAGTTTAATTATGGTGTATAATGTTTCAATATGGTTGTCTTCATTATCTCTAAGACCTAAAGCAAGCATTAGAACCTATAGGACTCAAAAAACTCACATAGTCAACTGGAGCAAACAATGAGAAATTTTTATGAGTAAGGGTATATTTGAAACAAAATATATTTTAGGGTGATAAATATACCTTAAAAAATCATTCAAAATGCATATTTCAAGATTAATCTTCACCTATAGGCAAGGGTTACTGTCAAATGAAGATACAATCAATAGGCAATGAGATGAAACATGGCAAATGGGTGTTGTTTGCATGAGCCCAAGGTAATAAAATGATTAAATTCAATATTTGATGATAATAAAATAATAATTAAAGGTTTTTATTTTATTTAAACCCTAGTAATAGATAAATATCACCTACAGGTCCAAGCCTAAAAGCACTAAACAAGGCAGAACAGGCAGTCAAATTAAAACCCAATCTTGAAGATTTAGGGATGGGAGGGTTACATGGAGAGTTTAAAATGGTAAATGGATATTTAAAAATATCATATTTATCATAAAATTATATATATCCTTGTTTACATGTAAAAAAATCAAGGGAAGGTCTCTAAACATAACATACGCAGTCTATTGAAAAAACTCCTGAATAGTCCATTTCTAAATAGGTATGTTTCAAGTTTTGAATGAGTTGAGAGGTATATTGACCTGATAAAAAGATTAAAAATAATTAAAAATAATATATATCACTTGGATAATATCATAATATATCTATTTTTGTTTTGGTAAATAGGGGAGTGCCCTCTATTTTGTCTCAAACAGAAGGCACTCCCCTCATGCACAAAACTAGCAAGTTTTGAGAGAAGGAGATGAAAAATGAATGAGGATATATTTTGGAATGGAAAAAATATTGTGAAAGTTTACATAAATATATACCAACATTAATAACCTTTATTAAGAGGATGAAACCAAACAGGGTGATCTAGGATGTAAAAGTTACAGGCAAGATTTTGGCCTGGGTACCAAGTAAGATAGGCACCACGTAGGAGAACAGTGACACTTAAAAATATAGGAGTGATTTTTTAATTGTTTAAGGAATTGGATTTTTTTTAAATATTTTAAATCAAGGAAACAACCAAGAACTCATTTTGGGCCTCAAAGACAAAGCAGACCTACTAGGCATGACTAGGCCTAGAAGCCAAATGGGAACCCAACTTCCTTTGCAGCTTATAGTGAGAATTAAAACCTATTGAAACATGTTTTTGGGAATATATCAGATGTTTTAAAGATATTTTTATTCTATATAAGTCATGAGGAAGCCTTTTTATCCCAAAAGCAACTCAGACCTATAAGAAATTTAAAAAAAAGCTCGATGGGCCAGATTCAAATGCTCATATATTCTTGGAGGATATGCATGGGAGCCAAAGGAGTTTTGGGAATTCATTAAGGTCATTAAACATAAAATTATTTAAATTTTTTTACAATTTGAATTTTAAACCTATATGAACAAAGCTTAAGAGGTTAAACAAGCTAAAACCCTTGTAAAGACTAGTTTGAGAAAATGGATTTATAAATCTAATCTAATGGGCTAGTTTGACTAGGATGATCATTTAAAGTTGTAGATGACTCACTAAATATCCCTTCCATACCTTTTTTATATATATAATTGTATGGATGGATGGAGAAATAGGTTATTTTTGACCATTTTTTATGTTGTGCAGGTTACAAGAGGAGTACATAGATGAAACCAAGTTTGGAGGGAATATTTAGACTTTTTATAACTCCATATGTCAATTTTATTTCAAGGAAAAACTCTTATGTGTCCAAATCAAGTGTTTCATTTCAACCAATCAAAATTGGCATATTAGAAAAGCTAGTGAGAAGGGTGGAAATCTTCATGTGATCTAATTTTAAGGTGTCCTTGATGATTATAAGGCTATGGAGGGTCTTTAAATGTGTCATCAACTCACTCCCATATATTTTCCTGAGAAAATTATTCCAATTTTGAGGACAAGTGTGTAAAATTCATGGAGGAAGAGTTTTCTAGACTAATGATGATGATAGCTCTTTATCATATGATTCTAGAGGACTAGGCCTAAAACCAATGCATGGAGAGGCATTCCTAAATCCATTACCATTAGTTACAATCATTTTACTAGTCCTAGTTAGTTATGAGGCATTCAAATAGGGTCAATCATTAAGGTAGTTTTTCTGAGCCAGTCAAGGAGTTTTCATGACACTTTGCAAGAGTTTGATGACTTGTATGGATACTTAGACTCCTTATCCTTTCATGGTTTATCCCATATCCTATTTTAATGCATTAGTAACTTATTCTCTCATATTTACAAGTTTCCTTGTGACCCTTGTACTTGTCTTTTCTCTTCTTTCTCTCAAGTTCTATAAGACCTAGCCATTTTGACATTATAATCGATGCTCCTCTTGAGTATGGAAAAGCTTTGCTCATTTTCATAATATTTGATCAATAAGACTACTTATTTTTACCTCTTTATAACTATTCTTAATTTTTTTTTCTTGGATGATGAATCTTTC
Organism: Torreya grandis; assembly: GCA_037957365.1. NCBI lineage: Eukaryota > Viridiplantae > Streptophyta > Pinopsida > Cupressales > Taxaceae > Torreya > Torreya grandis. The sequence goes on along the minus strand of JARHVA010002519.1, from coordinate 212,387 downwards.
TTAGTGAAGACTATGGATTCCTTAGCATGTGGTCTCATTCTTTCACTCTATATGTAGTTGGAAAGCTTCTTCTTAAAAGGCATGTGAAGTGTTCTAGGGGATGTCAAGGATTGAGTGAGTTATTATATTCATTAGTTCCCTCATATTCCTCTTGTCTAGTCCTCCTATATTTTCACATTCATCCATAACCTCATAATGTAACATTGTTGTGAGAACATGTAGATTGAAAGAGTGTATGTTCAGTTTGTCCTTTGATTTCATGTGTAACATGTTGTTGGTAGGAATTCATCATATATTTTGGTGTATCACCTCCCTTATGTTAGTTTTATTTTAGTTATCTCTCTCCCTTTTCATCCCCAAATTTTAAGTTTAATTACAATCTAAAGTGGTACAGCAAGGGAGTTAGCCCTATCTAGAGATTCACATCATCCTTAGGCTACCCAAAAACCTAGAGGTGTTTTAATAATGCCACTTGGATTAGGAGAGCCTTTCCATCTCTTTAAAGGGTAAAAATCTAAGATAAAATAGTGGTGTGACCAAAATTTACATTATTTCAATTTTTAATGACTAAGTGCTTATGAAATTCCTCTTTTGCCTTAGTCAATTTCATATAAATGGGAAAAAATTAGCTTTTGATTCAATAAAAATGGATTTATATTCATTAATTTTATGTTCCCTTTTGATTTTATTTCAAAAACTTACTTGTTTCTATTTTAAAAATGGTATCCATTTTATTTTGAATTTTTCTATCTATTTATTTTTGAAATTTTGAGTTGTTGATTGTGTCTCTCTATATTATTACCTATAGGTGCCCATTTCATTCACAGAGTCATGTGGTAATCTTTCATGGATCTCAGTGGTCCTAACCCCTTGGAAAAATCCCTTTAATAATTATCCATTTCTTCAAAAATAATCCCTAGAGCCACATGGTGAGTTTCCACTATTCCATAACATTTCAATGATTTATTTTTAGCTAAGAATCTTCTAAGTAACAGATCAATAAGATTGTGTTAGGTGGTACTATCCTATTAACCCAATGAACTAAAGCCATATGTATAATTCAATAGGCCCTCTGATTGAGTGGGTTATAAGTATTGTGTCATATGGCATCATCCTAATGACCCACTACCCTAGGCAGAGCCATACACTAGTCGGACCTCTAGGTGAACAAGTTAGTGAGATTGTGCCATGTGATGTCATCTTAGCTCAATACTACCCTAGAGTGGTCTGTGTAGTATTGAAACACATCTAAGCAGTGGATGAGTGATGAGAAGACATGTGACAACATCCTATTATTGCATGGCCAAGGCACAATCAAAGCATAGGCAAGGCCCTTGAAAAGTGATAGGATACCACATGGCAAGTAAATCAGCCCCAAGGAAAAGAAATAAGGTTGGTAGCCAAATAAGTAGGCCTAGTCACTAAAGGAGATCGATAACCAAGATTTATGGTTGTTTGAGCCTCAAGGCCATTAAGTACCTCAAATGGACTATGTTTTAAGTTTTCATAAGCATATTTAGAATGCAAGTGGTTTCTCACCAACTACAGGGCCTATAAGTGACAGAATTCAAGATGAGTAATGAGAATTTGATAAGAAGGTCCTAAAGTTAGGCTAGATTGACATGTCCATTTGATTATTCTAAGAGTTGAATGTAAAATTTTGTATAGGTTATGGTGTAATGGTAGTCCTAATAAAATCCCAATGATAATATATCACTAATATTTGAATCTATTCATAATTAGTCCCCAAAATTAAATATAAAACACTCAGTATCATGTGAGTCATTACTTGACTTGCACATCATAAGGGGACAAAAGAGACAAAGAACATAAAGGATAAATATTTTCCTTGAAATAGGCATGGATTATAATTATAGATCATGCCCAGGCTAATTAATTTGTAATCATCTCAACTGCATTCTCCAATCACCATTGAATATTCTAACCACCCAAGTAGTGGGTTGAGCGAGTTTCATGGATAAATCTATCTATATAATGGAATTTGTTCTTATTATAAAAGGTTGACAAATTTTAGTCCAAAAATTCTATTGGAATTTAGCAAGATTACACCTACTATTCTCTCTTACTTTTAGACTTTGCTTGTCTGCCATGGTTAGCACTTGGATTAAAGAAAATCCAGAAAAAATGTAATAGATTTTTAATTGTTTAAACTTTGTCTTCTGTTCACTAAATGCTATCCATTTTTTTTTGTTTTGAGTCCATGCTTGTGTCAAAGGGTTGTTAATATTCTTACTTACATAATTTAATACAGTAATTAGATTATGTTATATCTAGTCTAATTTTATTATGAATTCTTTTCATTTCCATTAGAACACTCTTTGCTTTATGTGCTTGCAACTATAAAGTGATCTGAAAGCTCTATGTGAAATAACTACAAGTATTTTGTGTGTTTACATTCAGTGAAGAATTATTGAGTTATGAATTCATATTTTATCCTTAGAATCTTGCCAATAGTGTTCCTACAAGATTATGCAACTACTAAATCAAGTACACAATGTTATAATTGTGACTTGGTAGATTTCAGCTTTTGAAGCACTAACATTCTCATAACTAAAAATATTCTTTTCTACTCTCCCTTCAATCTCTTTTTATATTTTTTCAGAATTAAACTACCTATCCCCTATTTTAGAAAGTGGTAAAGTGATACTCAATGGTACTCCATCCTTAAATATAAGAACAATGAATGAATCCCAATTATTATCAAACAAACATTAAGCCCCTAATGGTAATAGTTACTACTCTTTGAGTAAAATAAGGTTAAATTGATTGGTATTTGGATTGAACCAAAATCAATCCTAAAATTATTGATAGGATATATTTATCCCATGTTGTGTCCATTATTTTCCCTTAGGAACACTCAAACTCATGAGTGATCTCAGACCAAAATATTTTGGGGCAAACAATAGTTGGCTTTAGGAGGGCCAGGGTTATAGTTTAATCTTTTATTGAGCACTAGAGTAGTTATAAATTGTTAAAAGTTTTGATGAATTAGTTAATATCTATTGTATGCATTTTAAGTTAATTAAAATTTTCTTTTTTAAAATCTACTTTCACTTCCCCATCTTGTTTTAAGCTTAAACACATGTGATAACTAGACCAAGAAGATTAGTTGTAACTAAATTGTGTATTTCAAACCAAGTTGGATACTAATGTGTGTTTTAATAAATCCCATTCCATCCATGAGAGATTGATTATCTCACCACTTTAAATACACAAAAAGACTCAAAGTGGTGGAAGAAGATTTAGACCCATAGTAAACCTAGTGTCCACTAGCTCTTCATCTCAAATCACCCAAAACTAGCATATATTCATAGTAGCCCCTATGACTTAGCTTGTTAGGTCTACAATAAACACACTTGGGATTGTCCATGACTTATCTAGGAATCCAAAGAGATATTTTCCTAGATTCACTCCTAATGTGGGAAGGACTATAGAGGAGCACGTAACATCATATAAAACTACTCAAAGACTTATCAATGTTGAGCATGAAGATGTGTCTTGTAGGATTTTCACCTTCATGATTATAGACACATCATATGATTGGTTTCCAAATTTTATAAAAGACTCCATCACAAATTGAGACTAGTTTAGTAGTACTTTCTTAGCCTAATTTAGGAAATTCATAGACCCAAGTGTCTTATATCAGCAATTTCCCTATATTAAATGTGAGCCTAATGAACCCATTAAGAATTTCAATTCCCATTTCCAAAAAAATTATAATAGAGTCACCACTCTTTACAAACTTGATGCTCAACTAGCATTAGAGATGTATAAAAATACATTGGACCTGTGGAGTATTATGTTCTTAAAGTGAGACCCTACAGTGATAATATTACCTTTGGCATATGATTACACTATCAAGGTTGATAGGTAGCTCAATATAAAATGAAAAATGATTCCTCCCATATCTAATGCACTAACCAACATGCTATCTCTTAACCTACTTCCCAATGCAAACTAAAATTTACTTGCATATCAACCATTACTAATAATGAATGTGCTTCAAATGAGACATGGTACTCCAAATCAACACTTTGGTTATCTTAATCTATTGAATAGTGATGTGGCTCCCTATTTTCAAATCAAAATGACATTAGAAGCTATTAAAAATACACAAACTATACCCCAAAAGTATACAAAAAATGAGTTAGATGCCATCCATTGAATGGTGCCAATACTAAGTAATGACTTCCTTAGTTTTCAAAGTCAAATGGGTAACTCTGGTGTTGAGAGTTCAAATAAGAATTTCACTTACTAGAGGCAAAACATAAATTACAACCATCCTTATAATCAGCCTCAACCCTCTCCCAATAAGCTACCAAAAATCAACAATTTTGAGATAGCTCTCCCAAATTGGTGTCATGTACATAACACTAACCAACATAGAGAGCTCAATTTCATTGAATTCTAAAATGCCTTTGACATTTTTCAAAGGTAAATGGATGAGTATGAAGTAATACCAAACCAAAATAAATCATGTAATATAGGTAGGCCATCTAACACAACCATAGTACTATAAATCATGGAGTTACCTAACCAAAAAGATAATGAACTAGAAGAGAGCGTTTCATGCTTTGTAATAATTCCAGAGGAGCAATTATGCTCTTTAGAACTGACAAAAACAATATCCCCTCACTACCTCAACTCCTCCAAATAATGGTATGACCCCACTTAATCCCAATGCTAGGAATAATCTTCCACCTCTAAAGCCAAATGAATCCAAAACCCATATGCAAATTTAGCTACCCTAAGGCAAAATTGGATACAACATAGTCAAAGATATGAACAAGATCAAAGTGAATATCACTCTTTATGAGCTTGATCAAATTACTAAGCAACACAATATTCTATTGAATTCACTTTCTAAAAAATTAGTCCAGTCCAAGGGAAAAATTTCCCATACCAACATGCTCATTCACAAAAAAGGAATAAATTTCCTCCCTTTATTTTAACTATTAGACTATTTGGGAATATCTTGTATAATTACTTAGTGGACTCGATTACTTTAGTTAATGTTATGCTTATAGGTGTGTACAAAAAAATAGGTTAAGTACTTATCAAATCAGACAAGGACATAGTCCAACTAGAAAATTCTGAGGCCAAAGTAGGTGGGAGCTCCTCAATGTACACATGTAATTAGAATCAAAGCCTAGAATCCAATGATTCATAAATATCCAAGTTGTATACTTCACTTAAGCATATGTAATGTTACTTAGCCGAGATTGGTCCAAATATTTGAATGGATACATGGCCATTTATTTCTCTAACATGTGGTTACTTTGGACATGTGTAACTAATCATATTAGGGTTGATAGTGAATCTAAGATGAGACACATGATAACATAATATAACATGATCAATGAGAAGGTAAACTTACTAGATTCTGATTTAGGGATCTACACTTTAGAGATAAAACATGTCATAAGTAAGAGGATTGACAATAATATTGAATTGTAAGGTTTGTGGTCCCTATAAAAGATGAAACTCACTCTAAACAAGGTTCAGGGGTAGGAGTTTTAATTGTTGATCCACAAGGTAAAAGAAAAATCTATCTACTTACCAGTTACAATTCCCATGCACCAATAATCTTGTAGAGTATGAGGCATTGGTAATAGGATTTTAGTTTGCATTAAAACATAAGGTAAAGGAATTGGAAGTATTTAGTGATTATAATATAGTTGTAAATTAGGTAAGGAGTAAGTTTTATTACAAATTGAAATACCTTAGAAAGTATAAGCATAGAGCATAGGATTTAATTGACATGTTTAATACATTTAATGTCATACTTATCCCTAGAAAAATAAATTAGGTTGTTGATTCATTAGCATCCTCAACTACAAACTTAAACCTCTTGATGACATCAAATCATACTATTGAGTTAGTCCTATTATGCATATTTTTCATATCCCTATAATTTTTTGAAATCTATACTCTTGTCTGCCATAGTGATGACCTAGTCATGACATCTAAAACTATAGTTAAGGACCTAAGTCAATTAGTTTTATATTGATATGCATATTTTAAATTAAATAAGTTTATGATGATTAGTTTATGAATTCCTATTTATATTTTCAATGGTTTCAAAAATCATAAATTGATGAATGAATAAAATTGAAATATATATTATCATTGTAAATATTTGTTTTCAGTTGTAAAGGTTTAATTGACAAATTGATAAGAATGCAGTGATTGTTACATTGTTTCAGCTTGAAAAAGGTAATGTATCTTATGGTTTTATCAAATCAAATACATTATATGATTTATCATGATCTACATTTGAAATTTGACTGTGAAATTTTTATTGATTTACCATAACGATTGGCACATTGAATCAGAATTTAATTACAAATATGGTTGACATTGTGTAAATGGTGACTTGAATAAGTTTGGTTTAATATAGATATTTCCTAAGAATATTAATTATCCTAAAGAGCTCCTAAGACTAAACTAAATACTACCCTAAGGTAAATACTCATCAAAGGTGATGGACCTAGTTTGAAGATTCTAAATGGTCATTAAGGGCTTATTCATTTCAAAGGTTTATATGAATTAAGATTATATTATTTACTTGAGGCACAAAGGTTTTTGTGTGATTTAAAAGGTTTTTTAAAAGACATTAAGTAATTTTTTATTTCAAAGGTTGGTTAGAAATAAAGCTAGGTTGGCATGTGATTCAATGCTTCAAACATTGAGATGACAAGTTTATGGTTTAGCAATTTAGATGGTAGTATAGTTGGCAAGAGTAAATGTGAAGTATAGTGGATAATTTGAGATCTTGATGAGATAAAACGTGGTTATATATATTTTAATGTAATGTGTACATGCCTCAGTTTACAGAAATTAGTTGGTGATTTAGCAAAGATATTAGTTGTCACTAAAATTAGAAGTGTTCCTAAATGCATTGGCAGTCTTTTAAGTTCTTACCTTGATTTGATAAGTTAATAATATGAGTACACATAGGCACAGGTAGTTAATACTCAAACTTAGATTACAAATATCATTATTATTATTTTGTCAGTCATTTTGTAAGCTTATCATGGAAGTGACATTCTACCGAATAGATTTTGGGAGGTTTTAAACAAAAATTTATAAGCAAAAAGTTACATGAGAGAACATACAGGTACACCAATGATGAAATTAATAAGTTTTGAAGAAGATAATTAGTTGTTTCAATGGTTTTTTGATTTACATGGAGATAAAACAATGGTTTATGTCTACATGATTTGATATATTTTAGTATTGTAAACTGTTTGTTTAAATCATTGCATGTATGGTTTTGTAAAGTTGAAAGATCTTAGAGTTTTAGTGGGTTGTCATATCATTTCTTTGCATGAAGTATCGATGATAAAATGACTTTCATTTTGATTTAAATCTATTTATCTTGGTGGTTGATAAAACACTATGATAGTCAGTTTAGCATAGTATTCTAAAAATGAATATGGAGGTTTTATGAAAATATGATTTACAATTTTGGGTTTCAGTATCATTTAGTTTGACATAGTGGATATTCTGGTCATTTATGTTTTTGTGGAAAGTTATGAACGCATGATAGTTTAGTGAGTTTGAGTTTTGTATAATCACTTTTATGAAAATATAGTGAGATTGAACTCCATCTGAGGAGATAATAGAAATTATTTTGTGGGCATGCAATATTCTAGTTTTGGTTTTTGGTTAATCGATAGTGATATTTTTTAGTGTGATAGTTTATATTTTGAAATTATATTTTGTTGATGTTAGGGTTTGGTGCAAAGATGAGTTATGTATGTTCATTTTCATATAAATATTGTTAGATTAGATAGTGTTATGGTTTACTATGAAGAAATAGTTTTGAACATGTCAATAAACAAATTTTTGTTGAGCATACAATATATAATGCTATAGTGGTAGTTTTTTTCATATTTTATATTTCAAAGCTATAGTTTCATGCATAGATGGGGTTTTGAAGAAAAATATCTACATGTTTATTTTTATGTAAATATAGGTCAATTCAAAGGTGGTTCTTATCATACTATGAGGTATTTTGTTGAATAGTTTTGATATTTTATATCATTTACATGTAATATTTATGATTTTATAAACGTGAAAGGTTATTTTTTGGAGTTTTGTTCCAAAGTCATGGATATGAAAGAATAGTAAAAAAATGGTTGATAGTTTTGTTAGAAAGCTATAATGAGTTGTTTTCTTAGTTTTAAAATAATAATTTGGAAAGGATAGAATGATTAGTTATGGTATTTTGGTTATAGTTTCATAAATGCATGGTTTCAAAAAGGAGTGATAAGTTGATTCTCAGTTTTGTGATTATGACTTGGAATGATATGATATTGTCAAAAGTTTATATTTGTAAAAAACTTTTGATGATATTATTGAGATGGTTTTAGTTTTTTATCATTTTTTAGAAAAGATATGTGGATTACAGTTTGAAAAATACATGTTATGATGGAATTTTTGTAAATATATTGCTTTTAGTGATGTTGAATTGGTTTAGTTCGAGAAATCTGTGTGATTTTAGTTTGACAATGATACATATTTTGAGATTATATTCACACAATGAGAATAGAACTCAAAAAAATATGACAAAATATGTTGAAAATAAGATTATGAGAATATAATTTTATTTTTAGGGTTTTTAGTTGGAATATTATTATGATATTTGATAGTTAGAAGTTTTTCATATGAATAATTCAGTTCAATCAGTAGAATCAGTTGAATGATCATTTGTTGATAGTTGGAAATTATATAAGTGACTGAATGTTTGGTATATTGAAATGCAATCATTATTTTAGTTTTATATTTGAAATATTCATGTTGATATTCAGTCATATAATAATCAATTTTTCAATATATTTTAAATTGTATATAGGATGTTAGGATGAGATCAACCAGGTACAAGTAGGGATAATAGCAATAAAGGTTAGAGAAGGAATCAAAATTTTGGTAGTATAAATCAAGAAGCACCTAATAGGAAATTTCTTAGAAGGATTTTTAGGGATCGAAGGTTTGACCTTAGGTATACTAGTAGAGGAGCTAGAATGTCAATCTATTTCAATTCCACTAACCTTGAATTCTAGATTGTCTTGAATAATTTATCTTTTAATCCTAAAAATCATACGGGTGATAGAATTTTTTGTGGTTATAGATTTAGATTCAGATCTCAATCTCATAGCAGGTTTTTTTCATCAACTACAGAATAATTCAAACTAGCTACCTAATTAGTCACCTAGTCTAGAAAGAGTCCATCATGTTAATGAACCAACTCAACTAGATAATGAGATAGCCCATGATAAAAAAATATATCAATTTTGTCTTGCCTTCTTGTTCTAATGAACCCACACCATCTCATAAATATCTTATTATAAGGTACAAAAAGTTAAGTTTGAAAGATCCTATGATGTGATGCAGCAAGCTAAGTTTGGTAATGTTGCTTCTTATCATTCATCCAACCACTTCCAATAAATTTTCAAATAACAAGAATGAATCAGATACTCTGACTATGATCAAAGTTGTGAAGTAAGTTAATTTATAGATTGATGATATTACAAGTGATTCAAGAACTAATCTGGTCTAGTTTTCTATTGTTAAAATAGAATATAATGAGTGTTTAAATGAACAAGAAAAATTAATGATTAAGATTTTATCTGATTTTGATGACTTTTGATTATCAAAAAAATATTTTTTTATTTCTAAGTTGAACTTTTAAATTAACCAGACTTAATTACATTCAGATTTTGATATTTTGGTTATGATACTTTGGAAAGACTACAAACTTTAGATTTTGATATATATAATATATGCTTAAGTAATTTTGATTATATGCATTATGAAATTAATATAGATAATAATTTCATTTAACTTTGAAATTATCTTATTATTTATTGAAATATGTTATTCTATATTATTATTAATTGATTATAAGGTCCCCACCATTAGGAAATACCCGATTTATATTTAAATATTTGATCCCTTAAGACTTTTATGTCTTAATTAAACTTTAACTAATAACTATCAAGATTAATTGATTTGTAAAAGTCAGTTAGTTAAATTAACAAGTAACTAACTAAAATTTAGATATAACTTCTTTCAATCAAGTTTGAATTATAAAAAGAAATCAAATATTTTTTGAAGAGGAACAATACAGGTATTGGAGACTTATACATTGTAAAGTCATTTATTTATCTCTATCTTCTATGCAACTTCTCTGAGATAGCATGATTTTTATAGATAGATCAATGATACTTTCTCTTACAGTTAAGTATATTACTTAAGCCACATAGGTATATCCAATTTTATATTATCATTTATAATAGATTATCTGAAGTTTGTCAAGTTTAATAACTTTTGATGATTATTGCTTGCAGTACTATGTACAGAATCTAAGTATTCAACCTGAATAATGATGAAAATTTCATTATTTACAACATTATATCATTCTAATTGATTATAAAAATTATCTTTTTAGTATATTTTATAAATAAGATGTTGGTTTCTCAAATAAAATCGACCTATTTTGTTAAGATGACTCTCTTTGTTGAGACTCATATGTTTTATCTATATAGTAATTTACTTTGACTTTAACTTTAACTTAGTTTAATCTAATTTTAATTTGATCTCTAATTGATCTAAGTTTTTTTTTTTTTTTTTTTTTTAATTTTGATATAATTTAATTTGTTGTTTATTCTTGATTCTCTTATTTAAGTTTCTTAAGTTAGTTTTCTATCTTAGTTTAGTGTTGGTTTTATTAGTTTAGTTTTAGTTCTATTTTAATATAGGTTAGATTCTTTAGATTTTGTTAATTAGTTTTTTTATCTTTGTTTAGTTTGTTGATGTCCTATTTGTTTTATCTTGATTATTGAGTTTTGATTGATTATTTGATATTTATATGAGATATGTTCATCATTGATTTATCTTAATTTGATTTTACTTTTATACTTAAGGTTTGTTGTCTTTATGTTATTTAAAAGTTATTACAAAAACAAGATATTATTTTGAGAATATATTATATTATTGAATTATATTTCTTTCTTTCAAGAGATTATTTTGTTCATAGATTTTTTCTATCAAATAGAATAGACTACACATTTATATATAAACTGACTCATTATTTGATAAGTGAATTTATAAAATTATAATGGAATATGTTATATTCAATAGCTTATTTGTTATTTTTTAGAACATTAAAAAAATCTCTCATATCTTTAGGATCGTAATTAAACCTTTAGAATCTCACTATTAGACTAGTACAATTCAAACTTAACATTCAGAATAGGCAAAAAGGTTGATTAGTTGATGAAAAAAAAATCATCGTCAACAAATTTGGTTTCTCTATTGGAGATAACTTTAGAAATCTTATTTTATTGAAGCTATATTTTTTTCTTGCTCATGGTATTTGGAGGACAGCCTCTTATTATTTAACCTAGAATTGATATTGTTGATGATCAAGTTGATGTTTCTTTTAATTTAACTCGTTATGCATAGTATAATCATCCTCATAATCTTTAGCATGTCATTCAAGTCATAAATGAAGAAGAAATTGTAGAATTTGAGATAGATTGGTATTCTAGTCTTACTAGTGAGACTCAACAAGATATTTTAAACATAAATAGATGAATTTAGGAAGATATAATTAGAGTTTTAGCTAGTAATCCTATACCTAAAACTCATTTTATTTATGATTTTTTTTATTTAATGATTTGGTTATGCCCTCTAAATATATTGATAAAAAAATTTAATTAAATCAAGTTAATCAAGTTTAAAATAATCAATCAGTTCAGTTAGAAGAGACTGTTAAAACTTTTAATAAGAGATCAAGCAGAGCAGAGGATACATGACATGATTCAAAGTCTGTAAGACAATAGAAATCAGGGTGATCTTACTAAAGATGAAGCTAGTTCTGAATCTGAAGCAAAATATCAAATGGCTTTAAATCTATGAATTTCTAAAAATCCACTTAACATTGAAAATCATCTAGATAAGTTACCTTTATTAAAAAGATTAAATATCTCAAAAAAATTTGAAGCTTTTGGGGAGTCTTGGAAATATCATTTAGATGCTTTTAAGTTAGTTTTGTTACTCTTGGTATAACAAGTGAAAAGGTTTGATTAAGAATGTTTGCTTAAACACTAGAAGGTAAAGCTTATAAAGCTTTTATTAGTTTACTTGTTAAAGTAATCAGCACTTAAAAATATATTAAATATTGGCTTGGATTAGCTTTTGAAAAACATAAAAAATATCTAAACTTAATCAATGATTTTGTAAAAAAATTTCTTGATCCAGGTGAAATCATATACTAGTTCATTACCAGATTTATTAAGTTATGTCAAAAGATTCTTCGTGATCTTATACCTAAAAATTTATCTAGACTCTACTTTTGTAGTGTTTTACCTTTGAAATATAAAATAGTCTTAAAAGATAGAGACATTACAAAATACAATGAAACTATAATATTTTACATCGAATATGAAAAGAAGCTTAAATGTATTGGGTTTAAAGATAGGTCTTCTACAGGTCTAAATTTAGATAATATAAAAAAAATTAAAAGTCATTCAAAATATAGGAAATGAATTGATTGATGTTAAAAGATAATTGAATGATAAATATTTTTCACCTAATATAAACATTGTTGAAAGTAAAATAAATAAACTATTTATTATTGTAATGTGTGTAAATTGGATCATGATTTAGATTCATGTATTATTGTTTAGAAATGCAAAAGGTTCATTCAAAAAAAAAAGAGTATCTCTGTTGATCTAGAAGACAACATAAAAATGTGTGCTCTTGATGATCCATCAGAAAATGAAGGTGTTTATTTTGTTAATACTAGAAACAAAGATTATAACTCTTTTCAAAATAATAAAACTATAAATAATAATTCTTCTAATGATAAAATTAAAATAATTTAGAATTATTCTTCAAGTAATTCATCTGATAATTCTTCTTAAAATATTTATTTATCAATTGGTTATAATAATAGTCAATATCAGCATTATAAGCCTAATATTTTTTTACAAACAGATGCTAAAATGTATAATATAATTAATGGTTTATCTACAATTAAAGCTAGATTCTCATTATTACAAGTAACTAATCTTCCAAGACAACTTGATAAAATTAATGAAGCTATTAAGAATCCTAAAAATGATGTAGACTTACAATAAGAAAATAGTAATGAATAATCATCTATTTTTACTCAAAGTTATGATCCTCCTATAGATTATATACCTTAATTTTATGTTTTAGTCAAAATTAATAATAAGGTAATCCATAATTGTATCTTAGATACAGGTGCTTCAAAGAATATAATACCCAAATTTATTATAGATCAATTAAGCATTTTTTATGAAACTAATAATAGGAAGCATATTGGATTTGATTCAAGACAAACTAAAAGTTGTGGTAAGTTTTGAGACAATCATTAAAATTATTCAAGATGAAAGAATTTGATGCATGATTAATGTTTAACTTTTAGATATTTCTAGTAATTATGCTATGTTATTAGGAAGAGATTGGTCAAAAACAACTAGTGCTTTCATTAAAAAAGATATTACATGGGTTTTTATTAGTAATGGTATTGCTTTCATACAAAGAGAAGATTAGTCTAATACACCATAGAATCATCCACTTCTTTCACCTTTGTTTATGTTGAGATAGGAATTGAGACTTATGAGCTATTGATTTTATATGAACCAAAAAATCAACAAGAAGAATTCTTTGAAAAAACATTTTATGATCATTATATTTTGATGAACCTGCTCTCAACAAGGAAATGGTTCTAAAATTTGTTTAATATCTCTTATTGGTAAGATATTCTGCTATGAAGCATTATATTTAAGTTTGAAAAAAATCATTGAACTTAATATTAAACATTTAGAAGTCTTTGAGGATTTTGAATTAGTTGTTAGGCAATTTCATAAAATTTATAAAATTAATCAAACTTATCTACATCATTATACTCAAAATATTTGATCTTTACTTGAATATTTTAAGGCTTTCAATATCACTCATATACTTAAAGAATATAATAATAGAGATGGTAAGCTTGTTGTCTTTGGATCTAACCCAACTCTAAGTAAGAGTGAACCAATCACTAACTTCTTTTATTTTAAAATTTTTTGACCTAAATTTTTTAATTTGAATAATATTTGATCTATTTTTAATTGTGATGAACACATATTATTTTATTAAAATTAATTACTTTAATCATGATGGTTATGTACTAAATTATAAAAATTATATATAATTAAGTACTAATAAATTATCTGTTGATTTAGTAAGTTTAAAATCTTTGATTACACCTAATGATCAGCTCAAAAATTTTAAAATGAAAAAAAATTTAAAAAAATTATTGGTGAAACTATTCCTATCAACTTAAGTACAAAAGAGGATCTTAAATATGTGTATTTACGAATTCAAGTTATTGCAAGTGAGAAGGTAAAATTCATTAAATTATTCAAAAAAATTATTGATGTGTTTGCTTGATCATACAAAGATCTTAAATGTTATAATACATACATTATTAAATATGATATACTTATAAAACCTGATATTAAATTTATAAGATAGAAAATATGAAGAATTAGCCCTTTGTTAGAAGACACCATTAACAAAGAACTAGATAAAATGTTTCATGTTAGTGTCATGTTTCCTGTAAAATATTCTGAATGGATATCTAATTTAGTGTTGGTTAGAAATTAAAATTATGATTTTAGATTTTGTGTGGATATTACGGACTTGAACAAAGCTAGCATTAAAGATAATTTTCCTCTATCAAATATAGACCAAATTTTGTAACAAGTTACAAGGTCAGAAATGATGTCATTATTAGATAGATTTTATGGTTATAATTAGATTTTTAAAAATCTTGAAGATAGACATAAAACTACTTTTACTACTCGTAGAGGAAATTTTACTTATAAAAGAATGTCATTTGGATTAATGAATGTAGGAGGTACTTTTCAAAGAGCTATGCATGTTCTTTTTGATGACTTGATTGGTATTATTATTTAGGTCTATCTTGATGATTTCGCTGCTCATTTAAAAATATGAAAAAATATTTAGATTATTTTGATAAAATTTTCACAAGATGTAGAAAGTATAGTATTTTTTTGACTCCAAAAAAATTACTTTTTAGTGTTATCAAAGGTAAATTATTAGGACATATTATGTTTAAAGATGGCATTTCCATAAATCTTGAACATATTAAAGCTATTAAAGAATTACCTCCTCCTAAAGATCAATCTAGTTTACGGTCTTTCTTTAGTAAAATTAACTTTGTTAATAAATTCATATCAAATTTTATTAATAAGTCTAATCTTTTGTAATTATTGATTTAAAAAGATAAAATTTATACTTATGATGAAGGTGTTGATTTAGTATTTAATAACATTAAAGATGTCATTGCAATTACTCTGGTACTTGCTAAACTATATTTAAAGAAAGCATTCATTCTTTATGTTAATGCTACAAAAAAAGCAATTGGAGCTATTATCACTCAAGAATTTGAAAAATAATAACAAAAAATCAATTGGTTACATGAGTCGAGTTTTAAAAGATGTTGAAACCAGGGATTCTCTTATTGAAAAATTTATTTTTTCAATAGTTTCTTTTTTAATTAAATTTTATTATTTATTGATGAAAAACACAGTTTTAGTATGATATAATGTAACTGTTTTATCTAATCTTTTAAAACAATCAACCATTCAATGAAAGCTTGCAAAGTGGATATTATGAATTCAAGAGTTTGATTTTGAAAAATTTAAAGATAATGACTTGGAAAAATATTTAACTAAATATGTTTCTTCAAATATTAATGTTTTGATCTTGTTAGTTTATGATAATTTGAATGTAAAGTCTCATTTAAAAACTATGAAAATTTATAACTTTTTTAAAAATTTCAAATTTGGTCTTAAAATGAATGAATAGGATTGTATATTGGTTGAAGATGACTGGTATCATGAATTAGTCTTGTATTTTCAAAATAAATTCTATCTTAATAATTTTTATAAAAATTGAAGACATTTCGTATGATTAAGAGCTTTAAATTTATGTTTATTAAAAAAAAATTGTTTTATCAAAATAGAGATGAAGTTTTATTAAGATGTCTTACTCATGATCAAAATCAAAAAATTCTTAGAGGTTATCATGAAAGAAATTATGGTGGATATTATGCTAAAAAATCACTGCTTATAAGATCTTACGAGTAGGTTATTATTGTCCTACACTATTTCAAGATGCTTATAAGTTAGTTCATTCTTATATGTCATGCTAATTATTTTTTGGTAGTGATAAGTTACCTGTAACACCTCTGAATCCTATTATACCTAGAAACCCATTTAAGAAATGAGGTATTGACTTTATTTTAGATATATATCCTCCATCAACTAGTCATAAATATATATATTAACAACAATGGATTAATTCACTAAGTGGCGTGAATTCAAAGCTCTTAAAATTTTTGTAACAGATGAAATAATTTTATTTTTACAAAATCAGATTTTCTCTAGATTTGAAGTACCTTATGAAATAATTTTTTATCATAGACCTTGGTTTATTTCAAATGAGTTTCTAAAATTTTTAGGAAAATACTCTATTATATTTAATCATTCATCTAAATATTACCTTCAAGGTAATGGTCAAGCTGAGTCAACAAATAAAAATATGATTACAATTATGAAAAAAAAAATATAAAAATAAAATAAACTGGCATCTTAAAATTTGTTAAGCCTCATGCAATGATAGAACTATTGTTAAGGTAGCAACTAGTTATTCACCTTTCATGTTAGTGTATGAATTTGAGGCCATCTTACTAATAGAACTTTAAAGTTCTTTAACTAAAATTGATTTATAATTTGTTTTTAAAAATATTAATTTAACCGAATAAGGATTACATGATTTAATATCTCTTGATGAATCAATATCAATAGCATTTCAAAAATGGAAAGGGCTAAACAAAAATTGAAAAAAAAATTGATAAGAAAGTTTCTAATAAAAAGTTTAAAGTTGGTGATATAATTTTATACTGAGACAAAGCTCATGAAGATCTTGGTAAATATCATAAATTTAATTCATTATGGCTTCGTCCTTATCGAGTTGCAACTATACTTAGAAATAATACTTTTCATTTGAAAGATCTTGATGGAAATTGGTTATGTTATTTAGTTAATGACCATCATTTGAAATTATTTCATAATTAACTTCCTTTAAATTTATTTGTTTTATTTTCTTTTCTTTGGGTTTGTGTTTTATTTCTTTTTTGTTGTTATATTGTTTCTTGTTTTCTTGTTTATTTGCTTCTTGCTATTATTTGACTTTTACTTTGAAAGATCAACAAGTGTTTCAAAGTGGATGAAGTTTTCATATTATGAGTGAATAATAAAAGATACTACAATACAAATATAAGTATCATTTTTTGAGATATTATTCTTTATAAGCTCAGTTTTTTTATACATGAATAATATATGCTAAGTTATGACTAGTTGTCCAAGTTATAGTTTCTTTTCAGATATTGTATTTGAGACATATGTGTTTATTTATGCATCAAGACCAAACTTTTTTATTATATAATTCCATTTTTATGCCATGCTAACTGAGCATTTCATCCCCTATGAAAATTTATTATAAAGGGGTTTATGCATAGTTGCTTGAGAAATAATTTACCTAGATCACACTCTCAAATTTATGTTCTTAAAGTAGGCAATTTTATTGATACTCAATTTTATTATTCAAAATTAAATAACACAGTCGATAGTGTTATACCTATTTTTTATACCCCTACAATTTTTTTAAATCTATACTCTTATCTACCATAATGATGGCCTAGTCATGACATCTAAAATTTTAGTCGGGGACCTAGGTTAATTAGTAGTATATTGAAATGCATATTTTAACTAAATAATTTGATTCTAATTGATTTATAAATTCGTATTTATATTTTTAGTGGTTTTAAAAAGCATAAATAGATGAATAAATAAAATTTGCATATATATTATCATTGTAAATGTTTGTTTTTAGTTATAAGGGTCTAGTTGACAAATTGATCAAATTGTAGTGATTGTTACATTATTTCAATTCAAAAAAGGTAATGCATCCTATGGTTCTATAAAATAAAATACATTATATGATTTATCATGTTTTATATTGGAAATTTGACTATGAACTTTTTATGGATTTATCATAATGATTGTCAGATTGAACTGAAATTCAATTGTAAATATGGTTGACATTATGTAAATGGTGACTTGAATAAGTTTGGTTTAATATTTAAACAAGCTATTTTCTAGGACTATTAATTATCTTAAAGAGGTCCTAAGACTAAACTAAATACTACCTTAAGGTAAATACTCATCTAAGGTGACGGACCTAGTTCCAAGATTCTACATGGTCATTAGGGGCTTGTTCATTTCAAAAGTTTATATGAATTAAGCTTACATTATTTAATCGAGGCATGAAGGTTTTTTTGTGATTTCAAAGATTTTGTAAAGGACATAAATTAATTTTTTATTTTGAAATTTGGTTTGAAATAAAGCTAGGCTAGCATGGGATTTAATGTTTCAAACATTGATATGACAAGTTGATGGTTTAGCAATCTAGCTAGTAGTACAGTTGGCAAGAGTAAATATGAAGTATAGTGGATGCTTTGATATCTTGGTGAGATCAAATGTAGTTCTATATATTTTAATTAAATACGTACATGCCTTGATTTACAAAAATTAGTTGGTGATTTAGCAAAGATATTAGTTGTCACTAAAATTAAAAGTGTTACTAAATGAGTTGGTAGTCTGCTAAGTTCTTACCTCAGTTTGATAAGCCAATATGTGAGTGCACGTAGGCATAGGTAGTTAATACTTGAATTTGGATTAAAAATATCATTATTTTTCCTTTTGATCAATCATTTTACAAGCTTGTCATGAAAGTGACACTCTACTAGATAGTTGTTGGAAGGTTACAAATAAGAATGTGTAAGCGAAAAGTTATAGGAGAGTGCAAATAAGTACATCAACAATGAAATCAATAAGTTTTGAGAAGATAATTAATCATTTCAATGGTTTTTTAGTTTTTATGGAGATAAAACAATGGTTTATGGTTTGCATGGTTTGATATGTTTTGGTATTGTAAACTATTTGTTTAAATACTACATGTATGGTTTTAGAAAGTTGAAATATCTTGGAGTTTTATTGGGTTGTCATATCATTTCTTTACATGAGGTATTAATGATAAAATGGATTTCATTTTGATATAAATCTATTTATCTTGGTAATTGATAAAATACTATTATAATCAGTTTAACATAGTATTCTAAAAATGAATATGGAGATTTTGTGAAAATATGATTTACGATTTGGGTTTTAGTTTTATCATTTTGTTTGACACAGTGGATATTATGGTCATTTATGTTTTTGTGAAAAGTTATGAACACTTGTTAGTTTAGCGATTTCAAGCTTTGCATAATCATTTTTATGAAAATATAGTGAGATTGAACTACGTTTGAGGAGAATAATGAAAATTATTTTATGGGCATGCAATATTTTGGTTTTGGTTTTTTGTTGATTGATAGTGATGTTTTTTAACGTGGCAGATTATATTTTGAAGTTATATTTCATTGATGTTAAGTTTTGGTATAAATATGAGTTATGTATGTTTATTTTCATGAAAATATTATTAGATTCGATAATGTTTCTGGTCTACTATTGAGAAATAGTTTTGAACATTTCAATAAACAATTTTTTATCAAGGATATAATATATGATGCTACAATGGTAGTTTTTGTCATATTTAATATTTCAAAGCTACAATTTCATGCATACATGGGGTTTTAAAATAAAAGATCTACATGTTTATTTTTATGAAAATATTGGTCAATTTGAAGATGATTTTATAGCATACTGTGAGAGATTTTATTAAATATTTTTGATATTTCAAATCATTTACATGTAATATTTATTGTTTTATAAATGTGGAAGTTTATTTTTCTAGGTTTTGTTCTAAAGTCATGAATATGAAAGAACAATAAAAAAAATGGTTGATAGTATTCTTGGAAAACTATAATGAGTTATTTTCTCAATTTTAAAATAATAATTTGAAAAGGATAGAATGATTGGTTATGTTTTCATAGATGCATGATTTTGGAAAGGTGTGATAAGTTGATTCTCATTTTTATGATTATGACTTGGAAAGATATGATATTGTCAAAAGTTTATATTTTTAAAAAGCTTCTAATAAAATTATTGAGATGGTTTTAGTTTCTTTATCAGTTTTAAAAAATGATATGTGGATCACAGTTTGAAAAATATATGTCATGAATGGAATTTGTGTAAAGATAGTTCTTTTAGTGATGTTGAATTG
Source organism: Torreya grandis (assembly GCA_037957365.1). Lineage (NCBI taxonomy): Eukaryota > Viridiplantae > Streptophyta > Pinopsida > Cupressales > Taxaceae > Torreya > Torreya grandis. The sequence continues at coordinate 192,032 of JARHVA010002519.1, read as the reverse complement.
ATTCAGTTTGAGAAATATGTGTAGTTTCGGTTTGACAATGATACATATTTTGATATTATATTCACACAGTGAGAACAGAATTCAAGAAAATATGACAAAATATGTTGAAAATAATATTATGAAAATATAATTTTATTTTTAAGGGTTTAGTTGAAATATTATGATGATATTTGACACAGTTAGAAGTTTTTCATAGGAATAATTCAGTTCAGTCAGTAAAATTAGTTGAATGACCATATTGATAATTAGAAATTATATAAGTGATTGAATGTTTGATATATTAAAATACAGTTATTATTTTGGTTTCATATTTGATATATTCATGTTGATATTCAATCATTTAATAATCAACTTTTGAATATATAGGATGTCAAGCTAGGATCAATCGGGTTCAAGTAGGGATAATGGCAATAGAGGTTGAGGAAGGAATCAAAATTCTGATAGTATGAACCAAGAAGCACCCAATAGGGAATTTCTTAGAGAGAGTTTCAAGGATAGAAGGTTTGGCCCTAGGTATGCTAGTACGAGAGCCAGAATGTCAATCCATTTTGATGTCACTGACCCTAAATTCTAAAATGTCTTAAATAATTTACCCTTTAATCCTGCAAACCATAGGGGTAATAGAAGTTTTTGTAGTCATAGATTTGGATTCATGTCTCAATATCATAGAATTTATTTCCATCAGTTGTAGAATAATCTAAACCAGTGACCTATTTAGTCACCTAACTCAAAAAGAGTCCATCATGTTAATTAACCAACTTAGCTAGACAATGAAATAACCCATGCTAAAAAAATTGTTAATCTTGGCTTGTCTTCTTGTTTTGATGAACCCACACCATCTCAAAAAGATCTTATTATAGAGTGTAGAAAGTTAAGCTTGAAAGAGCCTACTAAGGGGTGTAGAATGCTAAGTTTAGAAAAGCCACTTCTTGTCATTCATCTAACCATTTCAAACAAGCATTCAAATAATCAGAATGAATCAGATACTTTGATTGAAATCAAAGTTGTGAAGCGAGTTAAGTTGAAAATTGATGATATTAAAAATGATTTGAGAACTAAGTTAGTCCAGTTTTCTATTGTTGAAATGGAATATAATGAGTGTTTGAATGAACAAGAAAAACCAGTGATTGAGTTTTATGACTTCGATGACTTTTGATTCTCATAAAGATAAATTTTCATTTCTAAGTTAAAATTTTAAGTTAACCAAACTTAACTACATTCAGATTTTGATACTTTGGTTATGATTCTTTGAAAATATTATAGACCTTAGATTTTGATATATATAATATATGCATAAATAATTTTGATTATATGCATTATGAAATTAATATAGATAAAAAATTTATTTAACTTTTAAATTATTTAATTATTTATTGAAATATGTTATTCTATGTTATTATTAATTGATTATAAGGTCCCCACCATTAGAAAATATGTTGTCTATATTCAAATATTTGAACCCTTAAGACTTTTATGTCTTAATTAAACCTTAACTAATAATTATCAAGATTAATTGATTTGTAAAAATCAATTAGTTAATTTAACAAGTAACTAATTAAAGGTTAGTTACAACTTATTTCAACTAAGTTTGAAGTGTAAAAAGAGATCAAAGATTTATTTGAAGAGGAAGAACAAAATAGGTATTAAAGATTTATACATTGTAAAGTCAATCATTTATCTCTTTCATCTATACAACTTCTCTGAGATAGCATGATTTTTACAGATAGATCAATGTTACTTTCCCTAACAGTTGAGTATATTGTTTATACAATGCAGGTATATCCAATTTTATATTATCATTTATAATAGATTATCTAAAGCTTGTCAAATTTAATATATTTTAATGATTGCTTCTTGCAATCATATGTGCAGAATCTGAGTATTCAACCTGAATAATTATGAAAATTTTATTGTTTACAATATTACATTGATCTGAGTGATTGTAAAAGTTATCTTTTTTAGATATTTTGTAAAGAATATGTTAGTTTCTTAAATAAAATTGATCTATTTTAGTAAGATGACTCTCTTTGTTGAGACTCACATATTTTATCTATATTATACTTTACATTGAGTTTGAATTTAAATTAGTTTAATTTGATTTTAGTTTGATTTCTAATTGATTTAAGTTCTTTTCTATTTTATTTTATTTTGATATAATTTAATTTGTTATTTATTCCTAGTTTTCTTATTTAAGTTAAGTTTCTTAAGTTAGTTTTTTTTCTTAGTTAGTTTAGTGTTAAGTTTGATTAGTTTAGTTGTAGTTTAATATAGGTTAGATTCTTTAGATTGTGTTAATTAGTTGGTTATTTTTGTTTAGTTTGTTACTATCATGTTTGTTTTATCTTGATTATTGAGTTTGCTTGAATATTTACTTTATATGAGATCTGTTCATCATTGAATTATTTTAATTCTATTTTACTCTTATACTTCAAGTTTTTTGTCTTTGTGCTATTTGAAAGTTATTACAACAGCAAGATATTACTTTGAGAATATATTATATTATTGAATCAAATTTCTTTCCTTCAAAAGATTGTTTTGTTTATAGGCCTTCTCTATCAGATAGAATTGATTATACATTCATATATAAACTGATTAAATATTTGATAAGTAGATTTATGAAATTATAATGGAATATGTTATATTCAATAGCTTATTTGTTATTTAGGATAGTAATTGAACCTTTAGAACCTTACTATTAGACTAGTATGATTCCAACTTAACTTTCATGATAGGTGAAAGGGTTGATTAGTTGATAAAATAATTTTCATCAGTAATGAGTCCCTTATTTCTCTATCCCTAACAATTTATAGAATTTATGTCGTTAAATATGACCAACCTATCATTGATTTCTTTAATAATACTAAATTTTTTGTAACCTAAATAATTGATGAAGTAAATAGAGATAATCATAAAGTTGAAATTGATCAATATATGATAATGAACATCCAAAGGAATCGAATACTAAAGGGGATAATCTCCCTTGAAAAGGAATTTGACATATTCAATGCTACACCCCCTCGCAATTAAGAAATTGAAACTTGTAGATAAGAAATATCAAACTGTCACTTGGGTTCCATAGAAAAGCCCAAACTATCAACATAGGTCAAAATTAGACAAACATAGAAATATAACAGCTTTAGAAATTACTACTCGGTTATAAGGATGTTATTGACTAGGCCTATGAAGACCTCAAATATTTAACCAAAAATTACTCACACCATTCTACTTCAACCAAATTAGAAACCATTTAGGCAAAGTAAAATTCTTTTGAACCCATTCTTGGAACCATTGATACATAAATAAGTTCACAAACAGCTCTCATTTGGAATAGTTTTAATAGTCTACCATTCTATTTGGGTAGTAAACCTAGTACACATATGAAAGAAGAATGGAGAAATTCATATATGCATAGACTTTAAAAACCTAAATAGAGATTTATATAAGGATAATCATCCATTGCCTTCTCTTGATGAAGTGATTTGAATGGTTATGGATCCCATATGATGTCTGTATTCAAATAGAAATGCATAAGATCTATAAATCAATTTTAACTCAAAGAAGATAGGTCTTACTTACACTTCTGATTGAGGATACATTAGATAATTAGGGTCATGACCAATATGGATCTTCTAGACCTAATAAGGGGATATCTTACCACAATAATATCACTAAGGAGGGTTCCAAAGCCTCTAGTCAAGTAAAACTATGCAACAACCGTAACTAGGTCTTATGTTTTTTATATTCACTATACTAATAAAAAGTAAAGTAAAAAATATAATCTAGTGCTCACCAAATCTTGTGGAAAAAAATATGGGTTAGTAAACATAAAATTAAACATGCATAAAATAATCTTAATTAAGTTATAAATATGTAAGACCCTAATGAATGGAGAGAAAGAGCAATATTATTCAAAAGCCATTATTTATGCTACTTCTATTTACTAAAGAGAGGAGTGAAGTTAGAGAATACTTACCTGGAAGATGAACCTATCGAGACTCAATCTCTCCCTGGGCCAAAGGTGCTTCACAAGAGGTTGTTGTCCTTTTTTCCACTTGTTATATACACATTTATCTCCTCAAAATATTCCCCTAAGTGTTGACTCCTATTTTACACATCCCTCTAGTCATTTGCCACCTTTATTATCTCTTTTTCTAACCTAAAACACTTTTTAATAGTTTACATGACTATATCAACTATGTTAACCTTGTACTCTTATTGACAAAACTTATTAAGGGTTTAGGTCAGCCCCTGACTGACCTAATCCATGACCTAGTAAGTTTTTGCCAATAACAATACTAGGTTGACTAGGTTGACCATCTCAGCCAAAAATTTTGGAAGGGTTTAGGGTTATATTCACATATATAAACACATCCATTTTGTCATTCTTAAAAAGTAGACAAGATTTATTATTCATTTGTGATTCTTTATAATATGCTCTTCAACTATTCTACTTGAGCAGTCTTACCTTAGGGTTTTTACTTGAAGAAGAATCTATTCTTTTGGAGAAGTCTTGGATACTTTGGTCTTTTTTAGTGATCCATAAAAACCACAACAACCTCTTGTGAATCGCATTTGGCCAAAGAAGAGATTGAGTCTCGATGGGTTCATCTTCCAAATAAGTATATCTAACTGTTCTCATCTCTTTAGTAGATAGAAGTAGCATAAGTAATGGATTTTGAATAATATTATCTCTCTCCATGCATTTGGGTTTTACCTATACATAATTAATATTCTCTTATGCATGTTTACTTTCTTTTGTTTACTAAACCATATTTTGTGTCACAAGATTTGGTGAGCAATAGATTATATTTTTCATTTACTTGTTATTAGTATAGTGAATATGAAAACATAAGACCTAAATTGGGTTATTACATAATTTTAATTGACTAGAGGCATTGGAACCCTCCCTAGTGATATTATTGTGGTAAGAGATCCCATCATTAAATATATTAGATCCATATTGGTCATGACCCTAATTATCTAATGTATCTCCAATCAGAATTGTAATTAAGGTGTATCATTTTTGAGTTATGATTGATTTATAGATCTAATATATTTCCGATTGCATACATTATAGTAAACCTGACATGAACCTAACTATTGCAAGTTTTCTTTCATATTTTTTCATTTATATCATTCTATTATTTTCCATATTTGTGATACTAGGTTGGTCAGACTAATATAGTTTCTAAATTTTGTGTATAGGTTTAACACACAGTCACACCAAAATAACTATGTTCTTTTTATGCAGGTCTTCATCAAATATGAGTTACTATATTAAATAGGTTGACACAATTTTTTATTCAATTTTAGAAAAAAAACTATGTCAACAGGTCAACTTAGTCTCTTATTCATCTCCAGACAACAAACTAAATTGCGCATATCAACTTATTATCATAGTTAGTTTGTAGATAATAAACTAGGTCAACCAAGTTGACTCAATCATCTTAAACATGCTTTAACAAATAAGGAAATATAGAATTAGGTCGACCTAGTTGACCCAATTGATAGAATTTTTCAGTAGCATTCAAGACACTTTAATAAAAACCCTTATTTTTATATTACAACAAATACCTTATTGACTCTGTTCTATAATATTTGCATACAGTGTCATCTGAACTAACTTTGTACTATGCTTAATTTGAGAATTAACAACTTTATGCTAGTAACTAATTCACACTTTCATTTTGAAATGTTTGCATACCTAGAGTAGCACACATAGTCTAATTAGGTGGTTTTTCATCATTTAGTTATACTATTTTCTTGTATAAACTACCAAATCACATAATTTTAAAATACATGTAAACATTTGTCTACCAAAGATCTACCTATTTAGATTTGATCACTAAGGGAGAAGCCAACTTGGTTTTTTGTCTAAGTATAAACACGTGATTAATGGTATATATTGGAAAATTACCTGACATGATTATCACTATGAAATTATGAAGTGAGGGGGTAGGCCCTAATACTAAGCCATTTCCATTACCAACATAGATCCCTTTCAGCCTAAACATCCTGAAACCTCTATAAATTGCTTTCTAGTTCCCTAATTTTATCCTACTTCCCTATCACACTTAAAATATCACTTTATAATAATATAAAAACATTCAAAATGACCACTTAGCTATAATTTACTTTTCAGTTGACTGCTTACTCTCTACTCACTGTATGTTGTATTATAAAAACTTGCATTAGCTAATGTTGGTGCAAAGTTTTTATGTTTTGTACCCAAATTGGATCATTCTCATTGATTCAATTACTTGTTTATTTTTGTATTTATTATTTCAAAGTACATTGCAAAATCTTTCTCTATTTTTAGTACACTATCATGCTGCTCGACACAGTCTCTTATAGACTATTTTTCTTCTTGCTTGTAGTACTAAGTCAACATGGTTGACTATGTATCCCTTTTGTCATTCAAGTTATAGTACTAAGTCTAATTGGTCAACCCTATATCCTTATCAGACTATGTTTTACCTAATTTGAAGTACTCAGTCAACCTAGTTAACTTTTTACTCTTATTACTGGCCTTGATTCCAACTGAGTTATTTATTTATCTTTCCTTAACATTCTATTCATTTTCTCAAAACATCATGAAGTCCCCTATTCAAACATTATTAGACAACTTTGATATGTTTAGACACTATATGAGATATTCATTTCTCCCTCTCTTTTCCTCTCAAGAGAAGCCTCACTCTTGGACCACATCTTCCCCTCTTTCGTATGTGGATTGTAACATGGTTCAAATCACACCTCAATATGAAGTAGGTGGATCCGATCCTTTTTTTACCTATCAAGACAATTCTCATCTTCAAACCTTTTAACATAATGTGGTATTAATTGATACAAGTCTATCTAAGAATCCCATGGGTAATCCATATTACAATAACCCTTCCCCTAATACCACTTTGGGGAGTTCCCCTACAAACACCAACCTACCAATTGATATGAATCAACTTCTTGCACATAGCATACAACAAATGAACATAATGCAAACTTTTAACACCTCTCAAATGATGCAATTACAACATCTTTTGATCAATATGGATAATAAACCTCCAACTATCAATCAGTAAGCCAATCCAAATTTTATTCCTCCACCTCTTGAAGATGCCTCTAGAAATGTTATTCTTCAACCAATTATGAATAACAAAATACTTCAAAATATCCAAAATGAGCCTTTAGCTCCTTTCATTATGTCTATTTATATTGGTAATATATCTCCAACTATCAATTATGATGGGACTAAAGACCATGCATCCTTTCTCAAAGCCTTTGGCAATATTTATAAAGAGTAGGTCCAAACTAATACTTTCACCACAACTAAAATTCTAGTTAAAACCTTCACTGATGATGTATTCAAATGGTAAAACCAACTTCCATTTGGAAACTTGAGAATTTAGTCAATCCTTTATTTAAAGAGTTTCAATGTAATGATCTTCCCAAAAATTATCTTAGCCATTTCATCAATGCTAAGCAATCTCCCACCGAATCAACTCATGAATTTATCAAATGATAGAAATCTCTAGCCCATAAAGTTGACCATAACATGACTCATGATAATCTATTTAAACTCTTTATAACTACTTTAAATCCTTCACTTCAATATAAGGTTTGAACTTTTGCACTTTAAATGCTTAATGAAGCTATTGACCAAGCTAAACATCAAGACTTCCTCATGAAGCAATTTGAACCTAATACCAAATTTTTTAAAGGATATTTTCAAACTTCTACCAATGCCACCACTGAAAATACTCCTCAAACCAAATAAAGAGTTTCCAAAACTGACACTCCCACATCTTCTCACATACCACTCACTGTGCAATAAATAAAATAATTCTTACCGCCCTTTAAACCCTTTACATATCCTAATAATCCTCCTAAATGATATGACCCTAATCAATTTTGATGGTTTCACTCTGACATTGGTCATTCCCATGAAACTTTTCAAGGGATTATTAAATTTTTTGTCTCTTACATGTTTGGTGATTCCTTCAATAATGAAGCCATGATCTAATTTCATCATTAAGAGTACAACATCACTTTTCAAAAATGAGTTTCCAAAGCTTCTTCTTCTACTATCCAAAAATCTTTTTCCATAGATAATAATCAAAAAACTACTAAGGATATGTGTGCCATTTATGCCAACTATGACTAATATTACAATAATTCTCAATATTTTAACATGGCTAAGGTCAATTCTCATCACAATCCAACTCACAAAGATCCTATCACAAAACCTAAGAAACCATCTTTGGAGGAACAACTTAAAGATACTACCACCACTCATTTAGCTTCGTAATCCCCTAAAGAACCACTTCCTTTTTTTGAACCCCCAATAACTTACATTCCTTCAAAATCTACCTTACATTCTAAACCTCAAACTAGTTCTTCTTCTAAATCCTATTGGAACTTTCTTAAAGAACTTAACTCCATACCTTGCAACATTTCACTTATGGAGTTACTTCGTACCTCCCCTTATCATCACAAGTTACTTATGCAAAAATTATAATAAATTGAAGATCATATTGGGAAATATGGAAGCACAATTGATTACCATGCACAAGAAACTTCAATATGCGGAATTAACCAGAAGTAACAAGTAACTAAAAAATTAGAAACAACATAGAATATGAGAGACAATACCCAATTGTATTAATACTCATCTAGAAAAGAATACAATAAAGAAGATGCCACTTCTTCACACCTCTCAGAGCCTTCCCACACCTCAAGTGTACAGTAATTCTTTCCTCAAAGCTCTCTCTCTTACGGTCCCAACACACAACTCAAACACAGAGTTGGTGTTCACCTCCAACTAATCAGTATCCACTACTGCTAGTACACAAGTACTCCACGTACTTCAAGTAGATCTCCCATGAACTTGCAACAACCTGCAACTCAAATGATCTTACTTTGGAAGGGTCTACCTTTCCTTCCTCTATACTCAATAATTGAGTACACACTGTACTCCAAGTAGATCTCTACTGATCTTGCTCCCGGTTGTGTTGTTGTCCTCCCTAATCTTGCACACCTGCAAATCAATCTAGTTCTGCACACCTGCAAACCTAGATCCCGCACCCACATACACCTGTAGATCAACCGATCTTACTTACCTTGTAGATCTCCAAACGTGGCCTTGCACATCCACCGACCAAGATCCTACATACATGAAGAACCCTTCTGATTCTCCAAACCAGCACCCATACTTGGCACTGTGGCACTAGGAGGAACACACCTTGCTCTCTTCACACATAGAAGGAGCTAATATTTTCTCTCTTACTCTCTAGCACACTTTTACAATACAGCCTATGAGTCTATTAAATAGATCTCATGCAAACAATAATTAGACATCCAATTACAATAATTAGATCCACAGCTTCAAGTCTAAAATTGGCTCTTAACATGCAAACACTCGATTCATTAACTAACTATCCGTGCAATGAGTAGTTCTAGAACCACACAGACGACTGACGTCAGTCCCTATCTACCTGGAGGTGACCGATGCCGACCGATCCCTGACTGACATTGGTTGCTCTTCCTGTCTAATACTGACCGACGTTGGTTGGCCTGATCGACACCAGTGTTTGTGACACTTCAGCAACCTCCTCCAATGTCTGCATCAGTGAAGCTTTTAGCTCCACAACCTAACAATCTCCCACTTAGAGATAAACAGCTATATTATACTTGTACCTGTACCCCATCTAATCTATTTCTTGGCTTGTATCCCTCTTCAAGCTCAACCTTGAAGACCAACCACCACACAACCTGTGGTGCACCTCCTGTCATCCAAGTAACCTGCTGCATCCGCATCTGCAAACACATGTAGAAAATAACTTGACCCTGCATAGCATGTCAACCTGCTGTTGGTCCCTCTCAAATAACTAAGAATCCATTGAACTGCCCTCTAGTGCTTATTTCCCAGATCGGCTCCAAACTTTCTGACAGCACCCACTACTTGGGCAAACTCAGGGAGTAAACATGTACTCAACCTCATCATGTGATTGGGGACCCTGTTCTATGAACTGTCCATCCATAGGTGTGTTGCCCTATTCTGCATCCTACACTACCTTCACACAATCATCCTGTGACAACATCAACATGTGATCTCCCTGTCTCTAGGATTACTCATGCCAAAGAATTTTGCTACTCCAAATCCTTCATGGCAAACCACTGAACTAATCTTACCCTTAGCTCAGCAAAACCATGTATGTACAAACCTACTAGTAAACCATCCACATACAGTAACAGGATAATGTTACGATCATCATCCACCTGATAAGACAAACATAATGGTTACACTGACATTGACTAAAGCCCTACTTTGTCATCCACCTATCAAAACCTGTACCACTGTCCTGCAGCTTCCTCAAGACCATATGACCTGGCCTTCTATCTCACGTGTCCATTCTCTCTATTCTTTAACCAAGGTATCCATTCATCTCAGTGCTTTCATACCAGCTGGCAACCCTACCAAATCTCCCATTTGGTCCTGCATCCTGTTCATGCCATGCTCCCACTGTTTCATGGATCCTTCCTGCTCTGCAGTCAGAAACTAGTATAAAGAAGAGGAACAATGAATTTGAGGCTTACTTTCAATTTCAATCCTCCCCATGGGCGTTTGAGACTCCTTAACAGCTTGTTGTCTACCCAAAATCTGTCTCAGTGACTGACCTCAGTCACCACATAGTTTTCATCTGATCGACATTAGTTCCATGTGATTGTCCAAGTCGCCGACACCGGTTATCCTGCCGACATTGGTCTCCACCTGCCCGACACCACCAACTCCTCTAGTCTACACATGACTGACGTTGGTACCTGTCTATTTGATGTCGATTACCTTTGACTGATGCTGATACCTATGTTTGCCAGTGAGTGATGACTTTTTACCCATGAGCTCCTTTGAATCAATCCCATGTCCAAACTGCCCTGCTTATAAGTATCCAGCCCCATCCACTAAACTCTATCCATCATCTCCTCCAAGAACACCAAGGTTTTCTAGTTTTTAAGTTTGTCAAACAAATCTGACTTCCTCTTAAGAACATGCATCTCCTTCTTGCTCATGTGACCAAGCCTACAAAGCCACGTCTTCACAACAGAAGAAGAATTAGTAATACAAGCAAGTAGATAAAGAGTACCTACTTTCTTACCACATGTTAATTCAAGTGCATCTATTGTGAGAGTTTTTGTGCATCTCTCATCACCCAACTTTCCTAAAGCAATTAGCTGCATCTTCAAGACTAGGACCTGCATGACCTCCTTCAACACCCCTGTGTTGGCCACCTACAATTTCAGCCGCACTTCCCCTCTACCAATACTATGACAAGGCACACCAGCTCCTCTATATGGGGCTACATGGAAAGAGGCAATAGAATCTATAAACCAAGATTCTACTTTATCCAAGGAACATCCCAGAGCATCTTGTGTAATAACACCTGCAACATCTACTTCTTTAGTTCCTTCATGCTGATCAGCTACCAACCAACAATATTTATTTACCTGCTCTTTCTTTCCATAAGACCGTAATTGACCATTTGTGCTTTTCAATTCCTCCATTCTTAGTGTACTTTCTTCTGCCCTTGCTATACTCCCACTCAATCAAAAACCCCTGAGAGTGACCTGTAATCAAACACAAAACCTACTCCCTGTAACCTTAGCTCTGATACCACTTGTTGGGAAATACGGAAGCACAATTGATTACCATGCACAAGCAACTTAAATATGCAGAATTAACTATAAGTAACAAGTAACTAAAAAATTAGAAACAACACAAAATATGAGAGACAATACCCAATTGTATTAATACTCATCTAGAAAAGAATACAATAAAGAAGATGCCACTTCTTCACACCTCGCAGAGGCTTCCCACACCTCAAGTGTACAGTAATTCTTTCCTCAAAGCTCTCTCTCTTACGGTCCCAACACACAACTAGAACACAGTGCTGGTGTTCACCTCCAACCAGTCAGTATCCACTACTGCCAGTACACAAGTACTCCACATACTTCAAGTAGATCTTCCATTAACTTGCAACAACCTGCAACTCAAATGATCTTACTTTAGAAGGGTTTACCTTGCCTTCCTCTATACTCAATAATCGAGTACACATTGTACTCCAAGTAGATCTCTCCTGATCTTGCTCCCTATTCTGTTGATGTCCTCTCTGATCTTACACACCTATAAATCAATCTGGTTTTGCACACCTGCAAACCTAGATCCTGCACCCACATACACCTGCAGATCAACCAATCTTACTTACCTTGCAGATCTCCAAATGTGGCCTTGCACACCTACCGACCAAGATCCTACATACATGAAGAACCCTTCTGATTCTCCAAACCAGCACCCATACTTGGCACTGTGGCACTAGGAGGAACACACCTTGCTCTCTTCACACATAGAAGGAGCTAATATTTTCTCTCTTACTCTCTAGCACACTTTTACAATATAGCCTATGAGTCTATTAAATAGATCTCATGCAAACAATAATTAGACATCTAATTACAATAATTAGATCCACAGATTCAAGTCTAAAATTGGCTCTTAACATGCAAACACTTGGTTCATTAACTAACTATCCGTGTAACGAGCAGTTCTAAAACTGCACAGGTGACTGACGTCAATCCCTGTTTGCCTACAGGTGACCGACGTCGGCCGATCCCTGACCGACGTCGGTTGCTCTTCCTGTCTAATACTAATCGACGTCGGTTGGCCTGACTGACGCCGGTGTTTGTGACACTTCAGCAACCTCCTCCAATGTCTGCATTAGTGAAGCTTATAGCTCCACAACCTAACAGATCCATATCCTATAGATGAAGAAACACCCCTTATGGAGCCTCAACCTACCAAAGTGCATACCATTGAATCTATTTATTGAAGAGGACATGATTAATGATGAGATCCTTTCTCACATCAATGATCAACCACTATTCATTAAAATAGCCAATAATACTACCCTTATTCATAAATTTTTAGTTGATGAAGGGTCTAGTATTAATGTGACATCTTTGTGGCTCATCAAATAACTTGGCTATAATAAGGATCATCATAAGCAAACATGCCTTACCTATCATGTATTTGATAAAACTAATCAAAATCTACTTGGTTATATTTGGCTTCCCCTAACAATCAAACCTAAGACCATTTGAACTAAACTTATGGTCTTTGATTTACCCTTATCTTACAACATACAACATACTCCTCGATCACCCTTGGACCCATAGAATGAGGGCCATCTCTTATTCTAGTAGACAATGCATCAAATTCTTACATAACAATAAATAGTATAAGCATGAAGTTGATCCCAACCCTTAGAGTATTCAAATTCCTAATCTGAAATCTCAATATCACATTCCTACCATTTCTACCATAAATAGTTCTCCCTTACCTAAGTTCATCAACATTAATCTAGACTTATAAGTCACTCTTGTTAATTCAGATGATGATGAACCTAATGACTCATAGCATACTTGCAACACTACTAAACTATCTCCTTATATCTTGAAGTGATTTCTTCCTTTATTACCTCACGATCACACAATTCCTCTTATTGATGAGATCACTGCTTTACCCCCTCAATGTAATACTCAGATACCTTATTACCTAGAAGATGCCTTCACTTGTAATGATTATGGAGTGGTTAAATTATTCTAAGATCCTCTAATCATTTCTCCATGGTATTTCATTAACCTCATAATTACACCTTTTGAAACTCCCCCTAAATCTCAAGCATGTACCATTTCTCTAACCTATGATGATAACTACATAATGGCCCAGGCTCAATCTCAAGACTTGGATGTTTAAAATTATCAAAAAAATAAGCTCAAATACATGTTTTCAATTGATATGTTCAACCATTTTTACAAATTCTAAATTAGCTCTCTAAGGTCATGTAACTCCTATTAATTCTCCACTTCTTTATACTCCTTGGGTGTTAGAACAAATCCTACCTTTTAAACCTCAAAAAATTATTGAATCTTCTCTACCACATATATATCCCATCACTACACTTTATTCTTCCCCAATCAAATAAATTAATGATATACCAACCCCATTTAATCAATCTACTCCTTCTATTCCCAAGATTACATTAAATGCCAAGACCACCGACGTCCATCAAATACATTCTGATTATGATCACCATGGGAATCAAATTTTTGATCTTGAAGTAGATGTTGAGTATTATGGTCATCTTCCCATTTTTCCTAGTGATGAAACTATTATTGAATTACTTCATGAAAGATATCCTCAACTTCCTCGACAACATCACAAACCTGAAAATTTCAAAAACAAATTCCTTGTTTCAACAATTTTGTCATTCGCATCGACCCTAAAGATAATCTAATTTATTCTTTACAAAATGCACCATACCACTTCTAAGATGGAAATGCTATGCTTATTTAAGAAACCACCTACATTGAATATGGTACTCCATCATGCCCTCAATTGGTTACCATTTCTTGTGAACTTTCACTTACTAAACATGATAACTTTAGCTTATTTTTTGATAAATATTGTGAGATGTTCACTTGATCCTATGAGGAAATGCTTGGTATTGAACCTATAATTATGATACATAATATCATCACTTATCTTTATGCCAAACCTATGCATCAAAATCAAATTTCCACCCAAGGTTTCCACCTTATGTCACAAAGAAATTATTAAACTTCTTAATGCTAAATTTATCAAACCAGTGGATTATTTTTTATGGGTTTCTAACATAGTTTCTATTTGAAAAATATTTACCATGGTCATTTGCATTTACATTGATTTCCATAATCTTAAATATTTACCATGGTCATTTGTATTTACATTGATTTCCATAATCTTAATATTGCTTGTCCCAAGGATAATTTCCTTCTACCTTCAATAGATACCATTATCGATTCCACATCTATCTATGAAATTTTATCTCTTATAGATGGCTTATCAATCTATAATTAAATTCACATTACCCTTGAGGATCAACATAAGACAACTTTCACCATAGAATGGGGCACCTATTATTATGTATAAATGCCCTTCGACCTTAAAAATGCCGGATCTACTTATCAATGGGTGATGACTCATATATTTCATGATCTTATCCACAAAATTATAAAAACCTATGTGGATGACCTGATTTCTAAATTTAAATGTTTAAAGACTCATCTTTTTGATATTGCCATCATCTTTGACCTTCTTAAATACAAATTTAGACAAAATCCTTAAAAATGTGTATTAGTGCCACATCCAATAAACTATTAGGATTCTTAGTTTCTCTCCATGGCATTAATGTTTAACCTACCAAGATTAATGCTATCATCAACATGCCCATCCCTCGATCCATTCTGGACATTCACACTTATCTTGGTAAACTTGGGGAAATTAGATGATTCATCTCTAAAATGGCTTACCGTATCCATTTTGTTAATTATATCCTTAAGAAATTTAATACTCTAAAATGTATGGACCCTTGTCAAAAAGCATTTGATAATATGAAAGAATCATACTTCACCCACCTAGTCTTTGCCCTCCTTCAAATGATCAAAATTTGATCCTATAAACCTCTTTCACACCCATATTATTTGGGGTAATGCTTGCCCAACAAGATGATACTAGAAGAGAATATGCCATCTACTATATCAACTGAGGCCTCATTGATTATTAGAAACATTACATAAAAGTTGAACGTGATTACCTCACCATATATTTTATAGCTAAAAAACTTTGACATTATATGATTTATCAGACCACTTATGTTATCATTCATTTTGATCCACTTCATCTCCAAATCCTTTCTTCCTGGAGATAGAATTGGAAAGTGGATGGTCCTTCTTATGGAATTTGATCTTCGCATTATTACTCAAAAATTTGGCAAATGATAAATCATCATTGATCAACTTTCCATATTTCCCATACCCACTACTAACCACCTTCAAGAGAGTCTTCCCAATGACAACATTATCTATATTGAAGGTCTTAACCAAGCCATATCTCTTAAAGATTAATTTCATAACTTTAATACTAACCTTGAAACTAGTAATCTTGATGAATTCACTATCCTCCCTGATACTACTAAACCAAAAGTAGTTATCGAAGAACTTCCTAAAATTAATGTTGATCTACATGAGGATACTTGGACCCTTCACTTTGATAGCTTTAAATACCTTCAAGGAGCTGGGGCAGGTTTTATTCTTATGATCCCTTTTATAAAAATCATCCCTTTATCTTTTTGCTCAACATTTGACGTCACTAACAAAATGGTAGAGTATGAAGCTTTAATCTTAGGCATGAGAGTTTCCTTTGATTTAGATCTCCAATACCTGCATGCTTTAAATGATTTACAACTCATTTATCACCAAGTCAGTGGTGAGTACCAATGTAAAAGTGAGGATGTCATTTCTTATCATTACATTGTAACTACTCTTGCCAAATATTTCATCTCTTTCACCATTGAGCCTATCCCTCGAGATCAAAATTATATTTTTTATTCTCTTGTTTCTTTAGTATTTATATTTCATCTACACCAAGTTCTTACCGATTCCACTTTTCTTATCCAAATAAGAAAATATTCATCCTCTACTCAACCATAAGATTAACTTATCTACCACATTGATTTTATCACCATTCAATAAAGCCCATGGTATAAAGACATCATTCAATTTTTGGAACATCAAACTTATCCTCCTAACCTCGATTGTCATGAAAAGACTCACATCTACAAACAAGATTGTAAGTATGTATTTTGATAAAACATCTGATATTATCACAATGTTAAAGGTACCTTGATCTACTATGTTATGCAAGATGAAGTTTATCCTCTCTTTGAACAAGAACATGGGAGAATTTATGGTGGCCACTGTAGTAGACATGTTATAAACCATAAATTCTTACGTATGGGGTAATTTTGGCCCACTTTTGAAAAGGTTGCCATCAAATTTTATAAAAAGTGACTCCTTGCCAGCTTCATGATGATTTAATTCATTCACCTCCATTCAAGATTCAAACCATATAATTTCCCTGGCCATTTTCCATGTGGGGGTTAGATCTCATAGGCAAATTACCTCAATCTTAAGATTGACATGTCTTTATAATCACAACCACATGATATTTTACCAAATGGTTTGAGGCTATGCCTTTTATTAATCTCATTGATACCACCATTTCCAAATTCATCCTTAATTAAATTATTTGCCACTTTGGTGTCCCTTACACTATCATTTCAGACAATGGTGGTAATTTCAAAAATAAAGATGTCAAACAACTTTGTGTTAAATTTAAAATCAATCACAAATTTTCCAAACCCTATCATCCACAATGTAATAGCCAAGTTGAGGCCACCAAAAAATTATTAGTAAAATTCTCCAAAAGATGATTTGTGAAACCTACACGGATTGGCACCTTCATCACTATCCTTCTCTTTGGGCTTATAGCACTAGCATATGTACTGTCACTAGAAAAACACCATTCTCTCTAGTCTATGGTTATGAATTAGTCCTTCCATTAGAACTTGAGATTCCCTATCTTTGTATATCTCTTCATGGTATCATACCCAATGAAGAAGTATGTGAAGCTCGCCTTCATGCTCTTGATATCCTTGATGAACACCATCTTTCTTCTTTGCAACACAATCATCAATACAAAACCTACATTGCCTAACAACATAACAAACAAAGCTAAAGTTTGTGAATTTAATGTTGATGGTCTTATCATTAAATTAGACTCCACTCATGACAAATAAGGTAAATACACATAAAAAGTGTGGGGTTGTTATTTATTCAAATATATTCTTGGTCCAAGTACCTATCACCTTTAAACTAATGAAGGCCATATTTTCAAAGAGCCAACCAATGCACAATTATTGAAGAAGTATTTTGCCTAATCCTTCCCTTATTTTTATGCTTTCTATCTTTTATCTAACACTCTTTTTAGGATACTTATACGAGTCTCACCCTCTACAATAATTCTCTCTTTTCACAAACCTTAGTCCTTCCTATTAGTTATTTGGTTTCCCCTTTTTTCTCAAGTTTTATTGTAAAACCACAGATATGACCCAATCTTTCTCATGATGAACTTGTATCCTCTTTGTTTTCATAATTTTTACACACTTTTTGGAATCCCTTGGGTTTTTCATTTGTGAGTTATAGTGTAATACCATGGATATGACCTGGCCTTCCTCACAAATACCATCTTTTTCTTACCTCATTTATTTTTTCAAGAATTTTTTGCACCCTCATGGGTTTCTCTTTTATGAGTTGCAATGTAATACCATGGATAAGACCTATCCTTCCTTATAAAATCACCATCTTGTCATTCCTTTTTCTATAATGTGTTTTGTAATAGTTATGATTTGTTGATTACTTGTACTCAAACTTCAGATTTTGCTTCTTTTGATAGATATAAATTTGCACAACAATATATGTTAGAATATTTTCCTACATTTCTCTCATTATTATGATAAGGAATCATATTTTCCTATCATTGTATTCCTTTTTCATCCCCTTATCACACTTTTTGATATTTGAAGTAATTCAAATTGTTTCATGTTTGATTCCTCTTGACTTTATTTTCTTTCACTCCACATTGGATAAAATAAGATCAAAGTTAAGATAACACTTTTATTTCACCTGATTTTATGAGACTCTTAGACATCATGCTCTTTGGGTTCTCTCTCTTAGCAACCAAGTCCCAAGTATTCAAATGAAAGTCATCTTTAGCACCCATATTTGGTTTTTTAAATCCATATGGAGGAGGAATATAAAAAATCCATCAAGAAAGTTAAAGGCTAAATCATTTGAAACAAAAGGCAATGATATACAAAAGGTAACATACAAATTTCACAAGTCAAAATCATACCAAAAGTCATGATTACAAGCACATCTCCTATATCCAATTGAAGTTCAAACTCCACAGTTGGCCTCACAATAAAGTTGAGGTCCATTGGGGTGCAATAGGCCAGTAGATTGAAATAGAAGAATTCAACAAACTTTGTGGTGTTATCTACCTTCTCATGCAATTATCCAATCTTTGTATTAGATCAATGACTCTATAAGGGGTCCTAAGGAATGGGAAACACATTGTGGGAAGGTTGGTATATTTTAATTTTCATACATATAGCCTTCATGGGATGATCTATATACTGCATTTGTTGACCTAAGACTTATGTGGCTAAGAGAAGTTCTTTAGAGTCATTAATGTTGATAGTCCTCTTATTTTGATAAACCTAATTTGAGTGTCTTGACTTCGATAAAGAGTTCCTCTACCTTGGTTTTTCTTTCATTCTCCCCTCCACTCATTTCATTTCCCCCCTTGAATGGGATGTGTGAATCTTAATTTGTTTTCCCTTCTTCTATATTCCTTCTTATTCATATTTTAAAAACATGCTAACACTACTTTGTTTCAATTTTATCTATCCTTAGAGCAAAACAGCATGCTTGAGTGACTACGATTACTTTCTTTTCACCATTGCTCTACATTTATAGACTTATTTTTCTTTATCTTTAACCATTTATTATTGTTATACCACCCCCTTTTTTGGATACCTGAGTTTGTTTCTAATTTCATGTAACTTTTTCATTGTTGAATGAGATTGGCTTGTTCCTTGTCATACATCAATATTATTTTCCTTTTCATGCACCTTTTTCTATTGATGATTGAGTAAGGATTGTTACTTCCCATTCATCAATGTTGTTTTACCATTTTTTACTTGTCCATCTTTATTTAAGTAAGAATTGTTATGATTTTACATTGATGTTTGATTAACATCCTTTTTGAAATGTACCATTGGTTTTCTTGGTGAGTTTGCCTTTCTTACTTAAGGTTTACTTGTTTGAGTTTTTTGGTCTTTAGTAGCCTTGGATTTTTGGTTACCCAATTTACTCTAAATTTTGACTTGGTCATTTGTTCTAACATAGCACTTGTCACCCTAGCTTGCCAAATTTCAAATTACATCCTATCCACATAGCACTAGTTATCTTGGCTTTCCTGTATTTGTTTGTTTTTTATTTTTAGTTTTATATTCCTAGGTTTTTCAAAAGCAGTCTTTACACCCTCCATAATCAAAAATACAAATACCGCAGACAACCATCTAGTGATAAAGGTAAGTCAAGGTACACATTACATTTACTTTTTAGTTATTTCTCTCTCCATCATTTACTTTCAATTATTTTATGCTTTAAAATAATGCAATATTTTTTAGCCTCAGCATTGTGTGTTACTATGTTCTTTTTCAAAGCACCATCCCCTATTACATCTGCATGACACATGATGAGCTTTGATTGTGGCATATGTATACACATAATATTATCCTTTTTTCCACTTGTCATCTACACACTTGTCTCTTAAAAACATTCCCCTAAGCTTTGATTCCTATTTTTCACACCCCTCTAGCCATTTCCCACCTTCATTAGCCCTATTTAACCTAAAACACCTTTTAACAATTTACATGACTATGTCAGTTGTGTCAACCTTGTACTCTTATTGACAAAATTTATTAAGGGTCTAGGTCAACCCCTAGCCAACCTAGTCCATGACCTAGTGAGTTTTTATTAATAGCGATACTAAGTTGACCGAGTTGACCCTATCAACCAAAAATTTTAGAAGGGTTTAGGGTTAGATCCATCTATATAAACACATCCATTTCACCATTATTAAAAATTAGACAAGAGTTATTATTCACTTGTGCTTCTTAAGAATCTACTCTTCCACCATTCTACTTGAGCAGTCTTAGCTTAGGGTTTCTACTTGGAGAAGAATCTATTATTGTGGATAAGTCTTGGATGTAATTGCCTTTCTTAGTGTTCCTTACAAACCACAACAACCTCTTGTGAGGCACCTTTATCCAAGGAAGATATTGAGTCTTGATGGGTTCATCTCCTAGGTAAGTATCTCTAACTTTGTTCCTCTCTTTAGTAGATATAAGTATCATAAGTAATGGCTTTTGAATAATATTATCTCTCTCCATGCATTAGGTTTTTACCTATACATAGTTTAATTAGGATTCTCTTATGCATGTTTACTTTTATTTATTTACTAACCCCCATTTTGTGCAATAAGATTTGGTGAGCACTAGATTATATTTTTGATTTACTTGTTATTAGTATAGTGAATATGAAAACATAGAACCTAGTTAGGGTTATTGCATATTTTTGCTTGATTGGAGGCTATGAAACCCTTCCTATTGATAGTATTATGGTAAGAGATCCCCTCATTAGGTCTAGAAGATACATATTGGTTATGACCATGATTATCTAAAGTATCCCCAATTGGAAGTGTAAGTAGGATCTATCTTCTTTGGGCGAGGATTGATTTTTAGATCTAATGCATTTATGATTGCATACAATGTCCTTTTTATACAAATTTTCAAGATATAATCAGGTTCTAGTCAATCTATAGGATAGCGCTAAAATTATATTTACAATGAAATGAGGCTCATTTGTCTACAAAAGAATGACATTTTGATTGATCAATGTTGGAGTGACATTTCAAAGAGTAAAGAATTTCACATTTGAAGACTTAATTGGTAAGTGCATAGTAATTTAGATGAATGATTTAATGATATTTTTGAAATGTAGATCAGATCAAATTTACCATTTGAAAAGGATAATCGAAAGGTGAAGAAGGTATGGGATATTTTTAAATCCAAATAAGAGCATATTCAATGTCATGAAAGGTAAACTTCTTATTCATATCATCACTAAATAAGGTATTCATATAGATCCTAAATGAGCTGAAGTTATTTATAAATTACCTCAAACTAATAGTAAAAAGGAGCTAAAATAATTCTTTGAAAGAATTAATTTTTTTTACAAGTTCATTTCTAGATTTACCCAAATTGTGAATTCCCTAAATGCTATGTTGAAACATGATGCAAATTTGGAGTGGAACACTTAATCAAAGAAGGCATTTCAAGATATAAAGGATGTTATAATGCAAACACTAATGCTAGTCAGTCCAAACTATGCCAAAAACTTCATCTACTTATTTACCTCTAAGCACACCATTGTTGCCTATCTCACAGATAGATTGGATGGGGGAGAACACCCTATTTCTTTTATGATCACCAATCTAAAGGACATGGAGCTAAGATACTCTACTTTGGATAAACATGCCTACGCTCTAGTCAAATTTGTGAACAAATTTAGGAACTATATTCTTAGGAATAAAATGCATGTAATCATGCTAGAACTAGCCATCAATAAAATGTTAGGCCATAATGAACCAAGGGAGTGCAAGTGTACATGGATGACTAATCTATAAGAGTGTAACATAGAGATAAACCCTACTAAGATGGTGAAGGGAGTAGGTCTTACTTAACTGATATTGATCCAAAGATCACTATACACCAAGTAGATCAAGATCAAGTGATGTAATAGGATCGGTACACCCCAATTGTTCATTACCTAATTTATGAGAACCCACCTCTGGGTTAAACCAAATCTAGAAGAGATATCTCAAGATTAATATTGTACATTATACATTGAATAAAGGAGTTCTCTTTAGTAAAAATCATGAAGGCATCTATCTCAGATGTCTACTAGAAATTGAAGCCAAAGAAATAATGGCTAATTTCCATGAGAAGTTACGAACTGATCATCCTACAAAAAATGTGGTGGCACATAAAATTCTTCAAATAGGATATTATTGGTTAAACCTATTCAAAGATGGCCATGCACATTTTATAATGTGCCATCAATGTTATACCTATACTAAGAGATAAATTCACACTAAAATGTTATTGTAGCTAGTTATAAAAGAGACACCATTCACCCAATAGGGATTAAATTTTATGGGAGTCATTAATCTCAACTCCTCATCAAATTACAAGTTTGTTCTTACTACCACAGACTATTACACAATATGGTAAAATGCAATATCCATGAAGAATATCATGGAAAATGAAGTAATTGAAATCATGAAAAAAAATGTGACCACATGATTCAATACCCCTATCTCATTAATTTGTGATAATGGCCCTACATTCTAATCCATAAAATTTACTGAGTGGTCATATTACAATGGAATCATATTTAGATTTTTCTCTAAGTAATACCTTCAAGGAAATGGACTGGTATAATCTATGAATACAAACTTAATCGAGGCTATCAAGAAATATACCAAAAAAAAATATCGAGAATGGCACATGCTGCCAAAGTTGAATCTCTACGCTAATCACACCAAACATAAGAAAACACTTGAGAGATATCTATTTCTATTATTCTATGGATTGGATCTATTTCTACCTATTATGCTCAAGCTACCCACCCACAAGTTCATGTAGCAGTACATGGAAGGCAATGAGAAAGTAAATTCTAGAATATTTGACCTCATCCAATTGGAAGAAACTCAAGAGGAAGCTCTATTGAATTTTAGCAAGTGTCAAATCACCATCAAAAGATGGTTTTATAATAAGGCTAAGGCGTAATCTTTTAGTATTTATGATCTAATGATGTTATGGGATAAAGCCCATGAAAATAAGGGCCAACATTCTAAGGTTGGTCCAATATGGATTGGCCCATACCATATATCTAAGTTACTAGGGAAAAATGATTTTCATCTCTAGGATCTAGAAGGAAATGATCTCGTATTACCTGTGAACAAACAGTTATTGAAGCACTACTTCTCATTTGTTCTATTCAATGCTATTTTTAAATGAATACTGAGTGAAGGGGTTAGTGATGTATATATTATGGTAGATTTAGCTTAGTTTATTTCTTCTCATATTTTAATTTATTTAGTTTAGCTTCCATGATTTTCTAGAGTACGTTTCTTTCTATTGTGTGTTTGATTTGTTTCATATTCTTTGCTTTGTCCCTTTTTGGTGCTCTATGCTTGACCTTTACTATGAAATAATAGTCTGCCCTAACCTTACCCTTGGCCAGCAATCAAACATGTACCTTTGATTGAGATAAAAATAAGGAAAAATAGGAGAAGGTTCTATAGAAGCCATTAATTCCTTGTATCAATGGGCCAGTCACTAAAAGGGTGGAGAAAAGTAAGGGGGGTATAATTTACACTTTGGAGGCTTGAAAGTGAGTTTCTATTTTGAAATAGTTCAAAGGTTATAAATATTCATTGACATTTAAGAATTTGAAGGCCAATGATTCATGACAAAATAAGTGAATTTTACAACTACATTTTCTTGATAGAAGCCATCAAATTACACTTAATTAAACACCCTGAAGTAATGTGAAAACACTGAGAAAATTTAAGATCATCTGGGTATCTAGAGATTTTGAAACATCCTTTTACCCATGGTTTAGTTCCCAACCATCAATGGACTAAATATTAAAATCTTTTTTCAAAGAGAAAGGTGTAATAACAATTAAGTTTAAAATGCCAAATCAAATGTCTTTTCTTGAAAAGATGATTCAGGCAACCTCCATCAATGGACTTGGATGATAGTGGAGCAAGGCCTTGAGTGGAACCAAAGGTATCTATGTTAGGGCTATAGACACCTGGCTAGTAGTAGATCAATGACCATTTTATTCCTCCCAAATCCATTTAGCCAATAAATCCATGTTTAGAAGTTCTAATGCTTAGTCTAATCTGAACTTGTCTATGTGAATTCTAAAATATATTGAATGTAAATTTATCACTTTACACACATATATGGAATTTTTGTAGATATGAAGCCTATTATGTCACTTGTTGCAACTGAATTTAGTGCCTTTTATGATTACATCTAAGGATTTTCTTATAGTCTATGTTTTGTGTAGGAATGAGAGTTTGTAGCCTAGGTTCTAAAAGTTGAACACATTTTCCCACATAAGTTAACATTTGTTATGGTCAACATGCTCCATATTGATTGTACATATGGGGACCCTTTTTATTCCTATTGGGTCTTTGGTTTGTATTTGTCTAGATGTGAAGATCTAAAATATTGAATTTGTGTTTCACTAATTTTACCAAGTTTGTTTAATAAATCTTTATTATAAGTATTTTGTTTGAATAACACAAAAAGAACTACATTAATATAAACAAGGATCTAACTTTTTAGGGTCTTTTTCAATTCTCTTTTTAGTGGTGAGACAAACTTTTACATTATTTCAATGTTGAATGATTAAGTGATTATGAAATTCACCTTTTACCTTAATCGATTTCATATAAATGGACTAAATTTTAGCTTTAGATTCAATAAAATGGCTTTGTCTTTGTTAAATTTCCATGCCCTTTTAATTTTATTTTGAAAACTTAACCATTTATATTTTGAAAAGTGTAGTGATTTTTGTTTTAATTTTCCTAACCATTTATTTTCAAAATTTTGATTTTTTTATTGTCTCTTTGTATTATTGCCCATAAATGTCTATTTTGTTCTCGAAGTCACATGGTAATCTTTCACAGCTCTCCATGGTCCTAATCTCTTGAAAAATCCCTTTGATACTTATCCATATCTTAAAAAAAAAATCTCAATCCATGTGGTGAGTTTCTATAGCTCTGTAACATTTCAATGATTTGTTTTCAATCAAGAACCTTTTAAGCAATTGATCAGTGGGATTGTGCCACATGGCATAATCTTGATGACTCACTGACATAGAGTCATTTGTATAATTTAGTAGGCCTTCTAGGTGATAATGTTATTAGGATTATACCATGTGGCATCATCTTGGTGATATACTGCCCTAGGTAGAGCTGTATACTAGTAGGCCCTTCAGACGAGTGAGTTAGTAGATTTATACCACATGGCATCATCCCAGCTACCTATTGCCTTATAGTGATCCATGAAGTCTTGAAACACATTTGAGCATTGAATGATCAAGGAAAAAACACATGGAAAGATTCCACTACTACATGTCCAGGGCACAATCAAAGCATAGGCAAGGCTTAAGCAAAGTGTTAGGTTGCCATGTCATAAGGAAATCAGTGCAAGGGAAAAGAAAGAAGGTTGATGGCCAAATAAGCATAGTCACCAAAGGATATTTAGAATCGAGATTGATGGTTATCTAGCATGTCAAGGTCTTCAACTCCCTTGAATAGACTATGTGTCAAGTTTGTATAAGTACAATTAGAATGCAAGTGGTTCCTTGCCAATTGAAAGGCCCAAAAGTGATAAAATTCAAGATGAGTAATGAGAAATTGAATCAAAGGTCTTAAATTTATGATGGATAGACATATCCATTTGATCAGTCTTTGAATTGAATTCAAAAAAATTCACAGGGCATGGTGGAAGGGCAATGCTAATAAAATCCCAATGACAATCTACCATGAATATTTGAATCTATTTGTAATTAGCCCCCATAATTAAATGTAAAACACTTAGTATGGCATGAGACATTACTTGACATGCACATCATAAGGAGTTAGAAGAGATAAAAAAAACATAAAGGTCAAATATTTGTCTTGAAAGAAACATGGCTTCTAATTGCAGATAATACTTAGGGTAGTAAATCTTTCATAATCTCAACTACATTCTCCAATCACCATTGAACAATCTAACCACCCTAGTAGTGGGTTGAATAATCTAATCCTATTGTAAAATTTCAACATGTTTTAGTCCTAAAACACTATTGGAATTTAGTCAAGATTACCCCTATTATTCTCTCTTACTTTTGGACTTTGCTTGTCAACTAGGGTTGGCACTTGGTGTAAAGAAACTCTATCAAAACTGTAATAGATTTTTACTTGTTTAAACTTTGTCTTCTACTCACTAAATGTTGTCCATTATTTCTTTTTTTGAGTCCATGCATGTGTCAAAGGGTTGGTAATGTGATTAGTTACATAATTGAATAAGTAATTGGATTGTGCTACAAATAGTCTGATTTGCTTATGAATTCTTTTCATTTCCTTTAGAACACTTTTTGCTTTATGTGCTTGCAACTATAAAGTAAGCTGAAAGCTCTATATATAATAGCTATAGGTATTTTGTGTGTTTAAATTTAGTGAATAATTATTGATTTATGCATTCGTATTTTATCCTTATAAGCTTTCACATTATGTCCCTACAAGTTTGCGCAACTGATAATATGCAGTGGTATAATTATGACTTAGCAGATTTTAGCTTTTGAAACATTAGTATTCTCATAACTAAAAAACTTCTTTTCTACACTCCAATCCTTCTTGTTGGAGAATTAACCTTAATTTGAGTCCTTCTTATAGGTTTTTAGGCTTATCCTAAGTATTATATGTGTGTGTATTTATTGTATTTATATATGTACTTTATTCTAGCCTTTTGAGGTGTCACTCACCTCTCTAGTCCACTAGTTGGATTTGGATTTATTTGAATATAATTCATTTCCCCCCATATGAAATACACATCTTCCCCACTTATAAAAGGATTATGGACACTTGGCACACATGTTTGATCTTGCATTTGTAACTCCTTTTCTCTTTTAGCTCTTTATAAAGAGTTCTCCACTCACTTTCTTCAACACTTACAACCTCACACAACATTCTTGTTGATCTAGCCTTGCTCTTGCATCCTTGATGCTCTTTTGGCCTAAGTCCTTTCTTCTCCCAGCTTCTCCATGCTATTGTAATTAGAGATTATTGTTGCAAGCTTTCAATACTAGAGTTGGGTTTTCACCATTTGATGATTTCCCCACTTGTCACCTTTTTCTCAACTTTATGGCTTGTTCTATGAAAATGATGTTATTTTTCATTATTTTTACTCATTTATTTCAATATTATTTCATGACCTAGGCAATTTATTTAATATGGTATTAGAGTTATTTGGTTTCTAACATTGATCCATGAGCTTCTGCATATTTTTTCTTAGAAAATCAAATTTTTTGGACACCTTTTGACCATAAGCTACTGGTTTTTATCACCATTTGAATGCTTAACTTGGTTTTTTATGCCAATAATGCAAAATAATATTCATTAGTTGTATTTAACAATCACTATAATTTTTTTAGATCACTAACTTTTGTCTCCAAGATGGTCTATTCTTTGTGCACCAGTTTATTATTATTTTAGTGTTATGTCTTCTTCCATGGCATCCTTGCAGCGATTATATGATTTGTGATATTGTATTTATGAGCTTTGTGGCATCCTCAAGTTGGCACTTTCCTCTATATGTTGTCTATTCTCTCCCTGGTTTATACCTAGCTGCATATGTGTCTTTCATGCATTGCTTTATTTGTGTGTGTTGTAAACTTTGTCTGTTTGCATAGGATTTTTCTTTGGCATATGCCATCCTTTTTTCTTCTCAATTTTTTAACCTTTTTAGAGCAACACTTTACCAAATGTGTTTTACCTTGCCTTATCACATGGTTTTTGTTATTATCTATATGGTTTTATTTCTATAGAATGGTCTTACCTTATGCACCTTTACTTTTAATGAAAGTTTGTTGAGTTTGTTTTCTTTACTTCCTTGCTTCACATATGTATTGTCCCTGCTATCCTCACTATCTTAGCTCTCTCCCTTCTTTGGCTTTGGATCGTCATTCTCTTTAGTTGCACTTACTACATCTGTCATTTAGTTTGGAATTTTTCCCCACTGAACTATCTGCACTGCATAGCATGGTATTTTTTTTCTATACTTTTAAGCTTTGAGTACTAACGACTTCTGCGTGACATCTTGTTGTTTTTAAGCTCGTCTTTAATTTAATTTTAAAGACCTACACATCCTTTGTTCGATAAAGATTTACTCAACATATGATTTAACTTTCTTTGTTAGGCACGTTTAGTTATTTTTTATGAATTTATTTTAATAAAACTTTTTGAACAAATCCTAATATGGTAAAGAAAATTTTTAATCACAAAGGTTTATTTTTAAACTCCACGTGTAATTGCCAATTTTCATTTGCCTTTTAATGCTTTCATTACATAAAAAGCTTTGCCATCATTTTCATGGCTTTGATTTTTAAAATCATTTAATTACATTTAAAGCTTTTCACATAAACCAAAAAAAAAGGATTTTTTTATCATAGTAAATTCAGAGGATTAATTTTTTCCTACGTGAAGTTAACTTTTCATTTTTTATGTGAGATATAATTTTAATGATTTGAATGTTTTTTAAATATATCCTTTAAATCAATTTTCATAATATAGTTTTTCTTCCAAGCAATATATATAGTCAACCATTTAAGTGTTGATTTCTGGGGTGAATTTACATATAAAGTTAATTGATCTCTTGTGCAAGCTCAATTTTTTAAAGTATTATTGTCATTTGCATCTTAACGTGATCAAAATGTCTTTTATATTTATATTTTTCTAGAATTTAAATATGCTTTGCATCAAATAAAGTTAAAAATGATGAAATTATTATACTTAAACATGATATTAATTGTCAAAATATTACAATTATTACTTTGCAAAAATCTTTTAATGTATATGTAAATAAAATGCAATTTTTTGTTGACGTGTTAAATGTTAAATTTGCATATTTGATACATAATACTAGTTTTACTGATGAAAGTCTTTGTGCTTCTAAACAAACTCAAACTCATGTGAATACATTTTCTACCAACCCCAGTTTAAAAATCATGCATAGTATGAGTTATTTGGGTGGTGCACTTCGTAAGTGTGAATATGGTATTCTTGAACTTATTTTACTTGAATTAAATATAAATTATAAAGGTCTTGGCTATAAGACTTCAAACTATTCTAATAAAAATTTAACATCTTAGTGTTCTCCTCACCGCATGACTTATAATGCAACTTTTTTTATTATAATATTTTTAATGCTCATGCTTTGATTAATAATGATAAAATTTATATACATTGTGAAAAATAAGGGCATCATATCTCTAAATATTATAAACTATATCCATACAAATTTTGTAATAAATCTATGCACGACACTTTACATTGTTGAAAAATGACTAAATATCATACCTTTAAGGTTAACACTATTTGGATTCTTAAAGAAAATAAATCTTCTAGAGACTTTGATATGTTATTTTATGATAATTATTCTAATACTTCATGTAGAATATATTTTACAAGTGACACATCTTTTTTATCTCTATTTTGATATACTCAATCTTTTATGCATTCCTTACTTTTTATTACAAAGAAAATATATTTTATTTAGAGTTTTATTGACTAAATAATTTTCATGTAGGTTTCACATTTTATGATGGAAGTTGTCTCTAGATCAAATTTGCCTAGTTATACATCTATTTTTTTTACATTATGTATACAAATTGTATTTGATGTATATTGGTTATTGTTAATCAAATTTTGACTTGAAGTCAAAATTGGTCAGCCCCCTTAAATTAAAACTTTCATAAGATCATCAAAACTTATATGTGGTATTGACATGCCTTATATGGTCCCTAAAGGTCTTCATAAAATCTTATTAGCATCATTTAAGGTAAATTTGGAAAAATTAAAGTAATGTCTTGTTTTGGTCATATAGTGGTCTAGCCATGTCATGAAGTCTTGAAACTTGATCAAGGGGTGTCATAGGTTGCTATAAGTTTATCAAAGCCATTTTATGTCTTAATAAATTTATACAAGCATTTAATGATGTTTTGGAGTGTTTAAGGTTTATTTGTAAACTTTAAGGTGGTGTATAATGAAAGAAAAAGAGATTTTTGACTAACTCAAATGTATGTCAAAGCTCCTCAAGTGAGAAATACATACAAGACACATTTCAAGGACTTTGGAGTAGTTACATAACTGCCACACCTATCATCAAGTTAGATAAAGGTTAGAATCTTGAAATTCAATGCTTAAAAGAGAAGTTAAAAGACTTGTACAAACTTGTTGAAATCACTTATAGGTAAAATAATTTATAAGTGTCTTTTCATATTCTACAGGTCAGAAACAAGCATGGAAAGAAGTTTCAAGTATCACAATTGCATAAAACTCTCTCTCTCCTCCATTGCTTCCTTCACAAGCTCATGAAATTTGTTTTCAAATGCATAGTACAGGCCATACAAGTGGAGTTGGGGGCTAATATTCTATCTAAAGTTTGGTACCCCTATGGGTTTCTATTTTGTGGGATTTCTCCTTATATTTATAAAAAATCACCAAGGAGCTAGACTACTTTTTTGAGGCTTAAATCCCCATAGACTAAGTTTTGTGTAATTTCAATGCAAGTGTGAGTTTGTTGGTTGCATGAGAATAATTTTAAAAGGTCCTCAAAGGTCTGGATAACCATATTACATTTTCACCCACCAGGTTAGCATGTGTGGGAAGTCTTTTGGCAAGAAAAACTACACTTTTGTAAAGATTGTAGAAGTGATTGTCATGTTTCTATTTGTTTCAGGGTGCCTCATGTCTGAAGTGATGAGTGAAAGTTTTATTTCATATTCTAATCCATATCATGCTATAAAATACCTTCATGTCTCCTTTATCTACTCCAACAACACCTTCTCCAAGTAATTCACAATGTTCTTCCATTTTGATGGCTGTGTGTATGCAAGCTACCTGTAACAATGGAGGTATGTATTGAAGGTGTTTTGATAATGTTGAAGTGCAGATAGACTTAGATACACTCATTGGATGCTGACTAGATCATCACTACCACCATGAAAAGATAAAAACATGCTAAAGAGACCTAATCTCTATTTGGAAACTTCTAAAGTCTTGATCTGACTGCATGTATAGGTCTGTGTACGGACCATGGAACAAGTTTAGAAATGATGGAATGTTTGATCAAAATTATCAAGCCTATTGAGAAGGGAATTATAAAATGGGGTAATATTTAACATCATAATAGTGACTAAGGCTCAAGTATTGTCTCTCTAAGCAGCTTGTGTAATCAAAAGAGACCTATAGGCCCTAGGCCTATAATTCCTCATTATGGATTAAAGGGTAATGAATCTCCAAGTAAGAATAAAGTCAATATTATTAATGATTAAATATATACATGAGGTTTCATAAATCTATACAAAATATTTTGAAGTCAAGAAGGAGCCAATGAGGTTTAGATAAGATTGAGTCCATAGGCCTAAACGCTCAGGTACATGTTTAAATCTAAAGATAGAGGACAAGCATTTTAAGTGTTATGAAAATGACCATTTGAACCTTGTTGGAATTGAATAATATTTATAAATGAATTTTTAATTCTTCAAAGTTCCATCATGCCTGAATAAGGCCAAACTCAAAACTACATGCTCAGACT
Organism: Torreya grandis; assembly: GCA_037957365.1. Taxonomy (NCBI): domain Eukaryota; kingdom Viridiplantae; phylum Streptophyta; class Pinopsida; order Cupressales; family Taxaceae; genus Torreya; species Torreya grandis. The sequence goes on along the minus strand of JARHVA010002519.1, from coordinate 160,038 downwards.
TCTCAAACAATCACCTATAACCACCTATTGAAGAGATTGTCTTAAATAGTGATGATTGATGAAGTACAAAGTTTCAAGGCATTAAAGAAAGTCCAAATATATAAATATCATGATATGAGTTTCTAAGAGGATCAATTTTTTAATTAAAGCTCCTAAAACACCAAGATTGCAGACCAATCCTAAATGAATATACACAGGCAGAATGGTTAATTGTAAATCTTTTTAAGTGACTCAAGTGTTTTCCAAAACTTGAGAAGTGATATATGAGGGTTTTGAGTTTAGGAAAATAAATCAAGGTGATCACTCCATTTATTTCAAATAAAATTAAAAATATTAGAGGAAATAAACAAATAGAGGCCATTCAAACTATGCATACACACAGTTCACAAACCTACAGGTCTGTTAAGTAATATAGGCCAGTTTCAAGCCTAAAGAATTGGCAGAATACATGAAAAGCATTAGGATGAAACACAAGTGAGTGTTAAATTAAGTGGGACTATTTTAATTAATTATATCAAAGGGATTTTCAAAATGGATGTCAAAGCAGAGTTTTAACCTTGCATACATAGTTCAAAACGATGGACACAAGTCTGCATACTTTGATGAGAGTCTTGCTTGCTTAGAAAGGAGTAAAGGTCTGTATGGAATATGAGAATAGATTAAACCATTTAAGTATGGTTTAATGGTTATGTATAACTCCATTATACTTTAAACTCAATAAATAAGTGAACCAAATGATGACAAATTTTGTTCTAGGCCAAACAGGCCCAACTAGATACACAGACCTACAAGGACAATCATAGAGAGGTGGTAATTTGGAGTTGAACAGATAAGTTTAGGGATTATAATAAAGTGTTATGGACTCTAAAATACATCATATGAAACCTTAAAACCTCCAATAATGAATAACATAGGTAAATACAGTCAACTAGGGTATTTTATGCAAGATGGCTTAAGAACCCTAGGCATCAACTAGTGGTGTGTCAAGAGAGTTTGAAAAATGGATGTAGCAAGAGAATAATGGGAGAAATTAAATTTTTATGTCATATTCCTATTTATGTCTTTTAAAAATTAAATTAAAAAATAGAATATGTACCTACTGGCCTCAATCCTTCCTAGACCTCATAGAATGTCTACTAGCAACCCAAGAAGCTATATTTTTTTGCTCGGTACAGTATGAAGATATTATATGGGACCTTGGGATCATATGGATAGTTATAAAACCTTGTGTACTTGAAATTTTTGTAATTGTTTGGTTGATTAATTCCCTAAGCTATATGAACCATCGTTAAGACCTTGAAGAACTTTCAGGTTGTCTAGGAGAGCCAGAATGACCCAATGAGAGAGAAAAGGATTTTAATACCTCCAGATGTATTAGATAAAATTTAAAATGACATGAATAATGTTCAAAAATATCATAATAAACACCTCAAGATTTTGGTTTGTACTTGCAAGTACAAAACTATACAAAATAGGCTAAAAATGGCTATTTTATGTTATTTAGGAGGTCCATACAAGGTGTCATAAACTCAAAATTGACATGGATGACCCTTAAGAGGTAATAAAATTGAATAGCACCTTTATTTTGGGTTTAAAAGGTGTGTCAAGCCTAAAGATCCAAATTTTAGTCTCTATGAAGGGAGGTCTAATTGAGACCTAGTTAGGAGAGAGAGAAGCAGTAGAAAAGTACACTTCCAATAACTCTCAAGACATGAAATTTGACATGAATAATAAGGCCATACTAGATCCTAGAATGTGTCTTCATATTCTTATTACCAACTATAATTTTATCTACACAAAGAGGTCTGCATGATTTTAGGGTTACAAGGAATGAAGCTAATTTGGAGCTTTTACTGGAAAACAAGTTTTTAGGGATAGTTTTAGACCTTAAAATGAATTTTTTTGGGTCCGGTATGATGTGAATAGTCCATTTATGAAGATAGGATGAGCTGAAGAAGAGGATTTTAAGTTTTGGCACTTGTGTGCAAAATTAGCCTAAGGAGATGAAGAGTATTCTAGACACCTAGAAAGAGAAGGAAGTGATGTGTCAAAGAGAACTTGAAGAGATCAGTTAAGATGTGTTAATATCATAGCAAATATATAACTCAACATGATCTGATCATCAATAAGACCACTTGACATTCAAAAATCCAAAACAAAAGGTAGTTTTAGAGAGCTAGTTAAGGTGTGAAGTAAGCATTCTAACTCCTATGCCACTTGGAGTAATGAAACATCTTAAAAGGAGATACACATATCATTTAGGATGTATTGAGACAATTTCATAACTCTTCTCTTATTTGTAAATCATGAAACACTTGTCAGCTCTCTCTCCTACACCCTTCTCTCCTTATCTCACTTTATCTATATATTGAGCCTTAATTAGCTAAGTTTGTGTCCTCCACCTGGGTATGGATAATATCTACCTATTTTCATTTTTTGATCAATAAATAAAAACCTAGTTTTACCTTCTCCATAGACTAGTTTCAATGTGCATGTTTGACTAGTTGACCTTACTAAGTGATAGATTTACTTCCTTGGCATATTGTCCTTGTTTAGCATTCACATTCAGTTTGAAAGTATTTTTTAAGGTCTATTAAATTTTTTAAATGGAGTGTGTATGTTTTTAGTGATTTATATTTTTATTAGTGTCATGTCATGACCTCTTGACTAGTCCTCCTAGATCAAGCTTGCTTCACAAACCTCTATGAGAAATATTTATGTAGAGAGGCAGATTTAGATTAGTATCATATACAAGTTAGTCTCTTGTTTAAAGTGAAATTATAGTTGGTTGGTGTTGATCAGTTCATATTTGGTGCATCACCTCCATTAGAGTAGGTTTCTTTCCTTTTTCCTAGCAAGTGTTAGAGTAGTGTTTGAGCCTAAGTGATTCATCAAGGGGTGTTGGGCCTTTAACCTAAAGATTCACCTCTTCAATAAGTTACCCATAAAATTGAGGTGTTTCCATGTTACATATAATTTGGAAGGTTTGAAATATCTTCCAAAGGGTGTAAATTTGATGCATAATAGTTTTCGCATGCCCAGTGGGACTAAGGTCTAAAGTTGTGGAAGAATTTTTGGTGTGTTCTTCTATCTATCAGCCTTAAGAGGCATTCAACAAACACCAATGACAAATCTAAATTTAATCAATTGGTTATAGTATCCCAAGTACTTATTTTGAAAATTATTTGATAATATCTTATGTTTTCCTTTGACTCATGAAGTCAAGATGGTTGGGTATGAAGAGAACTTTTGTTTTATACCCCCTTATCAACCTTGTCATGACCTATATCATCCCTATGGCCCTCCTTATCATGCTTGTTATGACTCCAACTATGTGCCTCAATAGCCTTATCAATATTTTTACTCTCTTTATGATTTATATCATACATATGGTTAGCCTATTCTCCCTCTACATGACCATGATGTTATATATGAGCAGCCTTATCAAGATTAAGATGTCCTTAGTTACCCCTCAAACCAATCCATTTTAGTTTGAATCAAATTGTCTTAGGCTATGAGAGATACATGTTAGACCTTCATACATAATGGGAATATGGTCAAGATATCCCTTATCACCTCATTCATGACATGAGAGATTTATTCCAGGTATTGAAATAAGAATGGGCACCTATTGAGAGAGCAAATTGGCAAAACTTTTTAAGTAGAATATTGTATGTAAGTGGTATCATTCAAAAAATATAAGACATGCTAAGAGTTCATGAAGGACAACAGATCAAATTCCATCAACCCCATGTGTCTTCTTACACTCCATCTCAGCTCTCATATATGCCAACCATTATTATCCAAGAGACCTATCCAAGTGTTCCAAGTCCTTCATGTGTTCCTCAAACCTTCCCTTATTGGAATTCAATCCAAGAGAGCATTCAAAGGAGAAGGAGATTGTTGTAGAGCAACCTATTGATTGAAGCCAAGATTCCACTTCTCTTTCTCAAAAACCCCCTAAACATTCTTTCAATATTCTAAGCTAGAACCAAGTGGTGAAGTCATGGAGTGGGCAAGGTGAAACAAGTATATATTGGGGAGTTGAAGGCAAAAAAGAGTCTAAGCCAATGTAAACCTCTCCCATCTATCCTCAAGAGTCCTCTTGTACCTCATTTCAGCCTTTTTGTTTTTCTTACTCTCATGAGGTCACTAACCACCTTCAAGATAAGTTATTCCAAGAGAGTATAGATAGACAAATCAAAGTATTGGACTTGAAGATGAAAGGACTTGAAAAGAGCCAGAATCAAGAGGTTGAAGACAAAGAGAGATTCGTGCCTAATAAATCCCCACTATCTTCTCCATAAGACCCTATAGTTGGTTTATCTTGAAAGTATATCTAAGAATGTATTCAAAATAATAACGAGATTCTAATTGAGAAGGTTGAAGATCAATTTGTAACTATTGAAGAGCCTCAAGAAATTTATGAGGAAAATGAAATTATAATTGAATAAGATGTCCTTTCTAGTGCTCAACTCAACTTCCTATCTCTCCAAGAGTTCTTTAAATAACCCTCCATTTCCAAACCCATTCATGATCCATCCACCACACCTTAGACTCCCTATTAAACTCATGAACTTTCCTATCACCCTCCCACCACATCCCTTTTTGAAGAGGAACCTATCTTATGGGAGATAAGTGAGGAGAATCAAGCTATAGTTGCAGTTGATTAAGAAGATAACTCAAGTGTCTTTGATGAATAATTCACTATTGGCACTCCCCTTATTGAAGACAAAAACAATTTCGTCTTATTGAATGAAGAAAGAGATGATCTTGATGAGGTTACAACTACCCATGAAAAGAGTGCCAAGATTGCTACCTTGGCCAATGAAAAGGTTGATCAAGACATGGAAGATAAGGCTTTTGAGAGGAACATCATATTGACTAAGTTTGTTGAGTCTCATGAGAAAGTTTAAGAAGATTTGAAGGACATGTGGTAGATCTATTTATACATGTTCAAGGAGTATCAAATTTTTGAGAAGAGAGCACTTCTAAAAGATCAAATTTAGATTTTTGATGAGGAATCTAAGACTCCTATTGAGCAAACATGTCTTGAAGAACACCACCAAGAGTCTCAATACCATGATGAGGTAACCTATCATGACTATGATACTCTTAAATATGATCAAGAGATTGAATTTGAAAAACCAATATAGGCTAAAGTTGTTGTTAACTCCATAGACCAAGATGATATGTGGAAAAGGTTCAAGTAGATTTGTGATGAATTTGAGACTCTTCAAGGGTCTATAGTTTTTTTTGGATAGATTGGGAATGTTCTAGAGGTTGCCTTACTTCTTGAAGGGAAAGGCAACAATCTCCAAGGTACTATGTTTGAATCTACTCCTATAAGCCAAGAAATGGCCTTGATTAAGATAAGTACAAGTATCAAGGGAGGTCATGACAAGGTTGTTGAAACACAAGATGAATTCACCTTCATAGGTGATTGGTTTACAACTGCCATCGTTTCATTTGAGAACATGCCAAGAAGATTGGCAAGCAAGAAGAAAATTATAACAAACAAACCAAGATTCAAGAGGTAGCTTGCCTCATGCCATTTGTCACCTCATGGAGCAAGAAATTGTATAAACTTCCCCTTTGATCCAAGAGGAAGAAGTTGTTTTCAAGTTAGTTGTATATAGTTAGTTTGCTTATGTTGTTGTTGTGTTCCCGAAGTTCTTGATAGCACATATGTGTCTCTTGTTCTTTGCTTTATATCTTTTTGTCTTTGTTTGTGTGCGTTTGAAGGTCAAATTAGATTGTCTCATCATGGTCAAGGTTTGGTTAGGTCTGAAACTAAGTGACAATGACTCCATTATCCAATGGAAGGATAAGGTTATTGGTCTATTTAGCATTGCAGGCATGCTACCCCTGTGAATCGCTAAATTATTGACTAAATTTTGACTTGAAGTCCATATTGGTCAACCCCCTCTAAATTGAAACTTTCATAGGATTTTCAAAATATCTTATTATCTCTCTTTTATTGTTTAAAAAAAACTTATTTTTTTATCTTTAATTAGATAATCCTAATATGTAGGTATTATTTTTTTTACAAATCTAAAACCCTCATACATTTTATATGAGAGAAAGAGTGAAAATAAGGCGACTATGTGTCAATGATCAAATATGGAACATCAATAGCACATCACTTCTTGATCAATAATGCATAATTCTAAAAAAGTGTCCAAATTGCATTTGACTAGATCATGATTACTCTATCACTATCACAGTCTACATTACCTTGCTAAGGTTTTGTTCATATAGAAACTATTTACATGTACAAATTCCATTAATATATGTGGAAAGTACTGCATTTAGGGAACAATAAATCGCATGATGCTAGTGCATTATGAGAGATCCATGATATACATGACATATTTCAAAATATAAGTTTATATTATTAGATATGCACTGATGTTTATGGAATCTATGTGTGACGAGAATTTTTCTTATTATATCCAAGTTTATAAAAGTGAAAATATTTTTTATTAATAAAATCTAAATAATTTAATAATTTAATTAAAAATATGAACAAAATGAACATTATAATATACTTGCCTTCTGCAAATACTAATAAATGCCTTTAATAATTTTTTCTTTAGAAAGAAGATATTTGAAAAGGGATATTTTCTATTCAAATAAAGATAGAGAAAAATAATGAAAAGGGTTGAGGAGAAAATAATATGTGATAAATAAAAAAATTAAATAAACTCAACAAAAAAATGGCTTATGTTATGTATCTTAACACAATAAAAAATTAAATAAACTCGACAAAAAAAATGGTTTATGTTATGTATCTTAACACAATAATTATCTTATTATGTTATAATGAGCTTTTGTTTTTTTAATAATTTTATCTTTTAAAATTTTATTTAGAAATAATTCTATAAGACTTAGTATAGTCTATGTTAATATTATACTTATAACATATTTTTGTCATTTCTAAGCAACTCCATTAATAAGTTCATGTCCACTCCATATATATATGTGTGTGTGTGTGGGGAGGGGGGGGGGGGGGCGGTTGGGCGGGGGTGGAGCTAAAAGCTTCAACTGTTTGCAGACACAAAGAAGAGGATGCTAAAGAACCAGAAGAACCGGTGTCGGCATCATGACCGACGCCGGTCACAGACAGTGGAGAAAGAAACCGGCGATGGCAGAGAGTCGGCCGACGTCGGCAGCACCAGTCAAGCAGGGACCGGCGTCGGTCGCCTGTGCGTTCCAGAACTGTTCGTTGCACGAACAGTTAGTTAGTTGAACTGAGTGTTTACATGTTAAGGGGATAATTTAAGTCACGAGCTGCGTGTCTAATTGTTGTAGTTAGATTTCTATTTTTGTAACCATGGGATTCTATTTAAAGACCCATGAGGCATGTATTGTAATGATCAAGTGAAAGCATTGAAGTAAGCAAGGTCAAGGAGATCTACAGGTGTAAGGTCAAGGAGATCAGCTGAAGCATTCAAGGAGGGGTAATAACTCAGGCTATAGAGTTTTTGTGTTGAGCAAGAGAGAGAGGGAAGAAGGTCTTGAGGTGTGGCAAGCCTTTGAGGTGGAGGGAGAAGTGGCATCTTCTTTATTGTATTTTCTTCTAGTAATATTTAATACAAGAGTGTGTATTGTCTCTCAAATTCTTTGTTGTCTCAAGTTTCTAGTTACTTTATCATTCTGGTATAATTTCGTGTTTAAATTGCTCATAAATAAGTAATCAATTGTGCTTCCGTTGGATAAGGGGTCACCTAACAGTTGGTATCAGAGCTACGGTTTGCAGGAAGCAGGTTATTTTTGATTACAGGTCATTCATAGGGTTTTCTGATTGAGTGGGAGTTCAGCAATGGCAGAAGAAAGTAAGCTACGAATGGAGAAGTTTAACGGCAAGAATTATCATCACTGGAGGATGCAGATTGAGGATTATCTGTATCAGAAGGATCTGTACTTACCATTGGGTGGGGTTGCATGCAAGCCCACAGATATGAAGGATGAAGAATGGAACATTCTTGATCAGAAGGCTCTCGGTTCCATAAGGTTGAGCCTTGCATCATCTGTGATTTCCAGCTTATCACAGTGCAAGACAACGGAAGAGTTGATAAAGTCCTTGGTGAATTTATACGAAAAGCCCTCGGCTTCTAATAAGGTATATCTTATGAAGTAGCTATTTACTTTGCAAATGCAAGAAGGTGGATCGGTACATACTCATCTCAGTGATTTCCATGGTTTGGTAAACCAATTAGCTTCAGTCAATATTGTTTTTGATGATGAGGTAAAGGCTCTCTTGATTTTATGTTCTTTGCCTGAAAGTTGGGACAGTTTGGTTATGGCAATAAGTAACTCTGCATCTGCTTCTAAAATATTAAACGTTGATGATGTTGTGAGTGTGATCTTGAATGAGGAAATACGCAGGAGAAGCACAGGTAAATCATCAGGGAATGCTCTAAGTGCAGAAAATAGGGGAAGGCAAAGGGAGAAGATTGAGCAAGGGAAATCAAGGTCGGGAAGGAGATCCGAGTCCAAAGGTATTACCTGTTGGTTTTGTGGAAAGAAAGGACATACAAAGGAGTGTTGGTTACGAGATAAAGAGAATCAACCTGAAGGTAAAGAAGAAGCAAAAGATGCTAATATCATGGTACAAGATGCTCTCATACTTTCTTTGGATAGTCAGGTAGGATCATGGATTTTAGATTCTGGTTCATCTTTTCATGCATCCCCAAACAGAGATTTGTTTCATGAGTATGAATAGGAAGACTTTGGAGTGCTCTATTTAGGGGATGGTACGCCTTGTCAGATAGTTGGCAAAGGGAAAGTGCAGCTGAGATTGCAAATTGACAACACATGGGTGTTGAAGGAGGTCATGCATGTTCTAATTCTGAAGCAAAGTTTGATTTCTGTAGGAAGGTTGGGTGATGAGGGATGCACAATAACCCTCACAGCAGACTCTTGGAAGGTTACCAAGGGAGCACTTGTTTTAGCTAGAGGTAAAAAAGTAGGTACTCTTTATCTATCTACTTGTATTACTGATTCTACTTCTGGTGTAGATTCGAAGATGTGGTCTAATAGGCTGAGTCACATGAATAAGAAGGGAATGGACGTTCTTGATTCAAAAGGTATGTGTTCAAATTCAAAAAGCATAGATAGAGTTCATTGCAGGAAAAGGAAATTTGATGCTTTTGACAAGAACAGGGAAGTCTTGGTGTTTTTGGAGGAGATGAAGGCCAGAGAACAGTTACAGGCACTGAATAAATCTGAGCAAGGCAGCATGGATAGAGATTTGATCCAAGATGAGCTCGTGGATGAAGAATTCATCACTCACAAGAACACACAGACACTGATGTCAGTCACTTGGAACCGACGTCGGTCATCCAGACACCGGCATCGATCATGTGCAGACCAGCAGGGTCGGTAGGTCGGGCAGGAGAAGTCTGACGTCGGTCATCAGGACCGACGTCGGCAGGGGGGACACCGGCGTCGGCCAGGGGTAACGACATCGGTAGTCAGGGTCAGTGCAGGGAACCGACATCGGTCGGGAGCAGACTGGGAGATGGCCGAGATCGGTCACTGGTACGGATGATGGGTGGACAGTTAGCTATCAAGGAGTCTCAAACACCCATATAGAGGTCAGAAAAGGCATGTGAACCTCATATTCATTGTTCACCTTCTTTATATTGCTTACTGATAGTCAAGAACTAGGAAGACAGAAGAAGCAATGCAGGTAGAATCTAGAAACAGTGGGAGCTTGACATGGATGAGGAGTGTGAGTCCTTGGAGTAGAGCCAAACAGGTATTTGTTGGTAGAGTTGTCAGTTGGAAGAAAGCACTGGATAGAGGGATGGATTCCCATTTTAGAGAAGAGAGTGGATGGACATCTGAGACAGAAGGCTATGGTATATGGTCTTGAGTTAGCTGCAGGACAATGGAGGTTTGACCATTGTTTTTTATCTTTACCAGGTTGGATAATATTAGCTACATTATCTTGTTACTGTATTGTATTACTTTTTGCAGGGTTGCATATACAGGGAGTTTTTTGAGCTAAGGGTAGAGTTGGTTCAGAAGTATGTCTTGAAGAATTTGGGAGCAGCAAAATTCTTGTGGCATAAGTGACAGGTATAGCATCACAGGTTTGCGTGGTGGTTGGTCTTCAAGAGTGACTTTGAAGAGGGATACAGAGCCAAAGGAACAAAATAGATGGTGTACAGGTACAGGTACAGTAGCAGCTATTTATCTCCAAGTGGGAGATTGTTAGGGTGTGGAGCTAAAAGCTTCAACTATTTGCAGACACAAAGAAGAGGATATTGAAGAACCAGAAGAACTGGCGCCGGCATCATGACCAACGTCGGTCATAGACAGTGAATAAGGAAATCGGCGACGGCAGAGAGTCGGCTGACGTCGGCAGCACCAGTCAAGCAGGGACCGGCGTCGGTCGCATGTGCGTTCCAGAACTGTTCGTTGCACGAACAGTTAGTTAGTTGAACTGAGTGTTTGCATGTTAAGGGGCTAATTTAAGTCACGAGCTGCGTGTCTAATTTTTGTAGTTAGATTTCTATTTTTGTAACCATGGGATTCTATTTAAAGACCCATGAGGCATGTATTGTAATGATCAAGTGAAAGCATTGAAGCAAGCAAGGTCAAGGAGATCTACAGGTGTAAGGTCAAGGAGATCAGCTGAAGCATTCAAGGAGGGGTAATAACTCAGGCTATAGAGTTGTTGTGTTGAGCAAGAGAGAGAGGGAAGAAGGTCTTGAGGTGTGGCAAGCCTTTGAGGTGGAGGGAGAAGTGGCATCCTCCTTATTGTATTTTCTTCTAGTAATATTTAATACAAGAGTGTGTATTGTCTCTCAAATTCTTTGTTGTCTCAAGTTTCTAGTTACTTTATCATTCTGATATAATTTCGTGTTTAAATTGCTCATAAATAAGTAATCAATTGTGCTTCCGTTGGATAAGGGGTCACCTAACAATATATATATATAATTTATTATTTGAAATATTAATATTATTTATTTATTTATTTATATCATATTTTGGAGAAATTTTTATTTATTTATTTTACTTTTATTATAATATTTTTTAGAGTAATTATTATTTCTCTCACTTAAGACTTGCACATATAAATGGCACAAATAAGTAGCACTAGAATATTAAGTGAATGTACCCTTTTTTTATATTTTTAATAATTGTATCTATTTTACTTACAAGTATGATGTGAAAAAATCTAAGATTAAATAGTTTGGTGATGGATATCATAATACCACCTTCTTTCACAATACCACTATTACATATCACAATACCACAAAGGAACATTATTCTCCATTGATCTCCTAAAATAAAACTAGGACCTAACTCTACACAATAGGTCTCTTTTTACATATAAAAAACAACCATAAAATCTTAAAATTTACTCTTAATGATAGTTATCTATACCAATGAACTTGAGTATATAATTCATATTTTGAAAAAGATCAACCACAAAAAATCACATGGATTTCCCATTGATTTCTTCCAACTTATAAGAATATAATAAAATATCATTTACTTTTAGCAATAGATTAATCTCAAAAAACCATGAAATGTTTAGAAATTTTAATAAATATTTATTTAACTAAGCTTACAATCATAAAGTAAAAATAATGGACACTTTCAAACCAATCTAATTATACAACACAATTTACAAAATTAATAGAAAATAAAATAGGCAAGGTGTTGCAAAACTTAAGATATGAAATCGATAATATTTTTTTTAAATTTTGAGAAATTTTTATTTCTTTGAACCTACAAATTATAAAGTAAAAATTGATGAACACTTTCAAACCAATACTACTATACATCACAATATAAAAAATAATATGTGTAAGGTACTATGGAGGATGAATATGAAGCTAATGACAATTTGTTAAAATTTGTAAGTGTTAATACCAAATCCTTATAACAAGGGTGGTGACTCGTTCTCTGATGTTAAATCAAAATTAATAGTAATCTCTTAAATATAAATATATTTAAGGCCTATAACAAGTTATCCCGAGGATTTGTTAAAAAATATCTAAGTGTTAGATCAAATCTTTCTAGTAGAGGATGTGGATCTTTGTCTAACATTAAAGGGAAAAAAAATATTAGAGTTAAATATTTCTAGAGCTATAATAATTTATCATGGATGTATTTATCACAAATCCTACAAACCTTCAAAGTTGTGAAGAAGAATGGAAAAGATGCTTATTTGTACTAATAGATTTTGAGGAAATAGTAACACCAAAAGTATCACTTTATTAAAAATTTATGATCTCTAACACTATTTTTGCATCACATTTTTTAGTGGTGTAAAAATAATTACATGATACATGCTCATTAAATTTTAAATTTAAATATTTTAATCTCTAATGTCACTTATGTCAACATTTTGAATCATAAATAACATAACGTGCGCCAATATTTAGCATTTCTAAGTACATTGTTGGTGCATTGAGGTTTTTGAATTGTACATTTGACATTAACATTGATGACCTTGTATTAGTGTTTGCATCATACTTCAACCTAAAAAAGGTTTTCCTATAGTTTGAACTCTACATTTGAAATGTTTTTTCGAGATACCTGATGTGCTTGAAAATGATAAGCATTTAAAAAAAATCATTCTCTTATGCACAAACTAGAATACATATTCAAAATTTGGATGATTGGGAATAATGTTATCTCAAAAATAAGTGAGTAATTTTCTTCATTTTTATCTTCCATTGAATTGTTATCATATTTATTATATATTCATTGAAAAAATATCATTAATCAATTAATATTAGATTAGACATATTGAATATTAAGTTGATAAAATGTTTGTGGAATCAAAATATTTATTTTTATGAGAACCATGCATTGAAAACATTTCAATTTTAATATGTAAATTCATTTTTTAGGTCACCATTTTCCTTATAGATGTTAGAAGATTTAGGAATTGTTTGTGTGGGACCCCTCTACATTTTTACAAAATTTTATACATATTGATTATAAAGAAGATGAGATAGAAAGTACTTGTGTAAGAGGTAGGAACTTTAATTTGGTTCAAAGATGTCTTAAGTAAGGATAGAATAAATAGTACACAAATTATAACTTTGAAAGTGAAGGAGATCACAAGCTTCTAGATGATGTAAAAATTTTATACAAGAATATTTATGGAAGGCATATGAAGCTTAGCCTTTAGATAATTATCTTCCCAAAATAAGTGCATTATTTTTATTTTTATTCATAGGTATGTGACACTTCCATCAATGTAAATTTAGATATTTTCATATTAAGTGGTGAAAAGGTTGGATCTAAAAGAGGATTTAAGAATAGTATGCATTTTACCATTTTCTGATTAAGAATATCCATTTGTAGAATGGAAACATTTAATGGAGTACATATTTGGCATATCCATATACACAATAGGTGAAAATCACATGTTTCATAAGTATGATATAGATATAAAAAAGATGTTAGAAGAATTGTGGTTGCACCTACATGGATGGTCATCCCTACACATTTAATAACATAGCTAGTTTTATAAATAACTTTCATGGGAGATGCATGATTGCTCCCAACTATCAATTTATAAAATGCATCATTTATTATGAATAATATATGCCCAAGAAGTTAAAAATATATATTTTAATTGAAGTTATAAAATATCTAACAGTAGGGATGAGTACTTGGTTAATTATGGATATAGAATACATGTTTGTATCCATCTATGTGTTAAATAAAACAAGTTACTTAAGTATGTTGCATTTTTCAATCAAACAAATAATTATTGCATAGGTTTTCAAAATGACTTGAAAATTAAACTTTGAAGTTTTATTGTTTTGTATGAATTTTTAATTTTCTCATTTTAAAATGAATACTTCCATAATTACAATAACAAAATATTTTTTGATTGCAAATAAATTATAATAATTGTATTGAATTAAAGAATTGATTGTAATATTAAATTAAATTTAGAAACATAATAAATAAAACATTTTCAAACTATTGTTTCACAATATAAGCATAAATCTAATGCCTCAACACCTTTTTGTTCACCATATGAAGTGGACATATAACATACTAATTAACAAACAAGAACCCATTTTCTACATTATACGCAGTATTGAATTAAAATTGCTAAAAAATTATAATCATTAAAGACTATAAACATAATACTACAAAAATAAATAGTGGTTGTTGTATCTTTTCCCAACACTTTCAATGTCACCTTGCAACTGTAAAAGAGCTCTCAATGAGTTTTCCTTTAATATAATTGTCCCATCCTTTTTCAATAATATATTCAATTTTATTCTTAATATTGTTTTAACAACAAATATAATCTTATAATTATGGAGAAAAAAAAACTTAATGTTGTAACTTAACATACAACTTTATTTCCTTTTTACAAAAATATTGGAATTTACAAATGGAGTACACTTAAATCTCATATTTTTTTAAGAAGAAAAATAATGTCATCCATGTTGTGTAATGTTCTTTAGTCTAGATTTTATTGGGACCTTTCCAAATGTCCTTAGTTACAACAATTAACATATAAGAATTAACATAATTGACTTTAAAGTTTTAATATTGCACCTTATTTTTTAAATTGTATAGAACTATAATAATAGATACAAATATTTTACCTTCATGAAACACTTAAAAATTCATTAGTGTTTTTTCAACAACTTATTTCAATATTAAATCACAAATTTATTGTAATGTAGTGTTAAAATCACATTCAACCATGTCTAAGTTTACTCATTCTATTTTATATTAGTTATCTATTGTTATATGTGTAACACTCAATGAAGGTTTGATGTGTAGTCACATTCATCATCATATTTATAAGAATGCAAGATTGATGTGTAGTGGTTTTCATCAGTATGGATGTGATTGTAAGATTTTGACGATGAAGACAGGTGACTACAATTCATTGTTTCTTTTTATTTATAAGTCTATTAACTAGTATATGAGATTTATCAATTGGCATGAATAGGCCTTGATAAAACATAAATCTATGTTTGGATGGCTCTATCAAGTAACTAACTTGAATCGGGCATATAATTGAGGCTATTTTAATAATTAAACATAATTTGGCATGAAATTGAGAATAATCAAGTAAGTAAACACATTTGGACATGTAATTGGGGCTAATTAAACTCCTCCAATCCATTCAAAACAATAGGAATGAATCAATCCTCAATTGAGCCCAACTCCACACCTAGTTGTCTTGATTTAGTAATTAAACCCAATTTGGTATGCAATTGGATCTAATTGAAGTCCTCAAACCCATTTGTTTAACTATTCAATTAAGTTTAACTATGGGTTGGCCCGTACATTTTGCATGTCAATAGCAAATCAAGTTACCCAAAGAGTCACCTATTTAAACACATGAGGCCTAAGCAAATTCCTATATGTAAATTATCTAGCACTCACTTGAAAAATCACTAATACACAAAGGAATACATGTGCACATTAAGAGGAACAACCCTAAAAGCACCCAAATTAGAAACTTCTCAAAGTAGCAGGCCTTAACCAAGTCTAAAACACTTAAACCCAATTCAAGTTTACATATTTTCAAGTGTTGAAATCCAAGTTAAATGTTGCATCTATACTATTGGATAATATTTCACACATACACTTAAGTGGGAGTGTTATATGCAGTTTGAGTCTTCTTTAAAATATTGGAATTTTGGTAGTGCTCATCCACTTAACGGTGGGTGGTTGGGGTCAGATCAACCCAAATTTTCCAACCTTTTTTTACAAGTGAACCTAGTGTCAAAAGTAGAGCTAGGTTTCAAGGTGGATGAGATAGAATCATGGATCTATGCATAATAATGAGCTTTTGATAATGCATAGAACAATAGTTTACAATCAGATGAAATGATCTGTTTCATAATATTTTATCACATCTCAAAAGGACATTTCCACTAGGGATCAGATGCCTTTAGTTGCCACATGCATCTAACTTCTACAACATCCATCCATACAAGTCCATATAGTTTGTTCCCAGATCCAAGTAACTCTAGATCTAGTTTGAGTCTTTCATACCACCTGCGCACAGTCTCAAACCTGAAAAAAATAGTATCATACTAAGTAACCTAATTTTCTTGGTTATTTCTATAACTAGTGAAGTACAATTAACATATACTTGTACATTCATATTTGTGTAATTTAGATATACTTTATATGATTTGAATATTCATAGTTTTATACTTGTTTAGATCATTAATCTAAAATAAGGTAAAATAACTTCATCACATAAATAAATCTAAATGTGGATGCACTTGAGGCTGATCAAACTCCTCCAACATGATTTTAGCCAATTGACACAAAATGGGCCTTGATCAAACCTTATTTCATGCCGGGTTGACTCCTTTGAGTACTTAGACCCAATTAAGCATGTAATTGGGATAATCGAATAATTATACCCAATTGGTCATGCAATTTTGGCTAATTGAACTCATTGAACCTAATTTTAACCAATTGGCATGATTTGAGCCTCAACTAAACCCCAATTCTATGCCTAGTTGACTCTATTGAATAATTAAACCCATTTGGACATGAAATGGAAGATAATCTAGCAATTAAATCTAATCGAGCATGCAATTGGGGTTAATAGAACTCCTCAAACCCAATTCTAACCAATATTTTTATGATGTGGTATTTTTATATTCTTTATTTCATTTATCAACTTTTAAAATATCTGAATTCATTTGAAAAATTAGAGCTGACAAAAATTAATGATGCAAATTATTGAGGCTATTACATCAACAATTGCATTAGACTATACACTACACCAAAATTAATGCAAATTCCAAACAAATTCAAGGCACCAAATGACTTACTATAACTTTTGAGGGTTTAAGAATGGCAAGAGAGAGGTAAAATCATAGTTTTAAAACATAAGTATTATTTATGTTTGATTTTTTCCAAATTTGTTACATTATCTGAGATTCATAGGTATTTCTTAAGATTTTCCTACATAAGATGGGAGACAAAAAAAATCTATAGGAGGAAAAATAAAATGGAAAGAGAAAATGAAAGAGAGTCGAGCATAAAATCTAATTAAATGGTATCAGTAGATCTCAGAAAATGGGGATGCAAACAAAGAAGAGGATGAATGAAGGGAAATATAATTGTATTATTTATTTGTTTTTTATATTTATTATCTTTTTTTGAGAAATATGATACAATGGGGATCTCCCTACTTTAGTAGGGATTTCCCTGATTTAATGGAGATCTCCTTACTTTAATTTGGAAAGATATTAGACAATTTGTAACTCTTTAAACCTTAATTCTATTGAAACAAGTAACCATAGGGTTTCAAATAAAAAATTTATTGCGATTCCATTAATTCCTCTATTACAATTTATTTTATTTGTATTTATATTATTTTTTTTAGGAGGTTATTGTTTTACAGCTTTTACAAAAAAACCCAAAAACACTCAACAAATTGGATCAGATCTATTTTGTACCAAACACTAGGCCCGAAAACACTAGGTGTATGGATGTCATTGATAAAGATGATAACCTTCCTTCTCCACTAAAAAATGAATTCGAACCCTCACTATCTTTTACATTCACATCGATTACCACATAAGCTCGTGTGAGAGCAAAAATTTGCGTGTTCGGTTTAATGATCATGATGATGTGTGAAAAGATAAAACAAGTTAAAATTTTATATCTCATTTGAAAGAAGTGATTGGGTACATTACTAATCACAAGGAGTTAACCTATCTATATTGGTCAGAGTTTCTCCAAGAACAAAAAGAAATTTCCTATTATAAAATAATATTATTTTATGGGGAAGTTGTTGCAAAGAAGACACTCTAAATAATGGGTGATGCCTTTAAGAGATCAAGGGATGCGACATACTAAAAAATCAAGGGCAAACTTTAAAAAAAATGAAAGAATATTTGTATTTATCATTACACAAGGGTAAGGTGGGGAAATATAATTAAAAAGTTGACAAGAAACAAAAAAGAATGACAAAAATAAAAAAACGTGGCTATTTAAAGGCAAAAATAAAAAAGGTTGGAAAGAACCTAATTATTCATCAAAAGGGTCTTAAAAGATTGTTAGCAGATTTTGTAACCTTATTCATGTTATATCCCCTATATTTATGTGGTTTTGTGTTTTTTATTCTAATTTCATAAACTACTCTTTATTTTTAATGTTAGTTCAATACAAGATATTTGGGCACATGCCCACACAAAAGGACTATATTTACATCAAAAAGAATAGGTTGCGCCAATTTTTTAGAAGGGTGTGAGTTTTTATATGTATTTATATACTTTTAATTTATTGTTATTTGGTTTATAAAAGTTTTGTTTTCTTATTTGAGGTGACACTGAGAGAAAGTTGGGGTGCACTTATGCAATTCATTGATGCAACAAAACTCTTATAAGTAATTACTAATTTGTTGATTTTATTTTACTTCTCATTTTGAAACAAATGAAATAGATGAAGTTTGGATATAAATTTTGAAAAATTGTATTTGAAATTTTTAGTGAATCCATATGTTTTACATGTAATGAGTTGTGTCAAAAAGAAGATCAATAAATAAGAAGAAGATTTTTTCGATCATGGACATTCTGACAATGATAATGATGGCAACTTTGCATGTCCAATGATCACGTTCAAAAACCCTTCTCAATTTTTTTGTTTTTTTTTTAAAACAAAGATGTTTTTTATAAATCAAATTTTAATGCAAACTTTGTTAATATAAAAAAAATTTACGCAAAATCTACTTCAATTATTATGAGCCTTATTTTCCACTAAAATTTCTTTATTTTATCCTTTTGGCCAAAAATATATTTGACATCATGATGCCAACCCAAAATATGTCACCCAAATATTTGTGATAAATAATAATAATAATAATAATAATAATTATTATTATTATTATTATTATTATTATTATTATTATTATTATTATTATTAAAAAAAAATTCTAATCCATAAAGCCCTAATTTTGACTCTAAACGTATCGAGAAACCTTCAAAATCTACTAGTGTCAATTGTGTATCACTAAGACGTCTAATCTCTAGTACATGATGCTTGCAATAAGGTAACCCTTTAACAAGCTCTTTACGTGTTTCTTTTCCTCGGAAGTGCCTTGTGGAGATCTTGCTAAAGCATAACAAGATTCACGAGCACAAACATAATTATTGTTGTCCTCAATTGCCTCATATGTCACCATAAGATATAAGTTTTCCATTACCATTATTTTTGGATGAATTAAATGGAGCTAAGTTGGATGTGTGTTTTAGTTACATTCACAGAGGAAGGATGTTCCAAACTGGTTTTAGTATATATAATGGCAAGCCAAATTAGCTCATACGACATCCATTTAGATAGGAGATTATTTTTAATATTACATTTTATTGTTTTGATTCAATGTTTTATAAATTAATTTTGTTTTTAGGCACACCTTTTATTAGTAATTACGGTTGGGGATTATGGAGTGGTGATTGTGGAGTGTAATAGTGGGAGATGATAATAATAATTGACGATCATAAATTTGGTATTTATTTAATTATTATAGGAAAGTTTTCTTTTTGATTTTGAGAAGGCGATCGAAAAACTATGAAATTTTATGCATGCATTAGAGATTATAGTTCATTTTCTTTTTTCGAAAATATATTTTTGAAACTGATATGGTGGTGTAACTATATTGAAGCCAACTATCACCACTTAAAAGAATTTTTACAGAGAATGTGATAGAGTCATCAATCAATGTGGTGTGATAAATATAAGATAAACGCCTTGAAATTTATATTTTAACATTTCTTAGATTGATATATTTAAACTATATTTATAGTAGTTTATAATAACAGATGTGTAATTGTGTCTTATATCTGTTACAACCCTGCTTGTAGAAAAGTTAATACAGTAGCATAATATAACCAATATGCATGGAATGGAAAGAGAATAACAATATTGTATTGAAAATGATAGAATATCTCTACAAAGTATCGTGGGCATCTTTGAAAGGGCAACCTCTTTTGAACACAACTCTATACAAAATATTCAATAGATGTTGTTTCCTCTTGCACAAACCCTCTATTTAAGTTATTCTACTCAATAAAACTACTATTCCCCATACATGTGGGTTAATTCCAAATAACAAATGGGACAACTTACAAAGCATATGTGTCCAAGCCTTTATTAACAATACCTAATACAAACTAGAATGGTTAGGATGAAGGGATCCTAACATGCCCTCTCACTTAAAAAAATTGTCCTCAAAGCTTGAGATGAGTAAACTACAACTATAATTGGAGTAAGGGTTTCCATGTCACATCTTTTGATTGCATGTCGTACCACTGCACCAAAATCTCAGTGATACTATGAGTGTCGTGCTAGAGGGAGTACCTATTTAGGATGGATTTAAGTTTCAACAAGATAGAGCCTTCACTATTAAGCTTCAGAAGTTTCGTTTGGGTCTAAACATGCAAACCAATGACTTTCTTCAAACATGATACACGAAAAACTAGATGGATCTTAAAGGAGGGAAGCTCTAACTTGTATGCTATGGGGGACCATAAAACTTTGGGGCAAGTTTTTGATGAGCTTTCAACTTCAAAGAGGATTGCTTGTAAGGTTGGAAAAGGAGAAAATCCATGTCACCATCAAAAAAATCTCATTCCGAGCGGTGTTGATCAATCTATTGTTTCATACAATTTTGTGCTAGATTGAGGTTATCTTTGGGAGTCTGAAGGATAATGGCACTTGTACAAAGCGCAGCGTCAACTACTAGTACCTTGGAGTTGTAGGGAAGGTTTGTATGAGAAGAAGGTGGTGATTGACCATAAATGGCCTCATATGGCTTCATCTTAATGGCAAAACAACGCAGATTGGTCTCCAAGTATTTATTGACAATTTTTTTTTACCATCAGTTTACTAAGCAAAACTCATTTTAAGTTGGGTGTCATAGCGACAAAAAAGTTCCTTACAAAAATGACTAATAAAAGTGAAATTATGATCACACACAATGGAAGGAGGTAGCCAATGGAGACAACCAATCTGATCAAGAAAGGGTTGAGCAACAATGGAGGTAGTAAAAGGATGGTTGAGGATGAAAAATGGGCATTCCTAGAGAGTCGATCCACTACTACAACAATCATTGGTTTCTTACTTGACTTGGATAAACCCTTAATAAAGTCCATAGAAATATTTGACCATACCTGGGCAGGGATAGGCAAGGGTTGGAACATGCCTGGGGTGGTGACAGTTTTGCCTTTGTTGCACTGACATGTTTCACATTCTACAACAAATGGTTTGATGTCATGTTTAATGCCTTCTCAAACAAAATTATTGCAAATCATTTCATAGGTTTTTACAAAAACCAAAGTCACTAACAGATGGAGAGGAATGCAACTTGAATAGAATTTTATGTCGCAATGCTGACTATGTTGCCAATACCAAACATCCTTTATGCCTTGAATAGTGACCATCCCAAGAGTTGTTTGGTCGAGAAGCAGGGTTAGGGCTCACTTCATAAATGAGTTGTTGAATTTGGGTGTCAGGAGACCATTCTTCTTGTCCTTGATGCACTCAATCTGGGATGGGGGAGGATATTGTGCACAAGGTTGTATGTTCTTCATACTTGTGAGACAACACATTTGCAACTACATTGTCTTTACCCTTCTTGTAGGTAATCTCATAATCATAGCCCATTAATTTGGTTACCCCCACAACAGCTTGAAGATCATGCAATTCAACTAATTCCAAGTAGTGTCCCTCAAAACATCCATCCATGCAGGTACCCATTCCTCCAAAGATATTAAATAGAAAAAATGGTGTAGTTATTGTTGTAGGCTAGAGTCATCAAGGTCAACATCATTCCTTACTCTTCTCATGTATTGTTGGTCTGGAAAAAAGATGGGTCTTGACATCTCTGTATTGATTTTTGCGCACTCAACAAACTCACTATCAAGGACAAGTTTTTCATTTCGATGATTGATGAATTGTTGGATGAATTGCATGGAATTAACTTCTTATTGAAACTCAACTTGCGATCAAGGTATCACTAGCTATGCATCAAGGAAGATGATATTCCCAATATATCCTTTTGAACTCATGATGGCTATTATGCCTTTCTTGTCATGCCCTGTGGCCTCACCTATGCCCCATCATCCTTCCAAGGCTTAACGAACAAGATATTCTTACCATTTCTACACAAATTCATACTAGTGTTCTTTGATGACATTCTTGTTTATAGCCGATCATAGGTGGAGCATCTGATACATTTGAACCACACCTTCCAACTTCTTGATAACCATTTATGTGTCAAACGATCCAGTGGGCTTTTAACCAAAAGGAAATTGAGTATCTTGGATACATTATCTTTGAGGAAGGCATCAAAGTGGATAATGCAGAAATTGAGGCTATAAAAAATTGGCCTCAACCCAAATTGCTCAAGTCTTAGAAAAAGTTTGGGCCTTACTGGGTATCATAGAAAGATTGTACAAGACTATGACAATATTGTCACTACATTAATGGCCATGTTGAAAAAGGATGTCTTTCAATGGTTTGGGGTGGTAGAAAAAGCCTTTGACTTGCTCAAGCATGCAATGGACACCACCCTTGTTTAGGTTATGCCTGTCTTCTTCAAATTATTTGTTATAGAAAATGATGCTTTTAATAAAGGAATTGAAGTTGTTCTAATGCAAGAGAGTTGACCACCCTCGCATTCACTAGCAAGGCACTTACAGGGAGAACTTTGCTCATTCCACCTATGAGAAAAAATGCTAGCTATACTTCATGTCGTCAACAAGTGACACCCATACCTAGTAGGTAGACAATTTTGTATCAAAATTGATCAAGTACTTATTGAAGCAAAGAGTCTCTTCCCTCGAACAACAAAAATTAGTAACCAAATTAATAAGCTATTGACTATAAAATCACTTACAAGAAGGGTAAAGACAATGTTGTCACACATGCATTGTCTTGCAAATATCAAAAACATAAACCTTGTGCTTTTATACTAGATGTTAAAAACCTACTTACAAAAACATTAATATATAGTTACAAATATTAGTATAATTAAACCTAATGTTCACTATAATTTAATAAAAAAATGTTTTTTTTATTTAAATTAATAAATAAATATGTTTCAACCTTTATTAGATTTAAAACTAATAAAAATTTATTCATTTAAAGTTAATTAAAAATATATTTCAACTTTCATTTAAAGTTAAAAATGAATGTTTTTCTACTATAATTCATTTAAATTGTATGCCTTACACAAGCTTTGGTTTCAGTGATCCTACGAAACCTTAGAAACAAGAAAAGTGAAAGAGAAGAATCTTGCCTTAAATACCAAAGTTGCTATATCTTTAGGTGAAGATTGTCCACACAAAAGGTGGTGCCCAATGGCGCTTGAAGTTTCCCTCTACTTAAATATTTACCACCACCTTTAAATATCTGAAAATTAAATCCTTCAGAGTTGAGAGTTTTTCTTTATAGCATTTCCTCAGAAATTTGAAAAAAAAAATTGGCTGCTTGAATCTGTGGAAAGCTTGTTACAAAGTTCCAAAATTTCAAAACTTTTCAATAGCAAATTACTGCAAATGAAGTTTATAAGCAACAATTTTGAAAAAATATCTATATAGTAAAACTAAATACTTAAAGGGTATATCGCTTTGTTTGAACAATCTTGCATTTTTTATAACATTTTTGGGGAACAAGCAGTAAATTTTAGAGCTGTATTTACATGGCATAAAGATGTAAGACAGCTATATCCACAAAGCACACAATCAAGTATCGAAGTGGCGAGTGCAAAACACATCAAGCTCGTGCCAAAGCCGCCGCCTCAATTGACAAAGCCTTTAGTGCTTTTAATACCTTATAAGCCTTCCAGGTAAAACGCACTTCTACACAATTTTTTATTTTTCTTTCTTAAAATGTATTTTAACTAGTTCATAGATATTATAGCGATGTGAAAATATCATTTTAGAAAAAGCATGCATAAGACACAAGCACCTTTAAGCGATGTTAGTACATGACAAAATAGGGGAAGCGGAGGATGCTAACGTTGTAAACATTTGGTGTTTATTTTAAGTATATGAAGATCAGAACTTTGGGGGATTAGATCAGAGGTAAAATCAGTGATTCCCTCCCTAGCCAATAATTAAGCACGGACATGAGACAGAGAAGAGAGAATGACCTCAAAGACTTGATATTGTGTGCCATCTTGGACCATTTTATTCAACTGCCAATAGGGGCATCCCTGCATCTTGATAGCTTCATATAAGACTTAAGAATCTCCTACAATTCTGTTGCCATTAACCTACAAAAATTCAACTCCCAATAAGAGCACCTCAGTTGAGCTATATCATTTGTAAATTTTCTCGAGTCTCATAAATATGCCAGCTGCATCTTGTATTCCCTGAATAATCCACCTCCTACTGGGGCAGGACCTACGTTGCCTCTTGCTGCTTTGTCAAAATTTAATTTTATCCATCCTTCATTTTAGAGTAGTCCACTGCAAGAATATGGCAGTCTTGTTTTCCCCTGCCCCTTTTTCATAAATACCCTGCAATATCTTCTTCCACTTATCTAATGTACCTGTTTTGCAACTGAAGTGCTGCGTTTGGCGGGGCAAGGTTTTGATGACCTCAAAGAAAGTCATTTCCATAACGGAGATTGCTCTCAGCTGCACTTGTTTTTATCATGGAATTTTCTCTTGTTCTCCCGAGTCAGATTTTGCAGGTGATGAGTCTGGCCAACGTTCTTGATAGTCTTAAAGAGGATTGAATTGGACGCTTTCTAGGCTTTTAGCCAAGTCAGAAGGTCCTTAGAACAGATTTCAACATTGCCCAAACTTATCCCACAACCAACTCCCAGCCTCATGGTCAGAAGGCCATCATAATGGAAGACAGTGAACCAGTCGTCCTACCTGGCATAAACAATGGGTCAAGCACAAATAACTTCCTTTCCAAAACATCCTGGGTCGATGTCTTCTATTGATTGGCTAGAGAAAGGAAATCATTTGCGTTGGGAAGGTCTTTTTAAAACCAAACCTTTCCGCAAGGGGAAATCTTGTCTAGGATGCATAATTTTTAACTCTCTTGTATTTGCACCTCCTCCCCATTGTGGACCATCCTCTTCTCTTAAAAAGAGATGAAAAGCAGAGTGTATTCCTTTGACCTTCTGATAACTTTTGAAGTTTGATCGAGAGAGAATGAAATATAGCTACAAATATGACCCTTTTTTCATAGAGGAGAAATTCTTCTAAATCACCACTTCCATGGAAAGTTATAGGATTCCGTTGATTCAGCATTGATGTTCTTGGATTTAAGCAAAGAATATGTTAAGGTATTCCTGATTAATACCCAAAAAATATATAAAGCTAAGCAGCCCTCATGCACATGCAATTTAGAAATCTGAAACGGCATTTTAATTTTTCTTCTGAATTGACCACGGAATTTTAAAACAGCAACCAACTACCCCAACATAGGCCTGGCATCACTTTTATTGAAACAGAAAATAGGATGTTATTAATGATTTTTGCTACTTTCAACATGCTAATAAGAGTGCACCAAAGCGGTCACAGAAAACAGCCACGTTATTCAAGGTCCCAAGATCATCCAGAACTGCAGACATTAGACAGACCTCAGCAGACATTAAGAATATTCCCAGCCATACTAGAATGTTTGAACCCTGCCCATTACCAACTTGAAAATGGAGAAGCAAAAGAGAAAATAAGGGATATCAAATAACATCAAGAATTAAGTCCAAGAAACAAAGCATTTTAGTGTGCATGTGAAAACTATAAAAAGAATGAGGAAATCTAGTAGTGCTTCCAGTGTCCCCGACATAGGTTCTACTATTCATAGTTAAAATTTTCAGTTCCATCATGATAGCAGTCAATACCTTGAGTTCGACTCCTAACAATGTAAGCAGTGCACGCCTATTAACCAGTCGATATTTGCTAGCTAATGACAAATAAACAGAAGCATCAACAGGGATCTCATCGTTTCTGTATCCACTTAAATTGAATTTAACCAAATTCTACTAAGTGTTCCATCTTTTTGAATCGCAAACAAGGAAATTAATCAGTCATAATAGCTGGCTGGCTCAAACAGTAGCTATCCTAATAAAAGTGCTAATACACCATATGTCATCAATATTTCAATCGCACTATTTAGTGAAATTTCATTTTCCATGTTCTGATGCAGCAGTTTTTAAGCTTTTAAAATATTTAATCGCCCACTTCCAAGTCTACGTTTATCAAATTCAAGTCATAAAATATCCAATTCTTATCAAGCATAAGAGAATGTCTTTTACAAAAGATGACAATCCTGGTGCTCAACCCTAAAAACTTCACACTTCATCCACCACAGCATGAGCCACAAGCAGGAAGAGAACCTGTAAAAAATATGATTTAGCTATAGTGTTAGATATCACCATCTAAAGCTTTTTACAACTCATTTCACCAAACATAATGGCCTTTTTCCATCAGAAACAGCATGCAAACAATTAACAAAAATAAAAAGTTAAAGAGCATAAAAAAAGAGAAATAAGTTCAAGGGCATAAAAAATAGGAAACAAGCTCAAGAGCCTTAAAAAACAGAATAAAACATAACAACGTCTAAACCTTCTGTGAATTAGTGTAAATTTTTAACAGAATCCACAAAGAGGCTAATAAAATGAATTTATTCCAAGAACTTACTGTGATCAATTCCTCGCACATTATCTAAGCCACGAGGCGGTCTGCGAGGACCACTTCCACGGGGACCACCACCACCAGAACCTCCTCCTCCAGGACCACTATCCCAACCACCCCCACGCGATCCAGATTTTTTCTTATATTGCTGTGTTGCATCCATCTAGACAAGAAATAATTGAATATAATGTCAAATGACAGTAGTTTAAAACAGTATATCCTATCACTGACAAGATATGACAAGATCCATTCTGATACTATGTATGTTAAGTTTAACACTGCTTAAGTTGAATATATGCACATAAAGCGATTAAAACAAAATTCATCTAGTGGAATGGTATGGTGTGACTTCATTTCAGCCCTCTTATTCCCATGGGTATGTAAATATGGGAATTTCTATACTCAAAGGAACATTTCTCTCCTGATAATAACTTCTTCAGAGTAGAAGAATCTTAAATTTAAGTTTTTTTTGTACTACCCGGCCTCCCCTCCCCATCTTCATCACATTCGAAGGATGTGAATTTTCCGTAGTTATAAACAGTAGGCTATACTCAAATAACAAATCTGGAAATGACTTTCTAGAAATAAAGCCTGCATTGTCGTTGAATATAAAATAACTCAATGCACCATGGAGAATAGCCAGCCTGATTTAAACAGCTTTCTCGCGATACTCCCAATAACTTCGATGGTCAGCATTGGCGTTAATTAACCAGAGACCAACAGGTTCTGTTATTTAACAGATTTATTTATTTTTATTTTTTTGGGGGGAGGGGGGGATGGAGGGAGGAATGCATGTCCAAAATTATGCAACAGTGTTGACAACTTGCCAACAAATCAATATGATATCAATGTTCATAAATAAGCTGACCTCATCACTGTGCTGCATATAGTTGATAAATACAAAGTAATGACAGCACACCCAGAAATCAAATAAATAAAGGAATCAATAATGAATGTATGGCCAGGTCTTATGAGATCTTTGTTTCTAAACCCCAGAAAGAGGAGGTTGTGATCTGGGACATGGGTGCTTCTCTCTCAATCAATAAAGTTCCAAACCAATGTTTCATGGGAGATTTTGTGCATAGCTCTCTCCGAGAAAAATACAGTTGGTCAAAGCATAGATAAGACCCAGATTACAAATGATGATAGTGCAGTTTATATATTATGATTCAGAGGCACTAGACAAGCTTGGTTGCATGAAGACGAGCATATTTGATTTTGCACATAAGACAAGAATGCATGTATTTAAAGTCAAGGCATATGTTGTCTTATACTCAAGTATTTGGAATAACAGCATGACACAAATACATCCATTGCTTTAATTCCCATGCCCCCTTGCTAAAATTGGTGA
Organism: Torreya grandis; assembly: GCA_037957365.1. NCBI lineage: Eukaryota > Viridiplantae > Streptophyta > Pinopsida > Cupressales > Taxaceae > Torreya > Torreya grandis. The sequence continues at coordinate 132,043 of JARHVA010002519.1, read as the reverse complement.
AGCTCCTGCTATCCATGAGCTATAGATAATTGCAGTTTTTTGGTCTAGCATAGTCAGGTTTAAAGAAGCAGACCACCTAAAACAGAAAGTATATTGGATGTGCCGAGGCATCAAAACCTGATAAATGAGAGAAGACAAAATGACCATATAAATAATTTGTTAACATTCAGTTGCGCTTGCAAAGGCTTCTTGTCTACCTACAAGAAAATACACTTTCCTCACAACTCTCAACTCTTCTACTACACACCTACATGATCATTTGTTTTGCAACATAGCTTAGGTCCTTCTCAGATTAAAGAGAGCCTTCAGGTAGTATAACATGAAAATAATTGTGGTGATTTAGTGACAAGTTTGGGAACCAGGATAAACTCATAGTTTAGGTCAAAAAAAGTTTCAAGAGCCATGTTTTCTTTCCTACAGAACATCCACTATGTTTTACAGCCACATCAACTCGCCCAAAAGACCAAACTTGCAATACAAAAGAAAATCTCAGAATCCCTCCTGGAACTGGACATACACTCTTCCAAGAGACTTTTTCATGCCAAAATTCTGACCAAAGTGCCAGCCTCCATGTCTCCCAGTAATAAGTATAGCTTACAGAATCCTATCTTCATAGAGACACTCGCTAAAGCTTTCAGTTATCATTTTTAACCAGTAAAATCTTAGGCTATAATTGTAAAGGTCATTGGTTGTAAAAATAAGGTAAGGTTGCTAGATCTTGTGACATAACCCTTTGCACGTTATGAAGACTACACAGCAAACCACCATTGTTGCAGGAGCATCCTCACTAAAAGCAATGTGAATCATGCATTCATTGACATGGTTAATTGAAATAATAAAACATGGGAACATTGTTGCAAGATACTAAACACATGCAAATGATGTGACAACAAACATTAGGGAGATAATAAGTTTAATAATGGTTGCAATTGGATTTGCTGATCATTTATAGTTCAAGGATTGGAATCAAAAGGCATTTATTAACTGGATTTTCAGCACAATAAGCAGTATCTCAAAATGGCACATAGGCCAACAACTCTAAGGTGCCCACTCTAATGTGGTCACGATTATACCTTGTAAGCCAATTTCCCACAAGCCAGCATGCAAATAAAACCTAAGCAATGTTCACCAACCATAAAACTTCTACTGCATAAAGCTAATCATTGGCATTTATAGAGTGAAAGGCCATTGATATGAATAACCGGAAGCAGAAAACTTTAGGTATAAACATGGTAAAATGCAAAGAGATCTCCACAGATAATAGTCATCGAACAATGCCTACACCAGAATGTCCATACAGAAAATTAAATATAGGCAAGTTTCCACTATCTATAGCTTTTAACTACTTGTCTGAAATACATAAGTTGTGCTTCCTAAAATATCTAAAATAGAGGATACATATACATAGTACAAGGCCACGCTCATGCCAGACAGTAAAGATCTTAAAAGTTTAAATGGGCATGTAAGAGACTATCATATTTCGTATTTGCCATACACCCTTTAAATACCTTCGTGTCAACAGCTCACTCACACATTGATATCATCATTGAACTAATCCGTGGGAAACTATCCTGCAAGTTAAACATTCCAAACAAATCTTGAACTTGTGAAGCGAAGATGATAGGTCATGTAGTATTATTTCCATTCAGCTACAGTGATCGCCTTGCCTATTTGTCTAGTCTGATCCATACATACTTACCCTTTGCTATCAACCATGCAACATCCAACCCAAGTCTTAACAAAAATAACATATCATACTATTTCTTTCAAGATAGCATTATAATGTTGACATTGTTGGAGAATGCACAAAACTGTGTTGCACATTGCTCACATTCTGGAGGCATCTACTGTTTGTTCACAACCTGAATCAAATAAAGCATAAAGAACTGATGGCAAAAGTTATTGGAAGTAAGGAAGTCGGGGTCAGTCCAGTCTTCACAGACAGATCCAGATGAAAGTTTAACCTCTGAATCATGATGTCCAGATGGTAATATTTTGTGTTTTAATGAGTTTCATATCGCACCAGATGCTTTCAACTTCTTGGGGAAATGCTTGTAACATGGATTTTCAGATTCCAGGGCAAATCAATTCCCTTTCTATCTTTAGAGTCCAGACTTTCCATTTCCTACTAAAAATAAATATAAAGGAATTTATAAGTTGGTGTGTTGTAGCCTCACATCTCCTCCTAGAGATTGCTACCTTCTTGTACATTACTCTTAATTTCAACAATCAACAAACTTCTCACTTAAATTGCAGTGTCCTATGCATTAGTTGGATTTATTTCCTTTGTTTTGGTCCATTGCTTTCGTAGCACATAAAGTTTATGCAATTTAGTGTGTTTATCTACCAGACTGCCATTTAATCCAAATCACAGACAATATAAACAAACTCCATACAAGTGCTTAGAAAATGCTCCTTGGTCGAATAGGCACTGGTATGGTAAATATTTCTACCCAAAAAATGGCTTCTTGCCAACATTCTCCACAAGAAATTACTTAAGGAGAGAGACATCAGGTTGGTTTACAGCATTCACAGAATCAATATTACACTCCGTGATAAACATGTTCACAAATGCTTAATTGCAAATACAACCAAAGTTGGTTTTTGCATCTTTGTGCCCTACTTTCCAATTCATCTGCATTCATCTGCATGCTGAAGTTAAATAGTAATACTAAAGGGAGATGTTCTAAAAGTCCATGCCCGTTGCCACATAAGGATCACTAATGCTCAATTGGTCCTTCCACCTAGTTCTGGAGGATTGAACTCTTGCCTAAAATTGTTTGTGATAAATCACAAATTTCTAGGTCAATCAGTGAGACGTGTTGGTTAGTTCCAAAATTTTCTACTATGCGTGTTGGTCATTTTTCTTCATCGTTGTATGAGATTCAGTGATATCCAAGAAAACGTCAGGAATGTGCAAGGTTCCCTGAGGCTCTCAAATACAACTATTCGGTTTGGACTATTGTGTAGCTAATGTGGTGTACCTGCTATTATTTTACACAAATACAAAAAGTTCCTTGGTTTTCTGCTTATAATGATCCTAATTCATTCATCTCCCATGATATTTGAACAAATATATGAGTAAATGCCAATTTGCTCTGTGATAATTCCTTCTTTTCTCCATGGATGATTGCTTTAACAAAAAACAGCGTTCAGGATTACATCCCTAATCCAATGGCCCTTTCTAAAACATATCATGTAGCTTTAACCTGAGGCTCTACCTTTGCAGATAAGTTAGCCTCACTCTTTCATTGCTTCTGCAGATAGGCTAGATTTAAATTTAAGTGTCATTTTTTTGTGTCAATAACCATTTTTTATTTGATGAAAGTACCTGAACTATCAGAAAATAGACGAATTTTTTTATAACATGCACATAAATCAATTAAAGTATCAGAATACAGCATGAGAAAAGCATTCCTCCAATGAAATTTTGCCATTAGACATTGAATTTCAGTAAAAAAATAGAATTAACTTCAAGGAGCGTCATATTTACCCACTCTTTCATGCCTTACACCATGAAACATGAAGTGATGTAAACTTCATGTTTGCATGCATTGCACACTTCAAGTTTGCACGACAGTGGACTTTAGTTCAACTTGGCCATGTATATTGTATACCATCAACATGCTTTCAAATTAACTTATCTAGGCCACTTATACCATTTAAATGCAATGCATGAAGTAAACCTTAATAGGGTTACAGTTTTACGTGACAGTGCACTCTAGTTCAACTAGGCAGTCACACCGTATCTTTGTAACAGCAATCAGCACTAAGAAATCAATGTAGCTTTTGTTTATCTAGAATAACCTTTGTATTATCTTTTAGTTTCCATGGTTTGTTCCATAAAAACCAAAGATAAGGTGATCACCGGTGGAAATTTATGAGATCTAACAAAGAAATTATATGAACACTGGATGGAGCCTCACCATGGGTTACAATTTACATGAACCATCTTCATATTTAATATCAACCTACCCTCGTATGTACAATATCTATTGCTAGTTTTCCATTAATTTCAGTAATAACTCGTCTGTGTAATCCCCTATCCATGTTCTACTGCTTGGAGAGAAATCTGAGTGAGGTCGATCTCTAGATTAACAAAGCATTGACACTACTTTATCGTTTAAAAACATTTAGCATTAGCAGGGGCCTTAATCACAACAGCTTGTAATGAATCTCTTTTCTGCTTATGCCAAATGTTTTTCATTGGGAAAATTCATGGGGCCTATTATGTATTGTCTATTTATTTGAAATTTGGTCAGTGCCAGTTAAAATAGCAAGACTAATGCAAAAGTTCTAGATAAGAAACGGAACATCAGGTGATGCATCATACTGAACTTCAGAAAAGATATTTCTATTACCCACCCTCACCCTCCTTCAATGGTGACATTAATGATGATATACCATAGTTGCAGGAGAGCAAAGGGGCAAGTGATATGATACGATAGAGAAGCAAATGTTTGACACATACCGAGAACATTGTCTGAAAGAAATTTCCAATGACATTAAGCATGGTCCAGAAGAGTTCGATAAGATAACTCAACCTCCATACAGGACGCTTTGCTTTCACCATCCCTGAGAAAATTCAAACATCCAACACTAGTTAAATATACTGTAAAACATATTACATAAAGGACTGCTGGAAAGAATATAGTCATGACTCGTAACTCTGGAGATTGGAAAAAATACAATACAAATATAACAATGAGAACAAACACCGAGATCATGGAGATCACTCCACTTTCTGAAGTTCAAATGAAACCAATCTGCTATAATCAAACACTAGACCGAAAATGTCTCTCCCAAGGATGAAAATTTAACACAAATCTCTTATCTCAATAAGCAAAACAAACAAGAGAATCATTTTAGAGACTGTTGTCACCAGGCTCAGAGTCATGAACAATAAGTCCAGCCCTGGGCAAAAGCTCAGCAATAACTCCACAAAGAGGCGATTAGAAAAAAGAAAAACTAACTTGGACTGTTTATGGAATTTCATACTTAGACTAATGCTTAGCCATAAATCGTCAAAGAGTTGACTACAAACAGCATTACTTAAACTAATTATGAACATTCGCAATTTACCTGAAATTCAACGATAAATCAGCAAGGTGTTGACTCTGCTGATTTACCCCGAGTTAAATTAGGGAGTATTCCATCGCATATTAATCTGCAGTTTTACCTAGCTCTAAAATTGCAGAAGAAGAGACTACAAAGTCGTTGCCTAGAGGCAGGTAATCCCATCTGGAGACAAAATGGCCCGGTTTACAACTTGAAAGGCATTCACAAACAACCTCAAGCAACAATAAGAGGGAAAACTTAAGAGCGTTCTTTTTCTCATATTGACCACGCTATCGTGCAGTGACAGCTTGATATTGCTACCAGACAAGACAGACACCGAATGATGCTTTGTATGCCTTCCTCAAAGCACTGAAAGACCAGTGAGTTAACCTTAAGTGGATACAGTCCAACCATAGAACATGTTTCAGCAAAGTGAACTGTAACACAATGCGCAGTGCCTGCAGGGTTGTGGTGTAATGATAATGCGAGACACTTGTAAGAACAGTGACCCAAGTTCAAATACCGCACAACTCATAACTCTAGCAGACTCGTGCAAAGTTTATGGTGCAACAATTATGAGATACATAAGAGCATGACACATGTTTACAAATCTTAAAAATTTGGTCCAGGAATACCCCACCACAGTAAAGGCCGGCCCTTAACCCCACCCAATACTCAACAGGAAAAACAAGAGCATGATGAACAGATGGAAAATGTTCTGAACGAACAAAAGATCAAGCATGACTCATTTATATAAATCTTGAAAATTTGGTCCAAGGAAACCCCGCCGCATTAAAGGCCGTCCCAGAACTTCGTCAAATACGCACCAACCAAAACAAGAACGTGATGAAGAGCTGAATAAAATCCAGAACAAAAAAAAAATCGATTCCTCTTATGCAGATATGGAGCATCAATTCCCTGTATATGGCCCTTAACTACACAATATATTGACATAAAATATTGCCCGTGATTGACAAGGGTTTGTATTAATATCCAGAGAAGAAAGACAATTCCCATAATAGGACCCAAGCAATCCCTCAATTTCGCAAACTAGTCAATTTTTTTTAACCTCAGTACAAAGGGGGAAGAAAATATTAGATATTATGATCGCATCTTTGAGAGCAATCCTCTGTAAAGCATATAACATACCAGAAACTTCGCTACCCGTTTCGCCTATATATATAAGACATAAAACTCTATAAAAACGGAAGGGCTTTCGAAAAACTAATAAATTCGTTAGAGTTTCATCCAAAGCCGGGGAATGCACAATTTGATGAAAAACAAATCTAAGGATCAAATTTTTCAATTCAAATTGCTAAGGAATTATTATCAAAACCAAATAGATTCAGATTTAATAACCCACTAATTCTATTGCAGAGAATTATAAAAAAATCGGGAGTTACCATTCTCAACGTACGCCATGGTTCGCAGATTGTAAATGCCTCCAGACCCTGAACGACGGAAATTGAGAAGACACCGAATTTATATTCGAATTATGCGTTCACATATCAATGGAAAATTCTACACATTTTGACTCACTTAAAAATTAAAATTAGACATTATTATGTGATTGGACAAATGATGTGGAAATTTATAATTGGTGGTGAATGGGCAAAAATGGTTGTAATTGGCTGTAGTTGCGTGGAAGTCGGAGAGCTTAGAAACTTGAGAGCTTGGAATGACTTCAAGTTGAGTTGCAATACAAATACTCGACCCACATTTAACTAGGCTAAAAATAGATTTAAAATTAATAAATGAGGCTTTATTTATTTTTAAAATTAAAACGAGAAAGATCATTATTAGGCATAAAAATATCTTTTGAATATTGAGAGATTGGAGAAACAATTCTTAGAGTTTGATAGTATTGAATAGTGTTCAACAATGATAAAAATATGATTTAGGAAACTTTTGACGATTGGAGAATAAAGTACGAATCAACAAGTTTTAACTTTGGTAAGATGTAGACTTTCAAGTTTTGTTCATGGAAAATGTTAGTCAAGTAAAATATATTTTGACGATTGTTTGTTTCATCTAAGGCTCTATAAATCTCACTTAATTTTCCATGTGTTTTCTTAGATGACATAGAAATTGGATTTCTTCTTTTAGTCTTAATTAGGCAACCAAATTTAAAAATTGTAAGGAAAATAACATATATTTTTGGGCTTGCATTATACTGGGGAACAGTGGAGTTATCTTGATATTTTTTAGGGCCCTCAACAGTATACAATATTGAAAACAACACTCCAATAATTACAATGATTCATCAACCAGGGAAACCATTGTAGTGCAATGTATTGCTAACGTGAACTTAAGTTCTGCAATGATTGATTGATTTCTCTAAATCTTGGTAGATGCTAAATAGATTTTTGTGAACAATTCAAAATGTTAAATGCTTTAAATACGATTTTTAGATTCATCATAGATGCCTAAATATACTAGGGTGTTACTTATATTTATAGATAACTTGAATTCAAATAAGGATCTTCTTAGCATGCAAATAAACATCAAATGGTTTAAAAGGCAAAAAAGGCATGATAAGGGTCACACCAGATGAAGGGGAAAACGGCCCTAAGACTCACTGCGAAGATTATACCATGTTCTCGACAAGACTATAGAGAGCACAAAATGGGGCCAAACTTAACCGGAAGGAAAATGACACTTAGATGGGTGCCATGAGAAGGTGTATAGACAAGTGAAAGTCAATAAATGTGTAATTAATGTCCACTTTAAAATTAAAAATTGACAAGAATATAAATGTCCTATAAATATGCAATTTAAAGATTAATAATTGTCTAAAGACTATTTTTAGGTGTCTAATTGTTTGTTTTGATGAAAAGTGGTTTTCGAGAAAGGACACTACATTCACTGTGTAAAACAGATGCACAAGACAAATCTAACCTAAATACAATATTATAGCAACAAAAATATTTTTATAATGTGTAAAAATAGAGGATTGATATGTTTGAAATTTGACACAGAGAGTTCTTAAAGAAATCCAAGGTTTTTAACTTATGTGTGCACTGTTGAAGGCTCAAAACAGGTGGAAGGAGATCCAAAAGTAGTCCCGGAGCAAACCCAAAAAAAATTGTTGGTTAAAGAATTTATAGAAAGTTGTGAATATCGAATTGGTTGACTCTGGCCATGATCGGGATCATTAGGTCAATCCTAGCAAACTAAGGTTCTATTTTGGTCACTAAGTTCGAATCTAGAAAATGATGTCACATTCTCCTAAAAATTTATAAGTGCCTTTGTCTGTCCCTACTGATCAAAAAAATATCTTAGATTGTTTCATTATGTTGTGGATCTTCTATAATTGCTTATCCTTCCTCCAAACCCTAATCCACTCCAAAAGAATAAAAACATTGTGTCAATGAAATTAGTTGCATAAATATGTGAATGTTGAACTAGTTGACCCTGGTCATGACCAAGATCATTGAGTCAATCCTAGGAAGCTAAGGTTCAATTTTGGTCACTAAGTTTTATTCTAGTAGATGATGTCACATTCTCCTAAAAAAATTGCAAGTGTCTTTATTTGTCCCTTCTAATAAAAACCTCTCTCAGATTGTCTAATTGAGTTGTGGAAACATCAAAATTGCTTCTCCTTCCTCCAAACCCTAATCCACTCCAAAAAACCTTATAAGAGCATAAAAAATGGGTGTACTTATTGTTTTAACTTATTTTAGATTTAGTAATCTAAATAAGCCAAACTATTAAATATTTAGATTGTTTAAGATATATACTAACTTACACATATCTAAATGTGAAAAGTAGATTGATATTGAGCTTACTATTTATGAAAATGATAAGAGGATAAGGTACCTAGTTTGTTCATTAATCTTTGTCTATGCATAATCACTTAGTGATATAGCCTGAAATGGATATGTGGTGGCTCGACTCAAGATACTGACTATCAAAATATGCTAAGACATTATCGGTAGGGCTCAAACATCAATAGTGCTTGGATATGTTTGTTGTATGTCAAAAAATGTCCTTTAGGTTTTTTCCAGTCTATTTTGCCACATAACATTGTGCCTACATATCAAAATGTTTTATATGCAACCCTGGCTCCACTTTTGACCCTTTGCTTGGCTTGTAAAAAGGGGCTAGAAAGATCGATTAGACAACTCCAACTACACCCCGCTAAGTGGTTGAGTGTTGCCTATGTTCTAATACTTATAATAGGACTTAAACCGTAAGTAGTTCTCCCAAATATGTATGTGTGCTTAATAGTGATATGCCAAAATGTATGCAACATGTCTATCTTTCTACACTTAGCAATATGCAACTTTGACCTTCCTTTAGGCATTCAGACTTGGCTTAAGGACTATTCCTTTGATGGATTTTTTAGATTTGGATGATTTTGTATAGTACCTCAAGGATGTGCAGATGTATCTCTCAGTGTGAAAGTATTTTTCAAAGTGATCTCCAAGTGAGAGCTAGGTAGGAATAGCCTTAGGCTTGTCTTGTATATATAGAAGACTTTTTGGGTAATTTCCCTTTGTAAATGACATTTGAAATGCTTGGACTAACCTAAGGGAAGTGTTTGAATTTTAAAAATAGTCGTTTAAATAACTTGGGACACTAACAGCTAAGGCAAACACTTTTGATAACTGTCAACATCTAACTATTGTTGGTACTATCCAAGATGGAGGAGACAATGATCTAGAATATGGCAACAATCTACTTAGGATAGTAAAGCATTCAATCACAAATTAGGGAGATCATGTATATGTATGACAAAAATTTTGGAAACCCAAGCTCATAGATAGATAGATGGCTAAGAGATAATGTGAACAATAGTCATATGTGTACTGATAAGTCGTGTATATCAAGGATGGGTCAAAATTGACATTGTCAAGTGTTTAATACCAAATTCATGTGTCTATGATTTTAGTATAGTATTGAAAATTTTATATTAAAATGATAAAGTAATAAATTTGGTACCTAAGTGTAACCACATTTTATGTCAAGTATGGCCCAAGTATCCATCTTGCTTCATGTAAAACATATAGAAACCAATGTACACTCATGATAGAAAATTTGAATCACTCTAGATCATTGAAATATTGAAAATTGAAAAAAAAATGAATATACTTGTGGATATGTGAACCAATTTGCTCTCTGAAAACATTGATAATGGGGTTATTATTCCCCAAGGAGATGTCACTTGTTAAAACCATGAGTTGAGAAGAACATGCTTCAACTGTAATGAAATTAATTGGATAATTCACACCAATGGAATAGTATATCACAAAAATAAGAGCAGAATAATCAAATCCGCAACATTAATTGATAAAAGATAAAAATACTTGATAAATAAGACTCAGCGAATTCGAGCAGACAACCTCCACAACGATGCAATAAGATTTGAATTCATAATATGATGCTAAAAAACTAACCACTTGCTCCTATATATACTCTACTTAAATCATGGTTATTCCATAGGTCAACCCTATAAATAATATAAGAACATAGATAAATGTGACAAGATAATATGAAAGGTTATGTAAGCCACCAGTTGGCCACACATATCCCTAGACACTCTATAGGTTAAGGGCATAACATGACCCTCTCATTCAAACCAACATTTCCCTCAATGTTGAACAATTTTGGATGTTGTTATAGGAAATATTCATCCTCCCACATTGCATCTTCATAGTTTAGATTCTTCCACTTGATCAAATACTCCTTAATATCTCTTGTTCTCATCCTTTTAGTGTATGTGTGAAGGATCTCCTCAATTTATATAATGACTCGACCTTCTTCATCCAATTTAGGTAACTCAGTCTAGGCAAACACTTTCTATCCAATTACCTTCTTCAAACAAAATACATGAAATACAAGATGTATATGAGAGGATTGGGGTAGCTCCAACTTGTATGCAACATTGCCAATTTTCTAAAGGATCTTATAAGGGCCACATTACTTAGGAGAAATTTTTCAATCATTTTTTGCTACTTCAAAGACATTTGCTTATATGGCTGCAAGTGCATAAAAACCCAATCAACCACATCAAAATTCCTCTCACTATGGCGTTGATCCACTTGTTGCCTCATTTTATTTTATGTCATTGCTAAATTCTCTCTCATATTAATTAGTGCCTCATAGTGTTGAATGTGGTCTTCAACAACTCAATTATTAGGTTGTACCCTCAAGGATGAAGTGATGGATGATGGTTGATAACCATAGAGAGACACAAATGGAGACAATTAGAATAGGCATGGAATGAAGTGTTATACCATCAATTTTCTAATGGAAGCATATGAACCCATCATTCTTATTTATCTGATGCAAAACAATGGAGATACCCTTCTAATAATTTGTTGACCACCTCTATTTACCCATAAAATTGAGCATGATATGACAAAATATGAGACAATTGAGTACCCAAACATGAGAATAAATCAATCCAATAATTACTAGTAAAGATGGGATCATGATCGTCTACAATGATCTTGGGTACCATGTAACTTTTGAACTGTATCCATAAAAAACAATAATTATTGTACTAGCTATAAATGGTTGTGACAAAGACAAAAAATGAACATATTTTATGAGTTTATCCATAATTACCATGATGACATTTTTACCTTCAGACCTTTGAAACCCTATAATGAAATCCATGAAAATCTCATCCCACCTCTGGCTAGGAATGGATTAAGGTTGCAGAAGACTTAATATCTTAATTGTTTCACCCTTGTTAGGTTGACACATCATGAATTCAAGTATAAATTTTTATATATCCCCTTGAGTCCTTCTCAAAATAAATCATGCTTTATTCTATAATATACTTTCAAAAATCTTGAGTTCCCCCATATTAGATATGCGTGAAGCTCATTAAAGATCATGTGCTTGAGGATACAATTCTTACACATGTTTAATCAATCTTTATACTATAATGAGTTTCCTTTCCACTAAAATTTGTTAGAATCGCTTGAAACATGCTAGATATTATAAATTAGAACATGTGTATCCCTATCATTCTCCCATTCTGATCTTACCTCTTCCACCCAATATGCCTACCAAATGGCTATTGCACATAACAATGCCTTAGTGGATTCATCCCCCATGTTCTATTTTCCTTTATTATAGATGATTTCAAAACCATATCCCAAAATTTTAGTCACCCATTTTTATTATTCTTTTGATGAAAATTGTGGTTCTAAAAATTATTTTAGACTATCATGATTAGTCTTTACATTAAAGTGTCTACCCATCAGATAAAGCCTTCATTGCTTGATTGCATGAAGAATAATCGGCATCTCTTTCTCATAGATTAACTTCAGCCTATTTTTACCCTTGAGTTAATGACTCTCAAATTTAATGGGTATTCCTTTCTGCATGAGTATTGATGCTTCACATTCAACAATAAAAGATTTCAAAAAATTAGGGGTACTCAAAATTGGAGTGGTGCACATAGCCTCCTTTAACTTCTCAAAGGCCTTGGTAGTTATTTCATTCCAATGTAAGAAGTCCTTCAACAAAGTTGTGAGTGGCGTGTTTTAACCTTTTAGGACTTAGTGTATGTAAATCATATGTTGTTAAAGAGTTGAGAAAACTAAATCAGGGTAAAAATATGCAATAAATACAATGACTGATTTGTTATAGAATTAACTAATTTAAACTTTCTAAAAATAGTAATAAATAATGTAAATAAAAACTTAGCTAAAAAATGACTAAGACAGATGATCTAGAAGCTAAAAACTGAGGTAGAGGTTGGTTTGAGTGTCATAAATAGGGTTTGGGTGTCAAAATCTCTCTTGGATAATAGCACCCTAATTGGACAATAGTGTCATTTGGTGTTAGTGTCCCTATTTTGGTAGTAGTGTCCTATGTGCAAGACTATCCTTAGCTTCTGAGTGTACCTATTTATGGATCTGTAAGATCAATTCTTATGTGCATGAGTTCTAAAAACCTATAGATTGCTTATTTTGACTGATTTAATGAGCAAACCCTAATCTTCCATGTTACTAGGGCTTCAGGTTGATATAATCTAAAAAATGTATTTGTTAGTGGAGTAGGCTGGACATATTCAACAGCCCATTGTGATGAGATTTTCCTACATATTAATACTCCGAAGAGGGATCACGTCCAATGTAGTTCTCCCCACCTAAGTGCTGGTGCAAGTGCAAGTGAAACTAGTATGATAGTTTACTTGAGTGATTTGAATGTGTTTGAGACTAGAAATTTGAGTAATTTAAGCTTAGGAATGTTGTAGATGGTAGTATCTAGAAGTAGGGCAGAATAGGGATTGATAACCTTAATTATGCACAACTTGTTATGAGTTTGCATATATAATTTGCATCTGATTTCCATCTAGTGGTTAAAAGGCTAAAATTCATGTATATATACTATTTTATTTCTTGTGTGAGTGCTAAAATAGGTATAGGCTGATCCTAGGAGGTCTAAGATTTGAAAAGATATATGTTTATGGAAAAAGGAGGGAAAGGACAATAGCACCATTATTGGGACACTAGCGCCATGTGGTACTACTATCCTTATTATGGTGCTAGTGTCCAAGTGGTAAAACCCTAGGCACAAAGGGCCAGGATGCAAGAATGAGGGTTTGGGACTACTTTAGGGATGACTAAGGATGACTTTGGCCTACACGAGGGTTGGATAACTATGAAAATAGGCTTTAGGATAGGTCTAGGGATAAGTTAGGGATAACTGGTCTTAAGTAGCACTCTTATCACTCAAGTGTCACTTTTAGGTGATTACATTCCCCCCCCCACCTTTATTCTAGAAATACAACAAATAAAAATGAATAGGATAAAGGAAAAAGAAGTGTACCTAGACTTACCTAAGAGGTGAAGTCTATGAGTCTAGTTCTAAGTATGTGAAACATGCTCTAATGCATGTCCTGCAAGTGAAATGTGCATAGATCAGTCCTTACTTAAGAGATATCAAAAGCAAAGATAAAATTGAGTAAAGAAGTAAAAATGAGTAAAGGGATAAGAGAGAGGAAAAAAATAAATACACCTCATTGGGTACACAAACCAATGCATAAACTTGGTGATAACATGTGTATGTGCATGTATATAGTGATCAATCGGTGAATAGCTTAGACTGAGCTGATGGCTTGCTCAATCTTCATGTGTGGGTGGCTCAAGAACTCAATCTAGTTTTGAATCTATCACTACCCACCCCTGCTTGATGTATTATGAAATGTGAATAGCTTGGATTGGATTGATGGTATTTCCAACCCTCTCATGTAGGTGGATTAAGAACTCAAGTAGACTATGTGTTGGCCAAATTTGTCCCACATACCAAGCTATGTCAAGATGGATCAGGTTGTTAATGGATGAGCAGATAAATAGATGTTTTGGATGGAATGAGTGGACTAGAGAGATCTTACAGTGCTCATAAAGCTTTTGAAACACTTTAAGATTTCTTAAAGTGTATTTTGTTAAATTCTAAGGGATAGATTTGTAGAGTAAAGAAAAAGTCTCTTGAGCAGGTTTCATCGTAAAACCAAGCAGTTCAAGGTCATGGAAAAAGTCTACACAAGCTTCAGGTCTTCGTAGTTCTTTTATTCCTTCAAGGATCAAACAACATATCAATCATGAGTTTAGAAGAACATACATGCCTTGGAAAAGCTAAGTGTAAAACCCTTTTTTTTGCTAAGTCCTTACTCAGGCAAATTATTTTGGGTCTTTATTATGCTAAGTTCAAATCTTTCTGATATTTTATTCATCTAAGTGCTAATATTTCCTTAAGGAGATTTATTTTAGGTTTTTTGGCTAAGTATCAGGAATTGTTTTAGACATTTTATCTGAAATAAAACTCCCGAAGGGTCACTTTTCAAGGAAAGTCCTAGACAAAAGTTTGAAAGGGTATCTTTCAAGGAAATTAGTCCAAAACAAAATCATGAAGGGTCATTTATTTGACAAAGTTCCCTAAATGAAAAGCCCAAAGGGTCATTGTTTAAGCAAAGTTTTTGAAACAAAACTCCCGAAGGGTCATTTCTTTTAGAAAGTGGCCCAAGCAAAAGTTCCAAAGGATCATTTCTTTGACAAAATTGTTTTGAGACAAAGTCCTAAAGGGTATTTATTTTAGGAAAGGGGCCAATGCAAAAGTCCTGAAGGGTCATTACTTTAGGAAAGTGTTCAATACAAAAGTCCTGAAGAGTCATTTCTTTGACAAAAGGTTCATAGACAAGAAGTCTGAAGGAAATGACCCAAGGAATTTGTGTTTTAGCAAAGTAATAATAGTTGTGCAAATGTCAAAATAAATCTCAATAATCATCCATATGGGGATCACAAATTGACTATCATGCAGAAGTCAAATACATTTGTGCAGACATCAAATGATAGGTGCGTAAGTGTCAAATTTAAACCATAATAAGTGACCATTAGTTTCAAAATATATAATGACAACCACATAAACATCAAATATAGGCACACAGACATCAAATTTTAGCCTCATGAATTATCCATTTGAGTTCAAATAATGGGTCCCAACAGATCTAATGGTTAGCATTTGATCATGCATTAAAGATCTATGGCACACAAGTGAGCTAGGGTCAACAAGTCAGTAGGCCCCCATGGATAAGTTCAAAGGTGAAAAATGGTGAGATATTGGGAGTTAAGATTAATAGAGTGAGATGAGTCAAGGGGTCAATAGGTTGAGTTAGACAATCTATGACCAATAAGTAAAGGGTTGAGCTTGAGATATTTCAATAAAGGTCGATAGGGCAGTTTTTGATTTGGGCAAGCTAATACAGAAAGGTGTCAAGATCGAATAGGGTCTGATTTAAACTAGATAGATGTTTAAAGGATCAAGCTCCACCATTAAATGGCCATAAAGGTAGAATAGGTCCTTTTGGACTTGATATAAATAAAAGCAAGTTGCTAGTCATTTAATAATATAAATGCATCCAGGTGGAGATATTGACTATAAGAAAACCGATATAAGATTGGTTTTCAACCTATAATGGATGAATGTTCAATGTTTATATAAAAATCATGCCAAAACATAAATATGATAGTCAAAATAGCCACTTAAAGCAAACATATAATGGTTTCATCAAGCTCAAGGATACGAGGACCTTGTCCTCATAATGAAGCCAAGTGGAAGGTATGGTAAGATTCACGAAGCAAATTTGGGAGATTGGAGAAGCAGTTGGAGCATTCAATAATGATCAAAACCTTTAAAGATATTTTATCCTTGAAAGGATCATGACTCACCATTTAAAATAAACTCTTGTCCTCTAGTGCACTTTTCTCAGCCAATGAGAAGAACTTGAGAACTAACTGGAGCTAATGAAGGATAATTGTTGATGATGGAATTGTCCTGATTAGACAAAGGGGTGGTGGGGCATCCCTTGAAAGGTGGATCCATTTAATGATCATGGACAATGTGCCCCTCTCCTTTCTCTCTCTCATTCTCTTCCCTCTTCTATATATCCCATTCTTTTCATTTTGTAAGGGGTTCTCTGATTTAAAATTTTTAGCGACTAGTTCTCTCTAATTGGGAAATTTTAGAGGAACTAGAGGACTCTTTGAGTATTGTAAAGTATGATCCTCTTGATTAGGCTCAACCCTATCAAGATTTTATAATAACTACCTCTTGATGCAATATAGGACTTTCTTTACCTATATTTTGCCTTGAATCTGTGTTTGGTAAGCTGTGCACTATGGCATTGTGTGAAGGAGAAACTTCCTCGTTCAGTGTCCTTTTTTACCTTGTTTAGGGAGTTTTCAATGTTGTTTGTAGTTTTATATTAGTGTTATTTTTGCCATTAATGTGACCTTTTAGTGAGTCTTAGAACTCCTCTTTGTTTGCATGCATTGCTTCATGAACATCTTCCATGAAACACTTATATAAACAACTTGATCTTGAATTATGTAAGCTAGTATTGTCCTCTACAGATCTAGTGTGGGTTCAAACTTATGGGAGTTACCCATTTTTATTTGGTGCATCACTTGGTTAAGTTTCATAGGTTCTATTTTCCCTTTCTAACCCTTTTCCTTGTGAAGCATTAGTTTAACATTAGTTATAGGTGAACATCAAAGAGGAAGCCAACCTAATCCAGAGGTTTAGCCCTGCCATAAGTGACCCATAGGTTGAAGTTGTTCCCATAGTTTTGCTCAAGTTGGAAAGGGCCTGAAGAACCCTCTTCTAAAGGGTGTAAATTTGAGTAGTAATAGTTTTGGCATGCCTAGTGGGACTAAGGTCCAAAATAGTGGAAGGATTTTTTTGGGTATTGTTCTTCTACATATCAGCATTTGGAGGCATTCTACAAACATTAATGGTAACTCTAAATCAACATCAATTAGTATAAGCAGCCTAGGTGCCTAATCACCATCATTTGGTATGTATCATCACTCTTTTGATCAAAATGCTTATTCTCTACCTTAGCATCACACATATCAAGCAAATAATCTTTATGTATTCCCCCCAAGTGGGCCTCAAGTAACCTATCAACCTTGGCATGGCCTTTACCCTCATCCTAAATCTACATATGAACAAGGTTAGCCTCTTTTTCATTCAAATCAGAACCCTAATTTCCCTTGTCAAGACCAAGCTTATAATGTTACATCCTTTTCAGGAATCAAGCAAGCACTATAAGTTTATGTTGAGTTGATAAAGGAGATTGGTAGGGGTTTGGAGTTTTCTCCAGTCATCCCTATCCATGTTCTACAGGAGGTAAGGAGTGATATTTAGCTGGTCAAGGATAGATGGTTAGCTTGTGAGGATGAAAGGTGGTCATCTTATGAGAATGAGGACATAACGATGATGAGAAATATCATCCAAAATGCAGATAGTGTGTTGATGTCTTATGAGGATTAGCAGGCTCATTTAGATCAGTCTTATGTGTCCTCTCCTTTCTAAGATCCAATCAGTTTGACTTCTCCTACCCCTACACCCATTCCCACTCAAGAGCATGAATATGTTCCATCATGGATCTTCTCTAATATATTTGACCCTAGTTATATCATGCCCTCACTTGTGCGACCACCCTCTCCTATAAAGGAAGAAATGGTGCCTACTCCCTACTCATTTTCCTCATGGATATTAGTTTATAAAGGCACAAAGAAGAAGGAGGAGGTGTTGGTTGAGGTAGTCTAGGAAGCAGTCTTGGAGGAGGAGTTAGTTATGCCAAAATTAAATCAAGCAACCATAGATCAACTCAATGAGATTGATGTACAAGAGTTCTAAAACTCTCTCTCTTTTCCTCAAGAGCCATCAAGGAAGCCATTCAAAGTCCTTAGCTGGAAGGACACTTTCTTAATCTTCAAGCAAGGTGGACTTCTTCACCCTCCCACCATCTCCCTCTTGGAGAAAGAACATGTTTTACAAAGAATAGAGGAGAAACTTGCAGTCAAAGTTGAGCCTAAAGAGGACAATGCAAGTGTCTATGATGAAGAGATCATGATAGATAGTCCACTTCATTCAAAAGGAGAAGAGTCAGGTTTTAATTAGACTTTTTGGCATGGCTTTGATGAACTAGAGCCTGAAAGTAGTATTGATGTCTTCATATTTAAAGGGGTATGCACCGAGAGTGCAACTGAGAATAAAGGATATTTTGATTGGTTCCAAGAGCTTCCATTGGGTGTGACTGTAGATGAAGATGAGTGAGAAATAGAGAAAAAGGAGGATCAAGATGAGGCATGGCAACATCTGTACCATGACTTCATGGATCAGGTAGAGGTTCTAAACTAGCCTATGCCTCCTCCAAATCTTGAAGATGAACTTGCCAATCAGGTTGAATAAATTGAACAATTTCAATATGAATTATCCTTTGAAGGTAGTAATGATGTCTTCAAGAATAAAGAAGAATGGTCAGATTAAGATCCATAGGAACATGACATGTTGGGACTTAGGTGGATTGATGAACTAACATATGACCCCTTTCAAAATAAGAAGAGAAAAGATGGTGTTGAAGTTAGAATTGTCTTGAATGACCAAGAGGAAGCTGCCTTTTGGGATGACTTAGAGCTTTTATGCCTAAGCCTAAACAATCAACCAAGTACTAGTTCAAAGGAGCCATCACACGTTGTGCTTAATTCAAAGCACAAAATTGATCCATCAAATGAGGAGGTTGCAAGAGCCCCTATAGTCCAACATGAACCAAGCTTGGAGGACATTGACTAGTATGTCTACATTTGAGATATGTTTGTTCCATTGCATCCATTGGAGATCACATCAAAAGGATTGGCCATAAGGTTATCTGGTTCACCAATTCCAGTACCTCCAAAGCAAGGTATTTTTCATCATGGTTTATTACAAGTGAATAGTTTTCATATTTTTCCATTTGACCTAAGAGGGGAGTGTTTGTAAATTACAACCTTGTATATATTAGAATAGTTTTCATGTTTTTCTCCAAGTGTCTTTGTGCACATTTGTTCAATAGGTTAGTTTTTTTTCCTTCCCACAAGTGCCTACATGCACTTGCCTTTGCTTTTGTTATTGTTCTTTTGTCCTTATTTCTTCAAAAGGAGTTATCTAGAAAGGTTCAGCCTTGTATCTAGTTTTAGACCAGCTCAGTAGCACTGGCAGGAGACTCTATGCCCAATGGACTAGACAAGGTAAATTGGTCTGGGTTCTCAAGCATAACAGGCATGCTTCCCTATGAGTCACCATAAATGTTGGCCCACATATCAAGTTGTGCCCAAATGGATTAGGTTGCTAATGGATGAGCAGATGAACATATGTTTTGGATAGAATGAGTGGATCAAAGAGTTTGTACAGTGCTCACAAAGCTTTTGAAATACTTTAAGATTGCTTAAAGTGTATTTTGTCAAATTCTATGGGACAAGTCTGCAGAGCAAAGAAAAAGGTTCTTGAGTAGGTTTCATGGTGAAAACAAGTAGTTCAAGGTCATGGAACAAGTCTACACAAGCTTCAAGTTTTTATAGTTTTTCATGTCTTCAAGGATCAATCAACATTTCAAGCATGAATTCAGAAGAACATATAGGCCTTGGAAAAGCTAAGTGCAAAACCCTTTTTTTAGCTAAGTCTTTACTCAAGAAAATTGTTTCAAGTCTTTATTTTACTAAGTTCAAATCTTTTAGATCTTTTATTTGGCTAAGTGCTAATATTTCCTTTAGGAGATTTATTTTGGGTTTTTTGGCTAAGTATCGAGAATTGTTTCAGACATATTGTCTGAAACAAAACTCTTGAAGGGTCATTTTTCAAGGAAAGTCCTAGATAAAAGTTCTAAAGGGTATCTTTCAAGGAAATTGATCCAAAACAAAATCCTAAAGGGTTATTTCTTTGACAAAGTGTCCTAAATAAAAAGCTCAAATGGCCATTATTCAAGCAAAGTATCTGAAACAAAACTCCCTAAGGGTCATTTCTTCAAAAAAGTGGCCCAAAAGAAAGTTCTAAAGGGTCATTTATTTGACAAAAATATCCTGAGACAAAGTCCCAAAGGGTATTTCTTTTAGGAAAGGGGCTATTGTAAAAGTCTTGAAAGGTCATTTCTTCAAGAAAGTCTCTAATACAAAAGTCTTGAAGAGTCATTTCTTCACCAAAAGGCTTGCAGACAAGAAGTTTGAAGGAAATGACTGCATGTTTTAGTAGAGTAATAATAGTTGTGTAAACATCAAAATACATCTCAACAATCATCCATATGGGAATCAAATATTGACAGTCATGTGAAATCTAAATACGTTCACGTAGTCATCAAATGATGGGCACATAAGTATTAAATTTAATTCACGGTAAGTGATCGTTGATTTTCAAATATGTAGTGATAGTCATGCAAACATCAAATATAAGAATACAAACATCAAAGTTTATCCTCATTAATTAGCCATTTTATTTCAAATAGTGGGTCCTAGTAGATCTAATAATTGGTGTTTGATTGTGCATCAAAGATCTACGACATGCGGGCAAGCTGGGGTCAACAATTTAGTAGGCCCCCATGAACAAGCATGAAGGTGATAAATGGAAAGATCTCAGGAGTTAGGATCAATGGAGTGAGATGAGTTAAGGGGTCAATAGGTTGAGTCAGACAATTGATGACCAATAAACAAAGGGTCAAGCTTGGGATATTTTGACAAAGGTCAATAGTGTAGTTTTTGACTTAGGTAAGCTAATGCAGAAAGGTGTCAAGCTCGAATAGGGTCTGAGTTAAACTAGATAGATGTTTAAAGGATCAGGTTCCACCATTAAATGGACATAGAGGTAAAATAGGTCCTTTTAGACTTGACATAAATAAAATCAAGTTGCTAGTTATTCAATGATATAAATGCATCTAGGTGGAGATATTGACTATAGGAAAACCAATATGAGATTGGTTTTTAACCTATAATGGATCAATGTTTAAGGTTTGTAGAAAAAGCACACTAAGGCATAAATATTATAGTTAGATCAACTGCTTAAATCAAACATAACATGGTTTCATTAGGCCCAAGGTTATGAGGACCTTGTCCTCATAATGAAGCCAAGTAGAAGGTATGGCAAGATTCATGAAGTAGATTTGGGAGATTAGAGAAGAAACTAGAGCATTCAATAATGATCAAAACCTTTGAAGATATTTTCTCTTTTAAGGGATCATGACTCACCATATAAAACAAACTCTTGTCCTTTAGTGCACTTTTCTCAGCCAATGAGAAGAACTTGAGAACTAACTAGAGCTAATGAAGGATAATTGTTGATGATAGACTTGTCCTCATTGGACAAAGGGGTGGTGGGGCATCCCTTGAAAGGTGGAGCTCATTTAATGATCATGGATAGTGTTCCCCTCTCCTTTTTCTCTCTCTTTCTCTTCCCTCTTATATATATCCCATTCTTTTCATTTTGTAAGGGGTTCTCCGATTTGAAATTTTTAGAGACTACTTCTCTCTGATTTGGAAATTCTAGAGGAATTGGGGGATTCTTTGAGATATTGTAAAGTATGATCCTCTTGATTAGGCTCAAACCTATAAAGCATTTGTAATAACTACCTCTTGATGTAATATAGGACTTTTTTTACCTATCTTTTACCTTGAATTTGTGTTTGGTGAGATGTGCACTATCACATTATGTGAAGGAGAATCTTCCTCATCCATGGTCCTTCTTTCTGACCTTGTTTAGGGAGTTTTCAATGCTATTTGTAGGTCTAGATTAGTGTTATTTATATCATTAACATGATCTTTTAGTGAGTCTTAGAAATCCTCTTTGTTTGCAAAGGGTCAGCCTTGTATCTAGTTTTAAACTAGCTCAGTTGCACAGGTAGGAGACTCCATTCCTAATGGACTAGACAAGGCAAATTAGTCTGGGTTCTCAATCATAGTAGGCATTCTTCCCTATGAGTCACAAAAAATGTTGGCCCACATACCAAGTTGTGCCCAGATTGATCAAGTTGCTAATGGATGAGCAGATGAACATATGTTTTGGATGGAATGAGTGGACCAAAGAGATCTTACAGTGCTCACAAAGCTTTTGAAACAATTTAATATTACTTAAAGTGTATATTTTCAAATTCCAAGGGAAAATTTTGTAGAGCAAAAAAAAAGGTTCTTGAGTAGGTTTCATGGTGAACCCAAGTAGTTCAAGGTCATAAAATAAGTATACATAAGCTTCAAGTCTTCATAGTTCTTTGAGGCCTTCAAGGATCAAGCAAGATTTCAAGCATGAGTTTAGAAGAACATACAGGCCTTGGAAAAGCTAAGTGCAAAACCCTTTTTTTTTTCTAAGTCCTTAGGCAAATTATTTTGGGTCTTTATTTTACTAAGTTCAAATCTTTTGTATCTTTGATTTGGCTAAGTGCTAATATTTCCTTTGGGAGATTTATTTTGTGTTTTTCAGCATCGGGAATTGTTTCAAAAATTTAATCCAAAACAAAACTCCCAAAGGGTCATTTTTCAAAGAAAGTCCTAGACAAAAGTTTCAAAGGGTATCTTTTAGGAAAATTAGTCCAAAACAAAATCTTGAAAGATCATTTCTTTGATAAAGTGCCTTAAACGAAAAGCTTGAAGGGTTATTTTTCAAGCAAAGTGTCTGAAACAAAACTCTCGAAGGGTCATTTATTTGGGAAAGTGGCCCAAAAAAAGTTCCAAAGGGTCATTTCTTTAACAAAATTATCTCGAGACAAAGTCTTGAAGGGTATTTATTTCAGGAAAGGGGCCAATGCAAAAGTGCCAAAGGGTCATTTCTTCATGAAAGTATCCAATACAAAAGTCCTGAAGAGTCATTTCTTTGCCAAAAGGCCCACAAATAAGAAGTTCAAAGGAAATGACCTAGGGAATTTGTGTTCTAATAGAGTAATGATAGTTGTGCAAATGTCAAACTAGAGCTCAACAATAATCCATATGGGGATCAAAAATTGATGGTCATGTGGACATCAAATACATTTGTGTAAACATCAAATGACAAACATGCAAGTATCAAGTTTAAACCATGGTAAGTGACTGTTGGTTTTCAAATATGCATTGATAACCACACAAACATCAAATACAGGTACAAAAACATCAAATTTTAGCCTCATGAATTATCCATTTGATTTAAAATAGTGGGTACAATAGATCTAACAGTTGGTATTTGATCATGCATCGAAGATCTATGACATGTGGGAGAGCTGGGGTCAACAAGTGAGTAAGCCCCCATGGATAAGCATGAAGGTGAGAAATGGTGAGATATTGGAAGTTAAGATCAATGGAGTGAGATGAATCAAGGGGTCAATATGTTGAGTCAAAAAATTTATGACCAATAAACAAAGGGTTGAGCTCGATATATTTTGACAAAGGTCGATAGGGTAGGTTTTGACTCGGGCAGGCTAATGCAAAAAGGTGCTGAGCTCAAATAGGGTCTGAGTTAAACCAGATGGATGTTTAAAAGATTGAGCTCCATAATTAAATGACCATAGAGGTAAAATAGGTCCTTTTAGACTTGACATAAATAAAAGTAAGTTGCTAGCTATTTAATGATATAAATGCATCTATGTGGAGATATTGACTATAGGAAAACCAATATGAGATTGGTTTTCATCCTATAATGGATCAATGTTAAAGGTTTTAAGAAAAATCATGCAAAGGCATAAATATGATAGTCATGTCAACTGCTTAAATTAGACATAGCATGGTTTCATCAGGCCCAAGGGTATGAGGACCTTGTCCTCATAATGAAGCCAAGTGGAAAGTTTGGCAAGATTCGTGAAGCAAATTTTAGATATTGGAGAAGCAGTTGGAGCATTAAATAATGATCACAACCTTCAAAGATATTTTATCCTTGAAAGGATCATGAATCACCATATAAAACAAGTTCTTATCCTTTAGTGCACTTTTCTTAGCCAATGAGAAGAACTTGAGAACTAATGGGAGCTAATGAAGGATAACTATTGATGATGGACTTGTCCTGATTGGACAAATGGATGGTGGGGCATACTTTAAAAGGTGGTTCTCTTTCAATAATCATGGACAATGTGCCCCTCTCCTTTCTCTCTATCTTTCTCTTCCCTCTTCTGTATATCTTAATCTTTTCATTTTGTAAGGGGTTCTCCGATTTGAAAATTTTAGAGACTAGTTCTCTCTGATTTGAAAATATTAGAGGAACCGGGGGAGTTTTTGAGAAATTATAAAGTATGCTTCTCTTGATTATGCTCAACCCTATCAATAATTTGTAAGAAATACCTCTTTATGTAATATAGGAATTTTTTTACCTATCTTTTACCTTGAATCTGTGTTTGGTGAGCTGTGCACTATGACATTGTGTGAAGGCGAATCTTCCTCATCCATGATCCTTCTTTTTGACCTTGTTTAAGAAGTTTTCAATATTATTTATAGGTCTAGATTAGTGTTCTTTATACCATTAATGTGAGCTTTCAATGAGTCTCATAACTCTTTTTTTTTTTGCATTCATTGCTTCCCAAACCTCTTCCATGAAACACTTATGTAATCAGCTTGATCTTAAGATTGCATGAGCTAGTATTATCCTCTGTAGATCCAATGTAGGTTCAAGCTTATGGGAAGTTCCCCATTTTTCTTTGGTGCATCATCTGGTTAACTTTCTTAGGATCCATTTTCCATTTCTATCCCTTTTCCTTATGAAGTATTAGTTTAGCATTAGATTTAGGTGAGTATCAAAGAGGAAGCTGGTCTACTCCAGAGGTTCAGCCCCACCATAGGTGATTCTCAACCTAGAGTTGTTCCCATAGTTATGCTCAAGTTGGAAAGGGCCTGAAGAACCCTCTTCCAAAGGGTGAAAATTTGAGTGGTAACACTATGACTCCATCATTACCTACCCATGTGTAGTAGATGCATCTGAAATTGAAACTATGTGATGTAAAAAGAAATGTCTAACTAGAGATATCTAATTGAAAATATCAAATTTGAGGCCACTCAAGTATATTAGGCAGCTTTGGGCCATTTAGGAATACCAACCATTGTAGATGAAATAAGCCATGTAACTAGTGTGCAACCTGTGATATGATGTATGATGTATAAAATGTAGAGAATGATATGGAATTTGTCATTACATATAACCAATTAGTGTGTAAGTGAGCATATAAAAATAATGTGCCGTGCACATACCGCCAAATCTGATATTTGAGCATAAGTTGTAATAATCTATACCTGAGAATCTAAACTAAAAATGAGAATGGTATTGTTGTGAATGATGCCTCCAATCGAAGAAAATGGTATGAATCTAAGCTAAACTAATATGAATTTGAGCTAAATTGAGTAAAACTAGGTAATTTGTAACTAAACCTATGGAAACCTAGATTGTACTTGATATACTTTTCTAGCTAATGTAGATTTTTATGAAATTAAAGCTACTAGACAATAGCACCATATCTTGGACAGTAGTTCCATGTGGTTGTAGTATCATAATTTAGGTGCTAATATCTATCTATTCTAATTTTTGTGTGACTATACTGATCTTTGTGTCACTATTTTTCTATTATGTTTAGTTGAGTTTATTTTTTGTAATCTAAGCTTGTGTATTGAAAATATATTGTGAATACACTATGTAAGCCTGATCTCTCTGATAAACCCCTGTGAATGCCTCCTATTTTGAGGGGAGTTGTTGAACTTGTGCAAGAACTATCCTAAAAAGAAAAAGCTCTGCAAGATGTGTGTTAGCCAGAGTATATATGATATTTATGTAATAGTCCCATATAATGTGCATACATAACACTAGAATGTAAGATAATATGAGCATAAGTTTTTTATGTGCAATGTATATTATGTCTAGCATTCACAAGGATATCAAGATGGATATAACAATGTATGCAATAACAAACCCAATTAATAACTAGGTAGCTACCCTAGGGGGATGGTGCATGATGTCCATCATGACATCCAAGTAGGAAGGGGAGATGCATGAGGTCCCTCATAAAATCTAAAAATGGAGTGTGTAATAAGTAAGAGATGAGTGTCATGGCCATGATGTATGTAATAAAGAACACATAAAACACACATGAGGTACACAAAGTAGGCCAAGGGGTCACAATATAAGGGACATGGGCACATGCCACTAAATCTAAGAAAACAATACTTACAAGGACATGTTCAAATGTCCACATACTCAAGCAAAAATCAAGCTGGCTTCGAGCCACATGGAAGGATATGTTCAAATGCCTGCATACAAAATAAAAAAGGCACACACAAGGACATGGACACATGTCCAAATTATACATTATGTGAAAAGAGGTGGCATAGATCCAAAGAGTAATAACATATTCAAAATCCCTTAAATAGAAGAAGAATAGAGATACAATCAATTTTAAACTAGGAAAGCTAGAAATGAAAGTATGCATGAATATGTAACAAATTTATGTAAGAGCTAAGATGTACATATATTGAGTCTAAACTAGTAGTAGCCAGTAAAAAATATGAGTAGGTGTAGCATGATCAATATCAAGATATAACAATGCTAAAGTTGTGATATAGATTATAGAAAAATGGAACCTAGTAATCAAAACTATGTATAGGGTGCCCCCAAATAGGCAAATGTGTCAAATGAAGAACTCGTGTATCAATGTATATGCCCCTAATGGGTAGATGATAGAAAATCTAGATCAATGTAATGAACCTGAGTCCTATAGTAATCTGCAAGTGCTCGAGAAGAACAAGTGAATTATATATGTATGATCAATCTAACTATACTAAGATAGGTAACATATGTCATGTTTAGAAATTATAAGAAGTGTAAACATGGAAATGGATAAAATCTATAATTTTATGTTTTCTGAGTAAATATTGAATGTTTTTGAAATATTTTATTGATTTTATATTTTCTAGATATAAGCTATATACAAGCAACATGAAAGTGAAACTATATACAAGAAGCAAGAGAGAAGGAAATTATGTATAAAAAGGGAGGAACAACACTAACTGATGAGTCCCATGGGAAACTCACTATCAATGTGGCATGTGTAAAATAAAGGAATGATGATTGTGCATGTTGTATGAAAGGGTAAATATGGTCCCAGAACCTGCTACACTGAGTGATTTATATTTGGCCCTGCCTATGAAGTGGTGCTAGGAATTTTGAAACTAAATGTGGTGTCTTGTGAATTGTAGGGGTCCCATGAAACTAATTGTGGTGTCTTGTGAACTTTAGGGGTCTTAGGGACCCATCTAGTCGAAGATGTTGCAGTTGGCCTAAGTGACCTATGTTGAGAATCCTAAAAACTCAATAAGACTGATCTTGGAAGAAAGTGTGTAGAGAGAGGCCCTCTATAATTTGTAACATATCTCTGATGCAGGGGTCTCTCCAATAATGGTTTAAATGGGAGAGTATGTGTATGTGGAAACATTGTAGGAGTATACCTCCCATGCATTGGTGGATTTATTGAACTCTATTAGGTACTAATAGGAAATATGCTCAGATCTATAACTAGTAACTATGTTGTAATTAGCAATTGTGTTGTAACTACCTGTGGGATAGGTAGAGGATACTCACATGAAAGACCCTCAAATGTGATCACCTAATTTGAATGTATATATTTTATAAATCTATGCATAGTGGATGGGATGGATTGTAACTTATATATCCATGTCCTACCCAATAACATGTTAAATGAGCCTACACTATGTACTAATAAGAATCTAGTGGTCTTATGTGCTAGTCCAACGTATAGTAGAAGTACAATCTCCTCAATGCAGCTCTGAACATGGCCATTGAAGCCATGTATAACTATGTTTGTAGAAGATATATCCTAATCTAAATATACTAAATGTTGTAGAAGTGTGACAATGGACATGTTAATACTTGGCCCATTATCCACCATAACACTTTGAATAGGATGATGATCTATGTAGGCTCATATAAATAGTGCATGTAAATCTGAATCATCATTAACAATATCCTACTTTGAGAAAGTGATGAGTGGCCTAGATATAACTATAGTATGGTACCCACCAATGATATTATGTAGTTGGTGTGCTTCCTCTATAGTAGTGTGATATGATGTTGGTAGTGGATGTGCCTGATACATGTAGTGAACACCTAAATTTCCCCCTGCCTCATTTGTTGTATGTTTTGGAAATGAATCTAAGAATATTTTGAATGCCTTAAATTTTATTTTTTGAACTATGGGTGCCTATGTGGGTGTGCCCACATCAATAATGTTAGCCTCTATCAAATATTTTATCTTATGTTTCAAGTTTATACATCTATTTGTTGTATGACTTGGTGCCCTGTGATATTTATATAATGCATTGGAATCATAGTTCTTTGGAAGAGGCTATGTCGTATCAACCTCTATGATGGGAGGGAGAGATATGACATTGCATTCTAAGAGTTATTGTAAAACATGTGTTGGTGATTCTATAAGGTTGGTAAAAATTTTGCATGGAGGAGTTGATAAAATCAAGAAAGGAAATGGCAATGAAATTGTGTTAATTATGGCCTTTGGATCACTCTTGTTTTTAGTAGCCTTTACCTTATATGGAGGGTTGCTAGAATTCTTATAAATTAATTTTGATCCACTTGTATATTTTAATTTTCCCATAGAGAGAAGCTTGACTTCTCTTTTTTTCACTATGTGACATAAATATGTGAAGGTTAAAAACTTTTTGAATAAGATAGCTTCACATAATGTTAGTAGTAGGCTCTGTTTAAATACATCCTGGAGTTTTTTGTTTTCCATGGGGATAGTTTACTTGGCCAATATAGTCTTATATCACAATACATATTCTATAATAAGCTCATTTGATTTTTATTTTAGCTATGTTACTTGAGCATATGAGATATTATCACTAATGTTTATTGAGAAGTGTACTAGAAACCTATCTATCAATGGATTGAATCTGGTGATAGAATTAATTGATAGATCATAGAACCACTTTAAGGCATAATATTATTCCAAGAAGATTTTTATAGGGGATTTCATGATGCTTTATGAAAGAAACATAATTTAGAAAAGAAGAAGGAGAATCAGAGACAAAGTCAACTAGACAGAGAATAAGGTCAACTAGATAAAATAATAGGGTTGGCCAACAAGGGATAGGGTTGACCAATAGGTACTAAGTCGACTGGTCTATAGAGTAATACTAAAACATAGGCTAAGAAGAGTACAATGTCATATAAGTTGACTATGTACTGCTAGATAAAGGATAGGATAGAAAGAAGAAGACATAATGATGCATATTGATTGTGTACTATTGGCAGGAAGGTAAAACATAGTCTGTAAGAGATTGTATCAACTAGCATGATGGTGTTCTAAAACATGGGAATTTTTTTGAAAGATAATTGGAAGCAATAATAAAATTAAATACATAAACAATTAGATCAATGGGATTGATCCAATCGAGGCACACATCACAAACCTTGCACCAATGCTAACCAATGCAAGTTTTACAATATAACACATAATGATCAAAGAGAAAATAATCAACTAAAAAGTAAATTCTAACTAATTTGTCACCTTAAGTGTTATTAGATTATTATAAAGTTTTAATTTTAATGTGATGGGATAATTAGCTGAATTAGGGAACTAGAAAGTAGTCTAAAGTTGGTTTCAAGACGTTTGGGTTAAAAGGGATCTGTGTTGGCAATGGTATTGGCTTGGTATCAGAGCCTACCCCATCACTTCACAATCCCATAGTGATAAGGGTGTTGAGTTCTTATCAATATATACCATTAACAACATATTTACACTTGGCTAGAAAACCAAGTCGGTTTCCCCCTTGGTGATGAAATCCAAGTAGGTAGGCCTTGGGAAGACAAGTGCTTAAATGCATTTTAAACGTTAAGTGATTTGGTAGTGTGTGCAAAAGATTAAAATAGTATGACTAAAAAATTAAGTTGAAAAAATACCTATTTAGACTATGTGAGTTTCTCTAAGCATATAAACAACTGAACATGAAATGTGAATTAATTACTAGCAAATATATGTTATTTCTTTTGATTAAGAATTATACAAATTCAGTTCAAGTGGCACTGTATACAAATAGTACATAATAGATTCAATTGGGTCATTTTTGTTTTATATAAGTATATTCTTAAGAATAGATTCAAATAGATCGACTATGTCTCTTAGATAGAAGATGAACTATAGAATTAGGTCAACCAGGTCAACCTAGTTAGTTGTAAGATTATAGTTTTAAAGACTACTAACTTATGAAAAATAGAATTGGAAGAAATATTGAAATGATAGAGAGGGAAAATAAAGGAACCTTTTTGGGCCTAAATATGATTATGATTCAAAATTTTATGTTGTGGTGTTTTAGTTGTTGATTTCAAACTCTATAAACTGGGTTGACTAGTTCGACCAAGTTTTGTAAAACCCTACTTGTTGAAGAAGAATAAGAAATAGGGTCAACTTATTTGACAATGTTCATTGACCTGTATGCTAGAAGAAAGAATTAGTAGATAGAGTCAACCTATTCAATAGTATATGCTAATCCAGAATAAAAGAAGATTATTGTGTCAAACTTTTTGATCCAGTAACCTATAGTTGCTGAAGACCTACACAGATAAAACATAGTCATTTTAAAGTGACTATGTATTAAAATTGTGCACAAAAAATTAGAATTATATCGACTGGTTTGATATAGTACTGTAAATATGGAAAAATATAACAAAATGATAAAAATGTAGCATGAAATAAACCCTACAAGGGTTAGATTCACATCATTTTCACTAGAATTTATACAAAAGGAAATGCAGCTGATCTATAAATAAATCCTAGTTCAAAGAAGATAAATCCTACTTACACTTTTAATTTTCAATACATTAGATATTCGAGGTCATGACCAAGATGGATCCACTAGACCTAGACAAGGGATCTCTTACCATAATAATATCAATAGGGAGGGTTCCAAAGCCTCTAGTCAAGTAAAACTATGCAATAACCCTAACTAGGTCTTATGTTTTTATATTGACTAAACTAATAACAAGTAAAGTAAAAGTTTAATCTAGTGCTCAAAAAATTTTGTGGCACAGAATGGGGTTAGAAAACATAAAAGTAAACATGCATAAGAGAATCCTATTTAAGCTATGTATAGGTAAGACCTTAATTTATGGAGAGAGCAATATATATTCAAAGCCATTACTTATGTTACTTCTATCTACTAAAGAGAGGAGAAAAGTTAGAGATACTTACCTTGAAGATGAATCCATCAAGACTCAATATCTCCCTTAGCCAAACATGTTTCTTAAGAGGTTGTTGTGGTTTGTAAGGATCACTATGAAAGGCCAAAGCATCCAAGACTTTTCCACAAGACAAGATTATTCTTATAAGTATAAACCCTAGGCTAAGACTACTCAAGTAGAATGGGGAAGAGAAAATTGTAAAGAAATACAAATTAATAATTAACTCTTGTTGTCTCTCTAATAATGGTAAAATGAATGTGTTTATATAGCTAAATCTAACCCTAGTCCTTTTCGAAAGTTTAGCCAATAAAGTCGACCCAATCAACATTATATCATTATTGACAAAAATAAATTAGGTCCTAGTCAAGGTCAGTTAGGGGCTGACCTAGACACTAAATGAGTTTTTTAAATTAGAGTACATGGTCGATGGGGTAAATAATGTATAGTAAACTATCAAAAAGGATTTTAGGCTAGAGAAGGGCAAATGAAGGCAAAAAATGACTAGAGGAGGCTAAAAAATAGGAGTTAAAGCTTAGGGGAATGTTTTTAGGAGATGGTTTGATTGATAACAGGTGGTAATAAAGGGATAATAATCTTATGAAGCACCAATAATTTTCTTACCCCTTTCCTGGTACACCCCTTAAGGTGTGCACTTAGAGAGATTGAGACTCAACGGGTTCCTGAAAGATAGAAAACATTAGTAATTGATAAAGTTTAAAAATATTATGTGTATACAAATCCTATGTTGTTAAAGAGTTGAGTACAATAAATCATGGTAGAAATATGCAATAAATTTAGCCACTGATTTGTTATAGAATTGACTAATTTGACCTTTCTAAAAATAGTAATAAATAATGTAAATAAGAACTTAGATATAAAATGATTAAAATAGATGATCTAAAAGTTAAAAATGAAGCAAAGGTTGGTCTGAGTGTCATAAATAAGGTTTGAGTGTCAAAACCCCTCTTAGACAATAGTGCCCTAATTGGACAATAGTGCCATGTGGTGCTAGTGTCCCTATTTTGTTTGTAGTTTCCTTTGTGCAAGACTATCCCATGCTTCTGTTTGCACCTATGTTTGGATTTGTAAGGTCTATTCCTACGTGCATGAGTTCTAAAACCCTATAGATTAATTATTTTTGAATTATTTTGTGAGCAAACCCTAATCCTCCATATTGCTAGGGCATCTAATTGATACAAGCTATAAAGTGTGTTTATTAGTGGGGTAGGCTAGACATCCTGAACACCCCACTATGATGAGAATTGCCTACCTACCAATACTATGAAGAGGGATCAATCCTAATGTAGTTATCCCCACCTAAGTGTTGGTACAAGTGCAAGTGAATCTAGTATGTTAATTGACTTGAGTGCTTTAAATGTGCTTGATACTAGAAATTTGAGTAATCTAAGCTTAGGAATGTTGTAGATGGTAGTATGTAGAAGTAGGGTAGAATAGGGATTGATAACCTTAATTTTTCACTTGTTCTAAGTTTGCATATGTAATTTGCATCTGATTTCCATCTAGTGATTAGAGGGCTAAAAGTCATGTATATATATTATTCTGGTGCTTATGCAAGTGCTAAAATAGGTCTAGGCTGACCCTAGAAGGTCTAAGATTTGAAAAGATATCTATTTGTGTAAAAAGTAAGGAAAAGACAATATCACCATTATTGGGACACTAGCACCATGAGGTGCTACTATTCTTATTATGGCACTAGTGTCCAAGTGGTAGAACCCTAGGCATGAAGGGCTAAGATGCAATAATGAGGGTTTGAGATTACTTTAGGGATGACTAGGGATGCTTGTGATCTACACAAAAGCTAGATAATGTGAATATAGGCTCTAAAATAGGTATAAAGATAATATAAGGATAGGTGGTCTCAATTATCACTCTTAGCACTCAAGTGTCACTTTTAGGTGATTACATGGTGCTACTATGTTGCCATAATTTTTGTCAAATCTACTATAGTAACCTATGAGCCCCAAAAAGCCTTGGAGATTCTTGAGGGTTTTTGGCACCTGCAAATATATCATAACTTTGATCTTATTTGGGTCTACTTTGACTCCTTCATGTGAAAAAATATGACCCAAATACTCCTTTGAAGGTTTTGCATAAAGTTGATGTTGTTACAAAACTAACAGTACTGGTTTCACAAGCTATAAGTTTTCTTTGCAAGTTTTGTTGTATATTAGGATGCCATCAAAACACACCAACTATAAACACATAAATTAATATTTATTTCTAAAATAATGCACTTGTGACCACTCCTTATACACACTTAACTCATGCCTGATTCCATGGTCCTTGACCACCTTTCTTTCACTTTTTATGTAGATGACCCTTACCTCTTAAGAAAATTATGATTCTAAATATCCCTATTCAACATTGTAAATAACCTAAAATCACTTTAAAATTGATCCACACTTATAATTTAATTGTCTCCTCTCTTCAAACAAGACTTCTCCTTTTGGACAACCCCACTCCCTAGTATTGTCCAATTCCACTAGTCACATCTTCAAATTTTCCAAATGGGTTGTCCCACATATTTTGTAGGTTCCATCTAAAATAATTGTAAAATGATCATAATAGAGCCACATTTTTAAGCCATTATTTGATAGGGATTCTTATGATTTAAAATCACTAGAATATCTAACTGCATATTGAGAGAAAATCACCTATTTTTTGTAATTCAGAGTCCACATAGCCTTAGTAGCCTTGAGCTAAGTCTAAATACACCTACAGGGTCACATGCCATTTTAAAGCATCTAATAAGACTAGGATTTCACCAACATTTATATTTTATACCAATATTTCACACACACCACCATAACATGTGAGAACTACAAGGAGTTTGATCCCTCTTCAGAGTATTATTACATAGACAACACTCAATACAGAGGTGTTGAGGTCAAGCACAACTTCAACCACTAACCCCTTTTCTCATTTATTTCATTTTTCTTCATGACTTATTGAGCTAGTGTTGTAAGTGAGTAAGGTACATAACAAATTCCATAGTGCATCACACATATTTAATCACACACACAGAGTCAATAGGGGAAGGCACACAGGTCAAAAATTTCATAGAGAGATAAAACCATACCAGACATTGGTGTAACCTACAAACACTAGCACATGCTACCCAAATCTAAATAACACAATCTTATCCCAGGTGGATGTGAATCCTTGTTCCCTATTCATAGTCAATCAACACATTCACATAGTTAAATCTATAGTCTCATACACAATCCTATTTTATAAATTTACATCTAGGTAATTTATCCATGTTCTTTCCCCTTTTAGCATATTTCTAAATATTGTGAATTATAAATAGTGAATGCTTAATTTATAAATGTATTTTAAATCCTAATTTAGCTTAGTTCATTTTATCTAATTAGGATTTATCATCTCTCTTAGTTCCCAAATTTAATAAAACATATTGGTAAACCTTTTTATTGTTCAACATTGCATAAATTCTAACTTCCCTTACGGTTTAATTCTATTTCTAACATTCCCATTTGGGTTTTGAGTTACTAATTTCTAATTTTCATAATAATCATGATAATAATGATTGAATCTATCTATTATTTCTTGGTTCAAAGCTTCTTAAATTGATTTGCATGTAGCTTTCCTTTAATATGCAAAATATTTAATGTAAATCCATGGATACAAAATGTAAAATAAAAGCTAAGACCCCAAATTAATCAAGAGATTAATAATGAATAGTTATAAAATGATTATTGTTGCATGGCTTAGTTTTAATTACCATTTATTAACACTAGAAGGTAGAGCACTCAGATGGTTCCTTTTGTTCCTCCTACCCTTAGACCTCAAAACTACCTTAGTTCAGATCCCACCTCTACTATTCACCTATAGGCTTATAGTAGATCATACAATATGAGCTATTATTAATAAATGAGGTCAAGAATCAAGCAAGACAAGAGGAAAAAACTCAATCAATTCCTCTCCATCCCTAATATAATCAAACATGTTTAGTTAATCAGTCTAAAGGGTAGATATCATTGATCAATAAAGGAATACACCACCTAAGATTTTTATATTATAATTAATTTAGGAAGTTACCATTTTCAAGTACATTTTATATCAAGCATTTAATTAGACACCTATGCCAAATGACAAAAACCTTCTTAATTTTCATATGGTGTAAATACTTCTAAGGATATTAAGGTTTTCACATCTTTTAGATTTGATGACTTCCCTACATAGTCTACTTGATTAGAAGCTGCCTTTGTTTATACAAGTTCAAATCAAAAGTATAATTGCAAAAAAGGTTTTAATTGATAATGTTATTAGGTTGAATATTTTAAATATTACATTCTTAAAAACACTGGTTATTAACATGGGTTATCTTCAAAAGACATAATAATATCAAAGGATTCGATGATGTGCATCCCCCAACTTTGGGATATATCACTTTAGATATCATCGTAGGGCCTAATAATTTATCTACTTAGTTATAATTAATGTCAAACCACCTGCACTATAAATTATAATTAGGTAGGCCATGGATACATGCAATGAAATTTATACCTTATACTTTACATAGGTGTGTACAATTTTTTACTTGATGGATATTTATATACATGCCCTACATATAATCAACCATTCAGATATTACAAGATTGTAGAGTCTACTACTAAGAATCAATCACAATTGGGGGAACCTCCATATATTATAGTCATACCAATATAAATTATACCTATAAAACATATTCATACATATGAGGTAGTTACAGTCTATGAATCCTTCAACTCCACCACCTTCACCTAAAAATATAGATCAAGAGGAAGCTGCAAAGGAATTATCTCTACTAATAAATTAAGAGGATCCAAAATTCATGTCTGTAAATGATGTTGATGATGATTTTAATTCTATTTATGATGATGATAAAAGTGCAACACCAATGAACATTGATGACTATTTATGTGGTTTGAATTTTACACTAGTTGGTCCCAGTGAGTACAAATAAGATTCCAAAAAAACATTCCAGTACATACAAATAAAGAAAAATAATGAACATTAGTTGCAACATAAATACTACACAAAATACTATATCAACTTTTGTACCATGGATTAATATATTTGTCAAATCTAACATTACCATATAACATGAGGCACACTATATCAATCAATACATTACAAGTAATCATAGGTCACCATTTATAGACTCAATTAATAATGTGAAACTCATGGATATAGAACCATTCATTAGAATACAAGCTCATAATACACATGATAGACTACATGTTATGTTACAGATGTTACTTGACAGGGAATTTTTTTTTCCCAATAGTAATGCATAGATCTACTAACAATGTATTTAGTCAAAAGGGAAAGCCCTTTTGTCATTTTCACAAAATCACAAGGCATGGTGTTGATACATATTAAAAATTATAGTATAAAATTTATAAATGTATGGATAAAGGTATTATTTAGATTATACAAACTATTCTACAACCTACTAGGGCTCAAAAGTAGGGTTAAATATACAAAAATTACAAGCATTCCAGAAGGAATCCTTTGACTATTCAAGTTTTTATTGAGAATAAATATAGATAACATGTGTAAATATATGAGGATAAAGATCCAAATGTTTTCACACTCACATTCCTTTGGCACATAGATCATGATCAAAATGCATTTTAAAAATCTATATATTAGCAAGATTCAATATGACATATTACAATACCAGTTGCATGTGGTCCAAAAGTGTGGACATAATAACTTTTTGTAATGTAAACACATAATTATATCAGTGCTACATTGGGATAATAATGGTTACATGCTATGGAAGCTACAATTGATAAATCAAAAAAATGTCTTACATTCAAATTTGAGGGTAGTAAAATTCACATTCTTCATGATGGTATTGATGACAATCATAGATTCAAAAATGAGGGGCAAGGCTCAATGTTGGATTTTCATAAAATTACACACAAGGATTCTTACACAATATAACAACATATTATACATTACAAAAGATAATGATACAATTATAGAGCATGAATGGTATGATGATCACAATCTTGATGATCTAT
The DNA here is from genome assembly GCA_037957365.1 of Torreya grandis. Taxonomy (NCBI): domain Eukaryota; kingdom Viridiplantae; phylum Streptophyta; class Pinopsida; order Cupressales; family Taxaceae; genus Torreya; species Torreya grandis. Next base: position 94,454 of record JARHVA010002519.1, on the reverse strand, counting down.
GGGAATTTGACAAGATTGAGTATTTAGAAGTTGACAATCTTCCACTAGATCCACCATAAGATTACCCATATCCTTTAGATGTGATGTTTGATTTTTATCTTATAATGTCATTTCACATATAAAAATACAAAAAAATAAAATATTTTAAAAAAACTTAAAAACTATAACTTATACATGCTTTGTTTAGTTCTTTTACATCGGTTGATTTGTGCTTAATAAATGACTTCTTTATATCTAATTTTATATAAAATATTATTCACATGTGTAACAATTTCAAAACATACAAGTTGTCATTTCAAGATGTATTTATAGATGCTAATATTATCTCAAGCCCAAAAAATTTACAAAAATAAAATCTCTTTATCTTAGATAATGACTTACTGCACTCTGGTCTGATTCCAACATATTTATCCCAATGAACAAAGTCTCTACATTTCTAGATTCAAATCAGTCACATGCTCTCTGCAAATTTTTTATATCATAACAAGTTTATTGGGGGAAACCTATTACATAGGTTTCATCATTCTATAATTATCCCCATTGTTCATATTTCAGTACATTACATTATGTGATTATTTTAATCATTTACTTTCACATTGATAGATTACTAGATACTTGAGTTGTTGAATATACTAGTATTACAAGTTGTTAATATTGATCAACTTTACTTATTCTTGCATGCTTTTCATGTTTGATTCCTTGCTTCATGTCTTGTGTGTATTCATCTTGCTTGGATTTTGGACATTTGAACATGTATGTAGACCCTTGACCTTCTATTTCATGCTTTGTGTGCTTTTACATGTACCCTTTGTGTGTGTGCATCATGGCCATGACACTTTTTTTAAAGTTTTTGGTGCCATGATGGATATCATGCATCTCCCTAGTTTTTTGATGCCATGATGAATATCATGCATCCTTCTCAAGTTATTCTATTCAATTTTAGTTATTTTTAACATATGATCACTTATCTACATGCCTAATTGCTAACATTCATCTTAACGATGTCACTGTGTATTCTTATTTCCATATGCATATTATATCACTATTTTGATTAGTTTATATATGATGATGTCATGATCTTAATATTATCATTACTATTCAGATTTACATATTTTCATAACATATCTAACATAAATTTTTCCTTTGAGTTAAGTTATTTCACAAGCTTCATAATTCACCTCAAAAGAGGTGGCATACACAGTGGCTTCTCTTAGAGATTAAGATACAATATTATACAAAACATTTATAAATCAACATGCTTTACATAGTTGATCATGATCCATATTTAGGAATTACCTAGAGAGTAGTTTTAGACAATACCACTCTCTTTAGACAAGGGTGTAATCTGACTATATCCAAAAAAACATGTTGTTATCCTAGTAAATAGAAACAATGATTTCCAAAATTGTTAGAATCAAATTCAATGCAAAAAAATATTTCAACAAGTACTCAATCATAACTTCTAGAAAAATATACATTTTTGTTCCAAGTTGGGGGTATCATGTGTGACATGTGTTCCAAGATGATTTACACATGTTGGTTTAGAAATTATACTTGTTATCACTTAGTTTCAAAATCTACATACACCTAGATATCAGATTGGGGGCATGTGCACAACACATTACCACTTTCTTGCTTATTTTGCACCAAATTCATAGAAGGAATGAAAATTCATGTAATTCTCTATGTTGGATACACCAAACTCAAATTATGTTATTTTTTGCACCACTTTTATGCCATTTTCCCCCAAAAATGAATCTTATTCCATCTATAGTGATCGATTTTCCCCTTTTCACCAATTTTACACCATAATTATCTATTACAATTCATACAAGGATTTCAAGCTACTCTACTACTTTGGATATGTAATGATAAAGTTAAGCAGACCTTGATTTATTAAGCTCACTTTTCTATCAATGAGGATTGGGCATGCACAGTAAACTCTAAGTATTTCAATGAATAATAAATATCCAAGGGTCTTACCCTTTATAGTCACTAGTTTTTTACTAGAAAAACAATGGTTTGCATACCTAATCAAGTGTATTTGTTCCTTATTAATTGATATATAAGTTTTATTGTCTTTACTTTTAGTTTTTTATTTTAAGTAAGGAGTGATTTATACATGTTTCATTGAATATTTTCATAAAACACAATTTAACATTATGTCCTAAATTCAAGACTATTCTTCATAGGTAAGTTCATGTATAACTCTCTTCTTTTTAATCTAGTATTTTTGCTTTGCTACAATTCTAGAATAAAAGGGAGGAAAACATAGACATATAAAATAACATTTATTTTTAAAATAATGCACTTGTGACCACTCCTTTTACACACTTAGCTCATATCTGATTCCATGGTCCTTGACCACCCTTCCTTTAATTTTTATGTGGATGACCCTTACATCTTAAGAAAATTCTAATTATGAATATCCCTATCCAACATCCTAAACAACCTAATCTCACTTTCAGATTGATCCACATTTCTAGTTTAGACATCTTTTATATTTAGACAAGACCACTCCTTTTGGACTATCCTGATCGCCAATACTATCCAGTTCCACTAGTCATGTCCTTCTGCCAAATAATGACTATTTATTCAAATTCAAATTCTCCAAATGGTTCATCCACAAATTTCATAGGCTCCATTCCAAGTATTTATAAAATGATCACTATAAAACCACTTTTTTAATCCATTATCCTCTAGAGGCTTATATGATTGAAAAATACCAAAATATCTAATTGCACATTGAGAGAAAAGAACCCATTTTACCCAATTCATAGTTCATGCAACTCTAGTAACCATGAACTAATCCTAAATACACCTCCATGGTCACATGTCATTGTTGAAGCATCTAATTACACCAACATTTGGCATTTTGCACTTGTATTTCACACACACCACCATAGCATGGAATAACTACATGGATATTGATACTTATTCTAAATATTGGTATATATGCAATGCTCAACTTAGGGGGTGTTGAGTTCAAGCACAACTTCAACCACTAACCCATTTTTCTCATGTATTACATTTTTTCTCATGACCTATTGAGATAGGATTTCAATGGAAGAATAAGGCACCTAAAAACTTCTTTAGTGAATTCTATATATATGATCACACACACGCAGTCAATAGGCAAAGGCACATAAGTCAAAACTTTTACAAAGAGATAAAACCCTAATGGATGTTAGTGTGGCCTATAGACACCAACATAGGCTACCCATGTTTGAATAGCATGACCTTGCCCCATACGGATGTGAAGCCTAGTTCCTAATTCATAATTAGTCAACATAATCACATAATTAGATCTATAATCACATACACAGTCCTACTTTATAATTTTCCAACTAAGTAATTTGTCCATGTTCTTTCCCATTTTAGTATATTTCTAAATATATTAAATTACAAATCAATGAATGATTAATTTAAGCATATATTTTACATCATGATTTAACTCAATTAATTTTATCTAATTAAAATTTAGCATATCTCTTAATTCTAAAATTTGATAAAACATAAACATAATTTTCCTCAAAAAAGGCCTAAAAATAATGTTCATTAAACTATGAAATGTAGATGGTGCATTTTCGAGACCAAAAGGCATGGATTTTTTTTTTAATGGCCTTCATGAGATCTAAAATCTATTTTAGGGATATCCTCATCTCTAATATGAATTTAATGGTATCTAGAATGAATATCTACTTTTGTAAAATAAACAACACCTTGTAACTCATCTAAAAAATCATCAATTATTGGAATATAGACTTATCTTTTATGGTGTAATTTTTGAGTTCTTTGTAGTCTAGGCACATCCTCTAAGTTTCATCCTTCTTATGCACCATGACCACCAATGATGAATATTTACACTAGCTATGGCTAATAATAGCCACCTCCAACATCTCATGCATCATTTTTTAAATTTCACTCTTCTGGGCACATGGATACCTATATGGTCTGGTGTTTTATGGTTGACTCCCAAAAATTAGTTGAATGACATGATCATGTTCTCTTCTTGGTGGTAGTCCTTTTGGCATGGTAGTAAAAAATAACTGGGTAGTCATCAATAATCATTTGTAGATTAGGATGTGTAGATGCCTTTGTTGGTTGAACTTCTATGAAAAATAATCATGTTACAAGTCCTCCAGCCCTTTTTTTAAATAATTTTTGACATATAATGCAAACTAACCAATTATGGATATTTTTATCATAATCCACATAGTTCAAATGTCTTACATTAATATTGAAAGTGCATGAATTGTATATATGCAAAATCTAGAGCTTGAAACAAATAAACAATAAAGTTAGTTTCTACTCTAAATTAAGCATAGCCTCAGATTGAATAAGAAAAAGGGAATAAGAGAAGTAATGCCTGCACTTACCAAGAGAATATATCCTTTATTAATGGAATTTGATGATGCTTGTGATGAATTGTGGTTGCTCAAAGGACCATGCAAGATTCTGGTAGCATGTACTTATGATGTGCTTGATTGCAAAGATGATAGAGATTTTCTTGATTCCCCCCCAAAATCTAAGATGATGAGAATGAAGGGTGAATTTATAGGTTTTTGGATGGGAAGATGTACTATTGAGATTAACCTTGAGTTTGGATGGATGAAATTAATTCACTTAACCTAGGGTTTTCAAGTTTTGATTTTCCCTAAAATTATTTAAACCTTATTGAATTGATTTTTAATTTTCTTATTTTTTTAAATTTTTTTGGATGTGCAAGCATTAAATCAATGATTTAATTGATTGCATCAATTAATGAGTCAGTAAATTTGATTATTAATCAGGAGTCCACATGGGGTGATGATAATTAATATTTATTTATTTATATTAATATTGTGTGCGTGGAATTAGTTCAGATTTAATTAATTATTTAATAATAATTAATTAGTTAATTATCCATAGAGCATAATTAAGAATTGATTAACTTACTTTTTATTTGATGAGGGTAATCGATTTTGAAGCTGGAACTGTGAATCAAATAAGTGAGGGTTTTGATGATTGGGCCCACAGCCAGAGTAAGGGTTTTGGACATTGGACCCATAACCAATAGGGTTTGGATGATCCCTCAACTATTACAAAACAAAGAAAGAGGGTTTTGAGGTTCCCACAACCATCATAAGCACTTCTAGATGGTTTGAAGGCTCCTAAAACCTAAGCAAATCAAACAACAAGAGGGTTTTAAGGGTCCCAAAACCATTAGACTAAGATGGTTTCAAGGTTACCACAACCTTATAAAAAAGTAGGTTAAATCTCAAATAAAACACAGGAACACTAAAGCACTTCAACAAAACTTCTCTGGAACAATTCTATAGAATAAGAGCTTGTCAGGATCAAAAGGTATTCAACTAGTTTTATACTTCTTGGGACCTCTTCACATATTCAACATAACTAAAGCATGACAAGTGGGTTAGACCTCCCATTGAACCATCTAATAGCTAAATCATAATGAGGCCCTATCCATATCATCTTTAGTAATTTAGCTGTAGCTTGATATGAAACAAAGTTTTATATCCATACATGATCATTATACATAAGTTCAAGGATAAATCTTGGATCCTAAAAGAATCAAGGGTAGAATATTCTATCTTCCACTCTAATGAGATAAGTTTTGATCTAGTTCACTCTATCCACCATAAAAAAATTGATTGGAGCATAACACAATCCCCTTCAAATTTGGTCTTGAACAAGACTCTATAGGACCAAGTAAGGGTGTGGGATTAGACATTTCTTCTACCATTAAGGGATCTCATGTTATGCATATTTTATACACCCCCTAATTTTTTCAAAAAAAAAACCAATACTTTCTGCCATAGAGATGACCCTATCATGAAATCTAAAACTGTGTCGAGGACTTGGTTGATTAATAGTATTTTGAGATGCATGTTTTTGATTATGAAATGATAATAATTGGTTGATTAATTCATATTTATGTTTCTAAGTGGTTTTGAAAATCATGGTGGATTAATGAATAAAATGTGCATATATATATTTCTGAATGTGATTAGTTATTTTATTTTTCAATCAAGGTAGTTTTGAGATAGCAGTTCAAGTAGTAATGAACTTTCAGTTTTTGATAGTTGAGTAGATTGTGATGATTCTTTGATTTTCATAGATGATATGATATGATTTTTTATTTAGAATAGATAATGGTGTTATATGGATGATTATCACATTTGAATACTTTATATTTTAAAAATCAATGCATCTATCATTTGAAGTGCTATAAAGTAAAGACCAGATTCATAGCTCATTTTTGTTTACTACTTCTAGTAATGGACATTTAAAATGTTGATGTGCTTCAGGTGATTTGGTGATGTTTTCAAAATTTAGGTTCTATATTGCATATCATAAGATCATTATTCTTATGTTTAATAATTTCTTAGGTTCTATTTGATAGTCTGAGTTTAAGCCATTATCAATTCAAGATCAGAGTAATTATTCAAGTCTATGTTTAAAAACATAGGTTTCAAGGCATGGATGACATCTTTTATGTCTCATTAGGCATAAAATTTATAATAAAGGGTTTAGTTTGTTGACCTTAGACTTATTTCATGGAGAAGTTTTCAATGTCATAAGGTGTTCTTTGAGGTTAAGGTAATCTTCACATATGTTTTTCAAAGACTTATCTAATATGCATGACATTATTAGGACCCTTTGGGTCATGGTTTTAAGACGTAAGTATTTGCAAAGGTATAAGGGTTCATTATGGCAAATATTTATTTACCTAAGCCTAAAGTGTTTGGTTGATTGTAATGTATATTTATTGTTTCCATTGGTATGATGACCTGGTGTTTGGTTAGCACCATGATCCATTGTGGCAAGGTGAGTGTTAGGTTGTGGAGCTAAAAGCTTCACAAGTATGCAAATGGAGGAGGTTGTTGAGTGTCACAATAACTGACGTCAGTCAGGCCAACCGATGTCGGTCAAGAGTAGATCGGAAGCTACCGACATCAGTCAAGAATCAACCGACGTCGGTCATCTCCAGATAGAAAATAATTGACATCGATCACCTTTGCGGTTCCAAAACTATTAGTTAGATGAACAATTAGCTTAATGAACTTCTTGTTTGCATATAAAGACTAATTTTAGTCTTGAGTCTGTGTTTCTAATTATTGTTTGGTTTGGTATCTATTTAATAGACCCATGGGGCTGTATTGTAAAGTGAAGGATCAAAAGGACTTGTCAAGGATAAGGAAAAGGGTTCTTCTAGGTGGAGGATAGAAGGAATTGCAAAGGCAAGAACAAGATCCTTCCAAGTGTAAGATTAGTTGATTTGCAGGTAGCAAGATCAGGGAGATCTACATGGTAAGTAAGGTCAGTTGATCTGCAGGTGTGTGTGTGTGTGCAAGGTCAAAGGAGATCTGTGGGGTAGCAAGATCAAGGAGATCTACAACACAACAAGGAGCAAGATTAGGGAGATCTACTTGGAGTACTTTGAGTACTTGGTGGACTGGCAGTAGGCAATAACAACCATTGGGTTGATTGTCACTGACTGGTGGAAACAACTCTGTTATTGAGTTGATTGTGTTTGTAATTGAGAGAGAGAGAACTCTTGAGGGAGAATTATTGTACACCCAAGAGGTGTGGGAAGAGTGTGATTTCTTCATTGTATTTCCTTCTAGAAGAGTGTTAATACAAGATTGTATTGTCTCTCATATTCTGTGCTGTTTCTGAATTCTAGTTACATATTACTTCTAGTTTAATTCTGTGTGTAGTTGCTTATACAAAGGTAATAAATTGTGCTCTTAAGGAGTAGGGTCCTGACAATTGGTATCAGAGCTAGGTTCACTAACAAGTGGTATCAGAGCTTTGTGTTCTAGATCATGACAAGTGGTATCAAAGCTTTCTGTTCTATAGGATTCGGACAAGTGGTATCAGAACCTGGTTCGGAGCAGGTTAGTGTTTGTTGATTACAGGTCACTCATAGGGGTTTCTATTTGAGTGGGAGTAAAGCAATGGCAGAAAAAAGTAAGCTAAGAATGGAGAAATTCAATGGCAAGAATGATCAATTATGGCAAGAAAGTGTTTGGTTGATTGTAATGTATATTTATTGTTTTCATTGGTATGATGACCTAGTGTTTGGTTAGCACCATGATCCATTGTGGCAAGGTGAGTTGGGATCAAAATTAAATAAAAGCATATCTTTGATGCTTCGAGATTGCCTTAGAGATTTGATGACAATAAGAATTTAATCTAGTTTACGTATGCCTTAATTTGTGGAGGTTGGTTAAGGTTTAACATGAAGGATTAGTAATAGCTAATTTTGTCGATGCTGATAATAAAATGGTAGAGGTTACTAAGTACATTTTTAGGAAATGCTAACCAATGAGATTCAAGAATGACACTTAGGTGAAGAAGAGGTGGTGGATATAAGTTTTTAGTTTCTTGGTTTTTGTTATATTCTTAGCAAGCTCAGACATAGAAGCGGAGCTTTGGTTCATTGAGTTTTGAAGTTACAGAGGAGATTTCATTGGGAATCTCGAGCAGGAATATTTTTGGGTGTATTCCAGGTATGATTATTTCAATTTTGAGTGAACTTGATGATATATGTGGTGTTTTAAAATGGAGTTTGTAGTATTTGAAATAAATCATTACCCAATTGCGTGAAAAAGAATAAGTTTAGTCTACATGGCATTCATAAAATTTTGGGTTAGTTTTGAATAGTTTCATGTTAAAATATGGTTATTAAATGAGAAAGTTCTTTAAAAATTTATCTACATGAGAAAGTTACAAGTTATTGATGAGTTTCTTCAGACAAATTATCACTTGTATGGTTAGAATATTGATGTTATGCATAAGTTTCTATGCATGAATGTCTGAAAGAATAAGTGATGTTGGTAGGCTTGGAAATACTTTCATGCATGAAATAAATAATAAGTAACCCTAGTTTGTGAGGTATTCTGGTCTGTGAAGGAATATAAGAGTATAAATTTTTCTTTAATTCTCAACTTTAATGGTTTGAGCCATATTTATTTCAAAGGTTTGTTTGTCAGGTTTGTTTGCATGAAAGAAATTAGGGACTTTATTTTTCTCTAAGCTCTCACTCTTCAAGCATATTTTGGGATTCTATTATTTCAGAGCATCTAGTTAATGGTTCATTCGAATCTCAGGATTGTAGGTTTAGTTATTTTTGCGTGTATGCTTGGTTTTAATATTGGTTTTGAAGGGTTTATGTTGGTGCTTTCTATGAACAAAGGTTTTGATGAAGTGAATTCGTGGATCTTAGTTTAGTCTCTAGAAATTTACATGCATAAGAAATGTTATCAATTTTTTGATGAAAAACATGTGTTAATTTTGTTTGTATATTCAAGAATCATGGTGCATGTATATTGTGGAAATTGGGAAATACTAAAACTTTGAAGTTGTAAGAATTGGTTTTAAGTCTAGTTGTTTTCATATGAATTATGGAGCTGGTATGCTGTGTTTGTCTATGGATATTCTAAGGATTTTGACTTCATAAGATGTTGGTTGTTTTCAAAACTTAAGTTTTAGTTTTTTAGAGGCAGCTTCAGTTTGTACAAAAAGATATAATTTGGTTTTGTATTGGAAGTTTTGAATAACCCAATTGGCTATTTTTTAGGAATATGTCAAAGTTTATATATATATATATATATATATTGATGTTTGTGTTCTCAATCCCATTTCACTGTGTCAATCATTGTTTTGAATTTAAAAGGATATGAGGTTTCTATTAAGTTTACATCTTAGATTGAGGTCATGGGTCTCAATTTGAATTTGGATATTGAAATTAAAATTATCTGATGAGCCAGTTATTTCTCTATTAAAATTTAAATGAGGACTATATTAGGTAAATAAGTATGTTTCAATTTTCATTTGGTCTTGTCACTTTGAAATATTTTACTAGATTTTTTTATATCTTTATTTTGGAATGGTTTAGTTTTTAGTTGACTCAATGAAGATAGAAAATTTATAAAGTCATCAAGATTTTATGTAAATAAATGATATTGGTTTATAGGCACAATCATGTGTTGATAGATCAGTAAGATATTTTAACATATACTTGGTTTGCATTTAGAATCTCATTGAGATATTCTGAAATGAAACTATGATATCATGATAATATTTTAAGATTTAAAGGGAAATTTGATATAATTAGATGATTTTCAATTCAGTTTATTTCAATTTGTTGAGAAATGACAGTATATGGATATTCAATTTTGCTTATTTTTGAGCAATTTGTTGATTTTTAGTTTTGAAATTGATATATTGCAAATTGTTCATGATGTCTAGGTGGGATCATCCTGAGTCATATAGAAGTGGTGATGACAAGGGTTGGGGAAATAATTATGGTAGTGATGTGAATAAACCTAATCCTAATAGGAACTTTCATAAAGGTGGTTTCCATGCAAGACATTTTAGTCCCAGATTTAATAGGGGAACTAGGATGTCTATACATTTTGATGCCTTGAACCCTAAATTTTGGAATGTACTTAATAACTTGCCTTTTAACCTAGTTAATAGAGGCTATAGAGGAAATAGAGGTTTTTGTGATTGAAGATTTGGAGTAAGATCCTACTCATAGAGCAATTATTCTTGTCACTTAATGAATAATCCACAACATATTCCCATTCAATCTCCTGAAAGAGTACAATCAACTATTAAACCTAATCCTACTAATTAGACCACACAGTTTGAAATTGAGACTGTCCATGGTAAAAACTTTGTAAATATGACCATTCCTTTAGATGAACCCTTTCCTTCTTGTAGGGAGCCTATTATGAAATGTAAAAGGTTAAGTTTAGCAGCTACCCATAATGAACCTATCTTGGGATCTGAAAGGTTGAATTTGGGAATATATGAAGATGCTGGTAAGAGAAAGACAATGGATTTTCTACTTCTAATTGCATAGAAGAGAACTGCATAAAAGAGAGATGAAAATTAGTCAGACCCTGATACACCTATAGAAGTCAAAATGTTGAAAAGAATCAAATTAGAGGTAGATGATAGCACCAATGATTCTAGGATGAAGTCGGTCCAATTTCCTGCTATTGAGATGGAATATAATGTGTATCTTAATGCATAAGATAAACCTATGATTGAATTACTTTCAGACTCAAAGGATGATTGGATGTCCACTAGATGAACTTTGTTTGTGGTTGAACTATTTCATGGTAGAACTTATTTTTAGTTTGATACTTAACTTCAGATTTTTGATAGTTTTGATGATAATATTTTAGAGATGCAACATATTTAATTTTGATATAAATATATATGCTTAAGTTATTCTTGACATGCATTATGGTTTAATATGAATAGAATTTATTGATCTAACTTATCTATTTTATGGATAAAATATGTATTCTATTATATTATTAATTAGTGAGGGTCCCCACCCATTAAGATTAGTACCCCTGGTCTATATTTAAATAACTTAATCAATTAAGACTTTTAAGTATTAATCAAACCTGTCTTTAACCAATAATTGTTTTAAGTGATTTTTTTTAAAGTTAATTAGTTAACATAGACTAATAACTAACTAAAGTTAGTTATAACTTATTTGCAACTAAGTTTAAAGGTATTAAAGGAGATCAAGGACTCATTTGAGGATAAAAGAACAACATGTATTGAAGACTTAGACATTTTTGTGAAGTTGATCATTCATCTTTCTTCTTTCTATGCAACTTCTCTGAAGTAGTACAACTCTTGTAGATAGACCCAATGGTACTTTATCTAATGGTTGAGTAATTGCGTATGCAACATAGGTATATCCATATATTATTATCATTTAATACTGATTATCTAAAGTTTGCTAAGCTTAACATATTTTGATGATTGCTATTCATAGTGCTATGCACAGATTCTAAGTATTCAACTTGAAAAATGATGAACACTTCGCTATTTTATGATACTTCATTGATCTATTTTGATTCTAAAGTTGTCACTCAAATTATTGTAAAGTTGTCACTCAAATTATTGTAAAGGAAAAATGCTGGTTTTCTCAATAAAGTTATCTTTTTATGCTAAGATGACTCTCCTTTGAGACTCGTACACTTTATTGTAATCTATTTTGACTCTAATTTTAATATAATTTTATCTTTAAGTTTTATTTAATCTAGTTTTATCTCTGTTTCTTAGTTTATTTCCTAGGTTGTTTTGAATTTCATTTCTATTTAGAGTTTATTAGTTCCTTAGTTTCTTTGATTAGATAACAATAGACCTTCCTTTTAATTAGTTATTTCTTTTAGTTTAATTTATTATTTAATCTTAATATTAATTAGTTTTCAAATCTGTTTAAGTTTCTAATTAATAGTCTTTTTGGTTTAGACTTGTCATTTGATAGTTGTTTCATAGTTTATTAGATTAATTTTTGTATTTGTTTAGCCTTAGATTACTTGATCTCTTTAGTCCTTAGCTTTTACCTTATTTAGGTTTGTCTTTTGATTAGACTAAGTTACTCTAGTTTATATTTAGTTACTTTAAAATAGTTTATTGTCCTTCTCTTAGTTTAGTTGTTTACTTGTCTTTAGTTAGTTTGTTTGTCATTATCTCTCTCTTTTATTTGTTATATACTTGAATATCTTATATTTTCTCTTTATTAAATCTATTTCGTTATATTTTTGGTTGTTTTTTGAAGATAACTTGGAGAATTTTCAACAAGAAGCAAGACATTAATTGAATATACAAATATTTATTGAATCATATTTATATTATTCAAGAGGTCATCTGACTCAGATTTTTCTATCAGATAGAATAGATTACAAATTCTTATCTTAACTAATTCATGATTTGATAAAGTGGATTTCTGATTGTTATAAAAGAATATGTTGCATTTGATAACTTATTGATTATTTCCTAGAACTTATAAAAAACCCCTCAAGTCTTTAGGATCGTATTTGAACTTTTAGAACCCTACGATTAGACTGCTACGATTCCACCTTAACCTTCATGATAGGTGAAAGGGTCGATTCATTGACGATATAATTTCCCTCATCAACACCTCCCTAGATTCTCTTGTCTATCAAACAAATATCTCCTAGTGCTCATAGAAACCATATGGACTCCTCTATTGTTCATAGAGATGTAATAGAATATAATGTGGAATCTTATAACATTCATACCATTTATTAAAATAAGGGGTTGACCTCCCCAAAGAGCCACTACATGAATTCCTCTATCTTCTACATAGATTAAAATTCCAAACCAGTGGATTACATGGAATCCTCTATCATCTACTCTGGTAAGACAAGTTTTGGTTTGGTTTCCTCTATCTACCATAATTAAAACAAACCAAAAATAAAAATAGTCCCTCACAAGTATGGTCTTGAACAAAGTTTTCATTCATCCTTTGCAAACCCTAAGTGTAATAAATGAGCATGTATATCCACTCAGTGAAGCCATAACCCACAAGTAGAGCTCAAGAATACCAGATTAAACTCTATAAGATATTGTGAAGAATATTCTTTCATCCCCATTAGCTTGAAATCTTGAATCTATCTGGGTAATAGTAATGTGGATTCTTCTGATGTCAAAGGGTTCCATTCCTTTCAGATTTACTACAACATCGATCCTTGCAACCTTCGATTCATTGTAATCCCTTTGGGTCTTGAAATTAGATAGTTAAGCCCTCAAAATTTTATAAACCGCTTGGTATATGGTATAAAATAGATGAAATTTTATAATTTACCAAACTTAATTCTTTTCCTAATGGAAGGGGAAAAAATAAATAACCCAATGACTATATGAAATAGGCTCCCATAAGATAAATACAAGATAAAACATGAGATTAAAAGGAAGATAAGCACACCCAACCCTTGAAATGGTAGACTCTAAACTTCTACTAGTTCTTTATATTTTCTAGCACAATTGAAGTCCTATAGATTTGGCATAGGGATGCAACAACCCTTCTGCTATGGTTCTTCTCGAGTACCTCCTTTTTATCATAGAATTTATACCAATACATTGACCTACTAGACTCAAGTTTAAATTTTTGGATCTATTACTTAACCTTAATAAAACTTCTGCTCTGGTTTTCTTTTTCAGATCACATTCATAAACTTCCTTCTGCTAATCTTCAGATCTAATTCTTTTCTACCTAGTAAGACATTCAATATTTTGGGTGATGGCATTGACGAGGTACATAAAATCCAATCATCCTAGATCTGGGTCATCTTCATCTCCTCCATCCACCTAAAAAACATCTTTCCCACATTCTATTTGAAATATCCTCCTCCTACTACTAGAATAAAACCACCTTTCTATCATGGACCTTCTATCAGTCCATTTTTTAGATCTGCTACTTAGCCTTAGTGAGTCTTTCACTCAAGTTTTTTTCATATGACTCCATCCAGAATCTTCTACTCCATTATTTATTACCCATCAGTATTTTTCTCTAAATCTCTCACACCCAATGTGCCATTTAAACTTTTGGAGGATGCCGTTGATGGCATGGACAACCCCTAATCTACCTAGATCTGGGTCATCTTCATCTCCTCCTTCCCCTGAAGGATGTGATTAGTTAATTATTCATGGAATGATGTAGTGAGATTATATAGGATTAACTAAATGACATGGTAGTGTTACTATAAGATAGGATGTATTGAAGTCTACATTTGACCCTCTTTGAAAGGGCATTGAAACTTAAAGAAGCAATGAATTTTCAAAGAATGTAGAGAAGAGAAAAATAAAAATGCGTACATGAGGAAGCTCCTAATGATATGAATTATAAGGAGATGCCCCCTCAAGAGGGCGTGTGAAGATGAAAGACATGGATGGAATCTTAAAGTGATAAGAGGGATTAAGATGGAAAAATGTTAACATATTTAGTTAGAATGAATGTTTAAGAATGACTATTTATGAGTGTTTATGAAGAATGTTGTTAATCTTGCACTGAATTCTAAATGTTTTGAGCAACTTGATATATACTCTAACATATGATAGGATGCACCATGATATGGAGGACCATGATGACATTATTCTAATATGTATTAGGACTGACACAGACACAACAAATAAAAAACACAAATGATTAACAATAACAAGAACACATACAAACTAAAAAAATAAAACAAACTATGTTTTATCCCTGATCAAATTAAAAATCCAATATTTAATGATTGATGATAATGATAACTTTGATTTTCCCCTAGAATTGATGTATGTGAGGGGATTGGATTGGGAATTATATATCTTGATAAAATTACAATGATTTTTTTAAAGTTGAATAAAGATTTTAACAAGACCAAAGACAAGACAAATGATTTTTTGGGTTGTTTGACCTTTTTATTTTTTTTGAATTTCTCAAGTTGTTATATGAATGATGAGGCTAAAAACATAGAGAAAACTAGTTCTATCATCAGAGATGGAGGTGGTAGTGGATAGAATGGTTGAGGGATTCATTGTGGGATCTATAAGGACCACATCACATAAGAACCATGTGTCATTCTAACATTACACTACAATGTGCTTTGAAGAAAATCTAATATACCAAGATATTTCCATAACATACCTCAATACTTTTACCATGTTCTCCAAGGTAAAAATAATGAAGAATGATGGGCATGATGGTATGATTATAGGGATGGTGTAGGATGTCTAGGGTTGAATGGAGTGGGCCTAACCTTAAGTGTAGGGTACTTATAGAAAATAACTTTTCATGACATCAAAAACTAGTTTTCATCATGGTACTTTCTCAAGGTGCCATAAAAAAATGGTTTTCACCTTTGGATGATTATTTTGAATTTTTTTATTTTTTTTGATTTTTTTATTTTTTTGGTGTTGTTTTTGAATTTTTTTACAGTAACACTAGATATTTAAAGTATAAAAGTGATTAATATGATTGATATTCATGGTTAATAAAGTTGTTGTCCATCGTCAATGATCAACTTGTATGCTATTGATCCAAATTTAGGGATGACAACATTCAGACCTAACCAATTGGGTTCAAACTTGCCTTTCTTTTCATGGTCCTAATTGGTGTTTCTTCAATTTATTTTAGGATGAGGTCACCAATTTCAAACCCTCTAGATTCAACATTCTTGTTATATATTCTTTGTAGCTTATTTTGATATGATTTCAAATGATCTAACACCTTGAGTCATTTTTCTTCAAGAAGTTCTAACTCATGAAAACGTATAGCTCTATATTCCTCATCATCGATTAAATCTTACATGGAGATGCAAAAGAGGGTAGCTCGATCTCAATGGGGAAGATGGATTCAAATACAAAGACAAGTGAATAAGGTGTTTCCCCTATGGGTGCATGGAAAGTGGTATGGTAAACCCATAAGGCAATATAAAGTTGAAGATGCCAATCATGACTAGCATTATTGACAATATTTTTGAGGATTTTGGTGAGAGTTTTATTAGAATATTCATCTTGGCCATTCTCTTGGGGGTAATAAGGTGTGGAATATTTATGTTTGATATGGAATTGGTCACAAAGGGCCTTGAATTATTTATTCTTAAAGGAGTTGCTATTGTTATTGATGATGGTAGAAGGGATGATATAATGACAAATGAGGTCATTAAGGATGAACTTGGATATTTTTTTGTCAGTGATATATGTGAGGGGGATGGATTCTACCCATTTTATAAAGTACTTAGTGGATATGATGATGTGTTTGTGGTCATAAGAGGAGGATGAATTTATATTTCTAATGAGATCAATCCCCCAAGTAGAGAAGGGACATAGAGTTATGATGGAATGCAATGTTTGGGATGGCACATGGATGAGGTCTCCATGCTTCTGATAGTCTACACATTTTTTGACATACTAAAAAGCTATTGACATTCATCATTCCAATGAAATATATTGTCTTTTTTTAATAGACATGTGAATGGTTGATATTTATCTACAAGCTATGAGATGAATCTTCATATTGCTTGGATTTTTCCATGTAAACTACATAGTTAATTGAGATTTTGAGGAGGCATTTTGTGATGGCTTTGAATTTTTTTGGAATGACTTTGATGCCTCTTCTAGATATGATAAATCCTAATAGTTTTCCTAATGTGACACCAAAGACACATTTTTTAGGATCTAGGCAAACCTTGTATTCTCTCAGTATTTCAAAAATTATTTGTAAAGTGGTAGGATGTTCTCCTATAGTTTTTAATTTTTCCAATATATGATCCTTGTAATCCTTGGTGATGTCATGAAGCATATCATAGAAGATAATATTCATGGCTCTTTGATAGGTTACATTGGTATTTTTCAAGCCAAAAGGCACGACTTGGTATAAAAAGCTCCCTATGGTGTAGTGAATATTTTTTTTATTAATCCTTAGGTGCAATTTTAATATAATTATATCTTGCAAAACCATCCATGAGATAAAATTTGATGTCCGATTATCGATTAAATGATCATGATAATGATGGGTAAAGGAAAATCCTCTTTTGGACATGCCTTATTATTGTCATTTTTTTTGCACATTAGGATACCTATTAGTTTTTTGTTAACATGAACGATGTTGGATATTCATTTAGAGTAGTTGATTGGTCATATAAACCCAACATCCAAGAGATTTTGTAGTTCTTCTTTGAATAGAAATGCCACATTGGGATGCATCTTCCTTAGTTTTTTTTATTGGTTTAGCATATTTATGTACAACAAAGTGGTGAACCATAAGGGATGGATCCAATCTAGAAATATTAGCATATGACCAAGAAAATATGTCTTCAAATTATTTTAGGATGACAACCAAACTTTCCTATTCCTTGGGACTAAGAGTAGATACAATTTTAATGATTTGAGGATTTTTTTCTATTCCAAAGTCGACATCAATAGTTTCCTCAACAAATGATTTAGAGTTATCCTATAACTATGCTAGTGTAGAAGGATGGTTGATTTCCTCATCTATTAGTGCCTCAAAAATGATTTCACTGATAGACTTGTCTTTATTTTCTTTATTTTGATTTTTTGGTATGATAGTGCGTCATATAGATTTTCACTAGGGACTTAAATTATTTAGTTTTTTATCTGTTTTGATTTCTTAATTTATTTTTAATAAGGAACTCTTCTTGCTCCCCAAAATATGTTAATGTATCAAGGTTGATTTCAAAACCCTTTTTGTTATCCCCTAGCAAGATTCCATCTCGAAGCCTCATGAATTCTATGATAGCTTCATCGTTTTGAAAGAAATCAATTAGTATGTGATCTTGTTGGGTCTAGTCAATAAGTTAAGGGTTTTGGAGGTCAAGGTTAATGGTGAGGATAGTAGTGTCATTAAAAATATTGGTGGAAATAAGATATTCATAGAAACTATGATAGTAACCTATTTTAATGTTAGAATAAATTTCCTTAGAGATCATGGAAGAATCATTAACATCCTCATACTAATCACTAGCGGATTTATATTTTATGCTATGAGATTATTGATTTTAGTGAAAATTTATAGGATCTAGGATCTCTTGTTCATGAAGGCCTAATCGTTTTCCTTTGTAGTTCTTGATTTAACACATCTAGTTTGTTTTAGGATACTCATCACTTTGAAAACATGATGCTAGGTTGTCACCATATAGCTAAGAGTTATGGGAGCTTTCAATTTTTTCATCTGCAAGAAATCCTAATTTGAAAAAAATGGTTGTGCCAAATTGATAGGAGATCAATTATATTTTCTTATTCATGTTAGGCCTACCACGACTTAGAGGAGAAATGGGGAGTTTACCCACATATAAAACATCTTGGATTTCATATTTTTCATAACCTTTATCAGGGATCTTGAAAAAAAATTATAAGGGGGGTTTTAGATGTAGATGTAAAGTCATTTGTATGTATGTACAATGAATGATTTGTTGATTATGGTACTGTAGATATGTCTATTTTAGAGCAATTTTTTGGTAATGGGACAATAATTGGTTTTATGGTAGTTCCCCTCTAACTTTTTACAATATTAGAAAGATTTAAGATCACTAGGGACAATCAATTCCATGACTAAATGTGGAAATTTTATGCATCAATAGAAGGTGGATGGGATGGATTGCATAACATGAATACATGGTCAACTAAGAAAGATGTTGTAATAACATGGAGTAAGGTTTGCTATGTGACAATCCCAACCATTATATAGATATATATAGTGCCCATTGATTCCCTTTTATCATTATCATAGAATTTGATGGTGATGGTATTTAAATCCAATGCTAATTTAGAGTAACCAAGATGTTTAATTAATGTTAAAGTGCATATCTTCAAGTCTAACCCATTGTCATCAAGTACCCTTTTCAATTTATGTTTGGTGATGAAGGACTCAATATACAAAGGGAGATTATGTGATGGAATGGTATGAGACATGTCATATTGGTCAAGGGTGAGTTGATGAATCAAATATAGGTGTATAAAGGGTGCTTAGAATTAGGATACAACAATGTCATTGGGGAATCTTGACTATTGAAGGACTTTGTACGAGATATCTTTATGAACATGGATATTTTGAGAAGATCTAGATAGAGATTTGGGTAGGAGTTTCTTAAGCTATTTGATAAGGTTGTATTGTCCTTCAGGGGTAGGTAAAGGAGGCCTTAAGATGGGGATTTTGTTACACCTAGTTGTGACAACACATTCTAGGGATTTAACCTTAATGGTTGTAACATGATTATATATACATTTAATGTGACCAATAACTACATCATAGGAATGGGTGGATTTTTTATAATTGAGATTATTAGTCTGGGAATTTTGACCTTGATTTAATTTTGGAGGACTTTTATCATGTTTTAAAAATAGATATTTGTATATCCCCAATTATTGATTCATTTATGTGAATTCACTTCCTTCCACTTCAATATCTCCTCTATCAATTAGATCTTGAATGCAATATTTTAGCTTTGTGCATCAACTGGTTAAATGTCCTTTGATTTTATGAAACCTAAAGTATTTATTGTCCTTGTACCATGAATTTTTTGGTTGGATTTAATCAAATGGATTAGTTTTTGGAAAAACTATTATGTTTGTATTGACCAATTGATGAAAGATAACTTCTAATGATTCCCCCAAAGGACTATAGTACCTTATTTTGATCTCATATTTAGGTAGGCCCCTAGGAAAGGTAATTTTTAAGGTAATTTGGATATATTTAATGTGTTTGAATAAGTAACTCTATCATTAAAAACATTTTTGTTTTTGATTAAAAAAATTTGGGGTTTTTATTGTGTTTGATTTTGATGATCCTTATGGAAACACACTAATAATTTAGTGACAAGGGTTTTCCCCATCTGAACTCATTTCAATGAATTCATCAAAGGTAGTAGCATAATGAACTTGTAGATGAAATTCCATTTCTTGATTAAGGTTGGCAATGAAGATATTGAACAAGTATTTCTCTAGGATTGACCAAGGGAATCTACTAGCTAAGCTTCTCCATCTTTGCATGAATGAAGAGAAGATTTCTCCATTTATTTGTTTGGAATTATATAAATACATCATTATAAGTTCATGTTCAACATTTAAAGAGAAGTATTTGAAAAATCTTTCAGATATATCTAAAAAGTTTGTCATAGATTCCTTAAGAAGATATGAAAACCATTCAAAATCTTGGCCACATAGACTTCTATGGAATAATCCAATTAAGTAGTTTTCACTATATGAAAACTCTTTTCAAGACATAAATAAGTCTTTAAGATGTTCTCTCAGATCACCCTTTCCATTTTATTTTTCAAACTTGGGTGGTTTAAAGTAAGGGAAAAGGGTACTCATAACATTTCTCTATCAAATGACATGAGACAAACTCCTCAAATTTGTATTTCTTATTTTGATTATGGGTTCCTTCATGTAGTACTTGGATAAAATTATTCACAAATTGAAATTATTGGGAAAATAACATACCCTTGAGTGGCGATGATGGGGCTAGGATAAAATTGGGTTTTTGGTTGGTATTGGATTGTTGATTGTGTTGTGAAGGTTTGGATATTGTAGCACTTACATGGGAGGCTAAGTTTGAATTTTTTTGAATTAGGCGTTGGAGTTGGTAAAACATGACTTGATTTTGATCTTGAGGATCTTTTAGTGCTAGAACCAATGTTACTTTACAAACATTGATATGAGAGACATTTAGATTAGGGTTTTAAATAGTGGATTCTGGATTTGCTTTGTTTTTGTCATTAGGATTATTGGAAGCAATATTTTATTGGTTTGGAGGGGTTTTATCTTTCCTAATTATTATTTTACTCAAATTTTCATCATTTTAATTAGTGGGAATCGTAGTTCTTATTTATATGAGTTGCATGAGGATGTCATCTTTGTTTGCAAACATGAACTAATATACTTGAGTTCTACCAGATTCTAATTTAAAAAATCATTAGTGTCATAATTTTACTCATCTAATTTTCAAATATATAATTATAATCATTATTAGTTTTATCTTTATTAAAATTTCCATAAAAAGGGAATGGATTCTGATTAAAAAGGTTTCTAGTATTAGAGTCTTGGTTTTGAATAGTTTGATAACTAGTTTTAGATGCCATTGATTGTGTTTAGGTTTAATTTTTGACTAATTTTACATAAGAGGGAAAACAATATCACACATTCAATAACACCCTATGATATTCAAGGAGGTCTACAACTGTATAGTGGCCCACAAATATACCTCGAGGGTAAGATTGGGTAATCTTAGAGAATGTTATTTTCCTGACACTGCTACATGGTTGTGGCTATATGGATCCTAAGATAGGCTTATAAGGTTATTTAAGGGAGTACTAGATATACCTCATGGTATGTGAGGTATAAATATTTAATACAAGTGTGTTGTCTAAGGCCTGGGTATTAGTGGTTAACTACCTCACTTCATGAAAACTAGGTGAAACTCAATTTTCACTTAAACAATAAAGATATCCACTCTAAGGAATATTTATAGTACATAAAAACATAGATTTTGGATATTTATTAGTGATGAAATACATGTACCCAAAATCATAAAAAATAAAAATAAAAATTTCAAACTATTTCCATTTCCAAGGTCACTTTACAATGCAAAGAAAGAGCATATATAGCTTGAATTGGGGATATACAAATGATCTAAACCATTTTAGTTTCTCAAGTTACTCTATGGTGAAAGAGAAGAGAATAAATGTGTTAAACACACAAACAAAAAATAATAATTAACTTATTAAGATGTGCTTGCTTTACAAGTCTTCTTCCAATGTAGCTACATGCAAACATGTTAGTAGTTTTAGATGTGTAGGGTGTCGTAAAATGATATTTGATGCACAAATGAGTTAGTATGACACCAAAAAGAAAGCACAACCCTTGCACATTAAAATAATGTGAAACTAATAAATGTGGAAAACATGCTTCAAAAAACAAAAATGATAAACCTTAATGTAGAATTGCCAAATAATGTTGAAACACTAAACCCTGATGTAGAAACACCAATACCTATGTGAAAATGCCACTTTTTAGATTAAATGCCATTCAATAATGTAAAAATTCCACACTATTATATAAATTCCACTCACTATGCATAAATGCCACTGTGAGGTACAAAAGTGTCATTGTGGAATGTAGAAATGCCAAAACCTACATAAACACATACTAAAAGTAAAAACACTATTATCGGGTATAAAAATACCACTTTGGAGTGTAAAAATGCTAATCCACTAAAAAAAATGTTTTAATGAAAAAAATAAAAAATTGACAAAGGAGATCTCCCATCAGGAGTGCCAAAAATGTATATACAAAATATAGAGATTGGAAAAAACAAACGATAAAGCTAGTTCTTACTCTAAATTATGCATAACTTCAGATTGAGAAAGAAAAAAGGAAGAAGAGGAAAAATACCTATAGTTACCAAGTGAATATCTCCCTTGTTGAATGGATTTTCTCATGCTTTTGATGGATTATGGTTGCTCAAAGGACCATGTAAGATTCTAGCAGCATATACCTATGATATGCTTGATTGAAAAGATGCCAACAATTTTCCATATTTTTTTCCCAAGATCTAAGATTATGATAATGAGGGTGAAGGGTGAATTTATATATTTTTAGATGGGAGGATGAACAATTGAGATCACTTGACCTATGGTTTGCATGCTTTGATTTTACCTGAACTTATTTAAAACTTATTTCATTGATTTTTGATTTACTTGATTTTTTTTTTTTTTTTTGATTTTTTAGATGTTCAAGCATTAAATAAAGTAGTTAATGGATTGCATCAATTAATGAGTGGGTAGGTTTGTTTTTTAATGAGGAGTCCACATGGGGTGATGATATGGAGGAGGACAATTAATATATATTAATTACGTGTGCATGGAATTAGTTATGAATTAATTAACTAAATAATTATTAATTAGCTAGTCATCCATGGAGTGTAATTAAGAATTGATTAAATTAATTAGTTATTCATGGAGTGATGTAGCGGGATTATATGGGATTAATTAAATAACAAGGTGGTGTTCGTGCAAGTTAGGATGCATTGAAAAATGAATTAGGGTGGAAAAATTAAAGTATCTACAAAGAGTTCTTCGATATTCATCTCTATTGCATCCAATGTTGTGAGCCATTGGAATCCAAAAATAATTTCTATCCCACCCATGGGATTAACAAACATAGGATAACATAGGATGTAGTCTCCCATATCAACCTTAATACTATGCCATTTCCCATAATAATTTACTATGCCCTCATCTGTAATTATGACCTAAAATTTTAGGGATAGTTTGATCCGTAAGATAGGTGGATATTCACTCTAATATTTACCAATATGGATGCTAAATAGTTGTTTGATTAACAATTAGATTTATGACTATTGTATGATGTTAAACATGCCAAAATAGAAATGCAAAAGTACAAAAAATTGAATGTACAACTTGTTAAACATGAACATTAAATAAGAATTGAGAAAAAAATAATTTAAATACACAAGTTTATCTTGGATAAACACAAGGTGGGAAAAAATCCAATAGGTGAGGCAACTTGCACTCCCCTTCCACCATGTTCAGTAAAAAATATACAAGATTATTGAAAACAATGGCCTTTACAGAGATGCAAAAAGGAAGAATGGGATGCTTGAATAGGGAAAAGTTGAGAATAAGAAGGGAGCTATGGAGGGAACTTAGATCCTCAAACTCTTCAGATGATGGACACTATGTTTACTAGTATCAAAAATAAATGGAATAGTGTTATAGAAGGTTGGAAAATCCTTAGCTATTAGGGTTAGTTTTAATATTGTTTTTCTATTATTGGGCCACTTGATGGCTATTTGTTGTTTATTGAATTATTGGCACTATGTTCAAGTGGTTTAATGTAAATTTTAGTATCATTCCTAGCCTACTAGTTTATATGTATCAGGGTGGGTCCCTGTTAATAACCCACTTTTACCTTTGATAAAAACAATGGCCTTTATGTAAAAAATTTTAATACTCCTCTATCCAATACTCATATACAAATGCTTTGATCTTTCAAGACACTTATCTGCACTAAACACCTAAGCTAATCATCTATAACTAACAAAAATAAGAAACTAAGAACCAAGACTCAAACTCGCCAAAGAAATGATGTGAATCTAACTTCCCTTTATCTCCCTTATTCTTGTTATTTTTTAAATTTTAGGGCATATATTTATCCTCTTCCATATTAGAATCCCACAAGAAATTGAAAAAAACCACCAAGAAGTTAAAACATCTAAAAATACTTCAAATTCACATGGTCATGACTAGCTTCGAAGTTCAACATTCCTAGCTTCAGAGTTGAATAGTCAGGATCTCGAGAGATCCTGAAGCTAGAGTCATTTGACTTCTAGAGGTCATAACTTTTGCATATGACCTTAAAATTGAGTACTATGGTTTTTGAACTCATATATTTTCTAGAGAGGAATTCAAATATGGAATTAGAATATAATTTTGGTATAAATAAAATAACCATTTTAACCTCTATAATAGAAAACAATTTTTTCCCAAGAGTATGCAACTTACTGACTCGTCAGCATGAAGATGTCTGGATCACCCTCATAGTGATTTACCTCAAAAACATGTCTGATATTGATATTTTGAGTACATTATATGTCTTAAAATAGTGTAATAAGAACACAACTTACATATAATTAGGTATAGTGGAAACTTAGTACACATGACTTAGTATACTAGGATCCAAATTTGGATCATACCTCTCCAATTTTAGACAGTTTAAGTCCTTAAAAGATTAAGAACTTATATAGTGAGGAAATTTACTTCCCCACTTCTTGACCCTCTCTTGAACTTGGAGGTGTATATGTTGAAATAAATTATCAACCTTGTAAACTACCGAGTCTACCCTTTCATGCCCCTTGTGTGGTTCACTTCCTTACCGAGAAAGACCCATATCTAAAAGTGGACATCCTAAAAATAATCACACCTCATTATATTGTTAGTAGACCTACTATGAGTATCCTTACATTCTTGCTTATCTTTCAAATCTAGGAAATAAAACTTCCCACTAGCATTAAGCAACTAGTTACCTTGGGTGGAACTAACCAAGGAGAGCTTATATTTCTATTCATAAGAGTGAATGGTGTATCTTGTCCCATATTTAACCAAATGGTATTGATTAGACCTTCTCTTAAAAATGGGATTTATAACATACATATAGGGGTTACTAAAAACTATTCCACAAATGTCAATAGGTACAATATCTATAACAACTTCATCAATGAAATGTTAATTTATTACAAACTTGACTTTGCATTATTTGAAGACCCTTTTCTGTATTCCTTTTTTCACCCATCCTAGTGCATAAGGATTAGGATGATCATATACTCCCAACCTAAGTGTTTCTACCAGCTCTTTGCCAATTAGATTTAATTGAGAGTAACAATAAAAAAGAGCATCAACTTTTACCATCTTAATTTGAACTTTGATATGTACAAGTTTATAAGGTTCACCTTTGTCTTGAGGATGATGATTATCCAAACATACCTTTCTATACATGGAGGTACAACACAAATTATCATCCACATTTGTGTTACAATGAATATCTTCTCCTTAAAGTGATATCATGACCTTTTTCTTTTGATTCTTCTTTTTAAAAGAATTCAATTCTGGATGTAACTTCCAACACTTATCCTCAGAGTGGCTATCAACATCACAATGCTATTGAGTATTTTTCTTGGAAATTATATAAGTAACATTAAACCCAAATTTCTTCTTTGGAACATCTAAATATTTTGAAGAGGAAGATGGACCCTTATTATCATCCATCTCATGATAGTGGGCTTAAGAATAAGCCTCATCTATGTCCTTTGGATTGGAAAGTAAAATAGGCCTTCATAAGTGACTATGTAGTCATCTAACATATTTCATAAATATATCATGATCAAATGTGTCTTTTCCCATTTGGACCACCTTTGTTTGAAAATCACTTGTATAGACCTACACACTTTGGCCTTCTTGTTTCCTCAAATATTGACATTCAATATATCTTTCCTCTTCATAACAAATAGAATAAAATTGCCTCTTAATTAAACTTTTAAATTCATCCCATTTACTAATTGATTGTAGCTTACTAACAACTAAAGAATTAAGATAAATATTAAACCATGTTAGAGCATGGATAGCTAGCTTCAACCTTGTAAAATGAATTTGTTTCTCTTCATTAGTTTATTGTAAATTAAAGTATACTTCTAGTTGGGCTAGCCAATGATCAAGCTTATCCACATTTACCTCACCTTCAGGGGCTAAATGTCAATCTACACCTTTGATTTGAATGGAATTGAAACTTGGCTAGATTGAAGCTTATATTTATCATGGTTGGAAGCATTAACTCCTCACTTTCTTTGATAGTATCCATGAAAACTTCCAAATTTTCCATGACCACCTTCATAATCTTCCCAAACTCATGGATTGAGATATGCTTGCAACATCCTCTTCTAATTTCTAGAGTCTTCCTTCATAATTTTCAGCTATCCTCTTATCTTCAAAAGCCATACTTCTCAATATCTCTTCCACTTTCTTGTAGATATCTCTTGTTGTAAAGAGACCAAATCACCATTTCCACTATCAATTGCTCCTCTTATAAAGAGACCAAAAAAACCACACAATATAGAACACTAACCTACTGTGATACCGATATGATCTATAAGCTAGGTGGATATTAGTGAAGCTTAGAGTGGAATATCCACCTAGCTTATATTTATTGGATTTATGTTTGTTGTATGATGTTAAATATGACAAAATAGAAATGCATAAGTACAAAAAATTGAATGTATAACTTATTAAACATGAACATGAAATAAAATAATGAGAAAAACATAATTTTAACCAATAAGTTTATCCTAGAGAAACCTGAGGTGGGAAAAATCCAGTAGGTGAGGCAACTTGCACTCCCCTTCCACTATGTTTTGTAACAAGTAGACAAGCTTACTGCTAACAATGTTCTTTACAAGCATAATATTTAATATTCCTCTATCCAACACTCATATAAAAATGCTCTAGACTTCAAGACACTTCACTTCACTAAAAAATTGAGCCAATCATCTACAACTAACATAAATAATAAATTGAGAACCAAGACTCAAACTTGCCAAAGAAATAATGTGAATCTAACCTCCCTCTATCTCCTTTTTTCTTGTTGTTTTTTAATTGCTAGGGCTTATAGTTATCCTCTTCCATCCTTAGAAACCCCTAAGAAATTGAAATGAAACACCAACAAGTTAAAACATCCAAAATTAATTTGAATTCATGTGTTAACCACTGGCTTTAGAGTTCAATAGTCCTAACATTGAAGTTGAATAATTGGGCACCTAAGAGATCCCAGAGCTATAATACTTTGACTTTTGGAGGTCATAAATTTTGCATATGACCTCAAAATTAAGTGCCAATTTTTTTGAACTTTTCAAAATTTTATAAAGAAATTAAAATCTAGAATCATATATAATTTTAATACAAATAAAATAATATTTTAATCCTTATAATAGAAAATAGTCTTTTCCCAAGAGCATACAACTTACTAACTCGTTACCATAAAGATGTTTGGATCACCCTCATATTGATTTGCCTTAGAAGCATGTTTGATATTGATATTTTGAGTAGATTAAATTTATTAAAACTTTGTAATAAGAACATAACTTAAATATAATTGGGCATAGTGGAATCTTAGTACACATGACTTAGTATACTAGGATCCAAATTTGGATCACGGGTAAATGAAACAATTCAAATGAGTAGACAACTTACTATTGGTGAAGTTATGTGTACTCCCAATGTCAATAATCACTGTCACCTTTTATTTCTTTAATAAACCCACAACCTTAAGGGTTTGAGGAGTGATAATACCTGAAAGTGCATGACAAGAGATAGTAGGTTGGGAGTCTTCAGATTCCTTCTCTATCTCTTCCTCAACCTCACCTAAGGTGTCATCATCTTATTCATCTTTATTGGATCCTTCAATTTAGAAAAACTTCTTAAAAAATTTATTTCCTTTGATCCACTTGCTATCACAACCGAAACATAACCCTTTTGCATGTTTATCTTCAATATCCTAAGGGGTCAATCTGGTAGGGCTAGATAATGATTGTGTTGGGGAAGTGCATTTTTGACCATTAGTGAAAGCCATTCATTTGAATTGATCTCTTTCCTCTACCATATACATGAAGATTATAGATTTAACTACCGAATTTGGATTAAACATGCAAACATCTAGTTGGATATGATCCTTGAGTCTACTCAAGATAATATTCTTCATCTTGTCCTTGTTGATGTCATCCACACATAAGAATAGATTATATTTTTTTGAATATAATCCTTGACATGCCTTGTTTGTCTTAATTTTACTAACTAATTAAAGTAGTTTTTTATAATATTATTGTGATAGTGCATCTACAACTCATCACTAAACATTGACTACGTAACATGAAGCCCTTTCTATAATGCCTATTTTTGACACCCCTCTCTTTTTCTAAAATTTTGAATGTCCTTATACATTCTACCATACTAATAACATAATGTCATAAAGTCTAAATCTGCTTATGGGGGTCTAAGTCTTTTGATTTTATTTTGAATATACATTTTATGTTAAACAATCATTTTTGACTATCGCATTGATGAAATTTTTACTTGAATATTAAAAAGTGGTTTTGAAAGCATAAACACATTCAATATTTATAAGGTTGAGATCTGCATAATGGTAGTTGTTTGCAATTTGAATTGGTCATTTGAGTAGTGACACTTTATGGTTTCACTTTGTCTTTTTTAGTTATAAACGATGAAGTTTTTTCTATTGATGTTAATATATAAAT
This sequence comes from Torreya grandis, assembly GCA_037957365.1. Taxonomy (NCBI): domain Eukaryota; kingdom Viridiplantae; phylum Streptophyta; class Pinopsida; order Cupressales; family Taxaceae; genus Torreya; species Torreya grandis. The sequence continues at coordinate 65,287 of JARHVA010002519.1, read as the reverse complement.
AAGTTTACATTATCTTGCCTATTTTTGCATAAATAGATTGATTAGTGAAAGATTGATAAGATGCTTATTCGAAATTCTATTGTGACTCATTGGCTTAATTTTCAATCTCATAAAGGTTACCAGTCAGATTAAGAATGATATATTATCTTGATGTCATTTCCATTTCATATATGATTATTATGGCCAAGGTAATAAGATTTTAAGTTTGATTTAAATCTAGCATATATATTAAACTTATTGATATGCATGCCTAAATTTCTATGTGAATACTTAAATCTAAGTGCTAAATCTAAGGATTAAGTTGCTAAATGATTGTTAGCATGGTTTTTTTTCAAAAGTAGTGGAATGAAAGTTTATGGTATATGACATCACATGTTAACTGTGAAGAAAACTATGGTTTGAAGTCAAGAATTGAAACTCACTTTGGTATTGTGGCCATGCCACCAAAGTCATTTCAAATAAGGTGATGTTAAAGAATTGGTGTAGATTTTCTATGTGGATTTCATTAGACTTTACTATAAGCCTGGGGTTTGATTATATTGAATGTTTAAGTACTCACATTGATCTTAATGAATTGGTAGGTTAATTGGAAAAGGATTTAGTGACTACTAAATTTAGTGATGTCTGTTTAGCTCGATTGAACCACTAAACTAGTGGGTGATAAAAATAGATGACCAATTAAAATTGAATACATAACTACAAGTGGTTAATGCAAAGTTTGAAATATATAAAAGGTAGTTATTTTATAATTATTAGTCATTTACAAAGATTATAGGTAGAAGTGAAGCTTTGCAAGTAGAAAAAGGACGAAGATAGAGATTGCAAGGTTTTGTGCATTTGGTTTATTGTAGGGGAGGTATGTTGATCATAATGTAGTAATTATTATGAAAAATGTAGTTTGTTTGGATAATCAAATGGAAATATCAACATATACCTTTGTGTTTGGTATTCATTTACATGGCATTATGAAAGAAAACTGTGAAGTGTAGGTATATGGGTTTGTTACCAAATAAATTTAGTTTTATATGGGATGTGTTTTTGGTTTCATGAAGGTTATACATGCAAAATATTATTATGTTCAGTTGAAAATTTTAGAAGCTTGATGTTTTCTTTTAGTGATTTGCTTCTGGGTTACCGATTTTGTATCTTTAGTAGAGGATATTTGTGATGGATTATAATCCTTTAATCAAATTTTGCATGTGCATATTTATGATATCCTTCAATTATTTTTTAGGTGTTAGGTTTTCAAAAAAAAATTGTAGGATATTTATGTTGGTTTACTAAAATGGACTACGAGATGAACAAAAGCAGTTTGGTATGAAAATAATGAGATGATATGATGAAAGAATGGTTGTATCTAGTTTCATTATTTTTGGGCATAATATTTGAGTTTTAGTATAATAGGTCAGTCATTTCTCTTTATGCATATTCTGGAGGTCATTTGAACATAAATTGTTGATTTTAGTGGACAAATTTTGTATCTGAAGATAGGGTTGCACTTTGTATTCATTTATGATGGTTCATATAAATGTGCAAATGACCATGTTGAAATTATTTATTTGCATACAATCATTTTGTCTTGGAGATAGACATAAATTGAGTAAATTTGAGAAAAAATGATATTTTTTTCTGGGACTAATTTTTGTTTACATCTAAATACTTATAAGTTGCTTTGTGTCACATTCATGTTTGACTTTATTTTGTTTGCTACCAGATTGTTTTTAGGTTTGAAAATGTACATTGAATATATGATGAATGATTTTAATGATGCTATCAGTAAACTATGTCTATATATTTTTTTGTGTTGAATAAAGGTTGAAGGTTTGATTTTATATAATGGGCATTTGGTCATGCATGAATAATTGTTGCTAAGACTTTTTTAAAGAGAATATTTCTACAAAGACTCTTTGCCTCTCTTTGATGATATAAGTTATTTTGATATTATGGAAATTATAAGATTGCATTTGAATGTTTTGAATTCAAGGTCAAGAAAACTATTAGGTAGTCTTGAAGAGCACAAAATACATTTTATCAAGTTATAAATATGGTCCATTTGGTAATAACCATTTTTGGAAGGCTGGTTATATGTGTTGTTCCTTTTTCAAAAATAGAGTTAGTTTGAAGCAATGAATAATTTGATTATTTTTAGTGAAATGATATTGAGCATAAGTTTTATTCAAAGATTTTTTCTATATGAAACCTTTCTGGTTGTCATGGTAGTCTGATTAGATAAGTAAAACACAAATAATGGTATTAAAGTCTCTAATACATGTCTCAATTTTCAAATAATTGCAAAGGGATAATTTGACATAATGATATAGTAAAACATTTTACTTGGCACAGAAGGTCAAATTTTCAGTCATGATTGGTCTTTGTGGTGATTTTGAAATTTGTTGATATATAGATATTGATTGTAGTTAGGCTTTTGGTTGTTATTTGAAACAAGAGTTTGTTTGACAAATACACAGTTTCATTTGGAAATTTATGGATTTGAATTCATATTATTCATTTTTGGTTTCAAAAAATAATTTAATTTTTTTAAATCAGTATCAAGGTTGCAATGAAAATTTTAAAAAAAGAAAAATTTCAATCTCCTCTATTAAATTTTTTGATAAGTTCTACAAGATATTTATTTCATTTATTGTTGAATCAAATGGTTGATAGTTTATTTATAAGGTTGATGTATTTGTATTGATATATTAGGATTTGAGATATAATCAAAGTTTTGATTTTGATGTTATGATCTTATATTTAAGTATAAAGATGTTTAGTTGGACTCCTTATTCACATCATTCAAATGTAAATAGTTGGGGGCATCATAATAATAATCAACAAAGAGTAGGTATTCTTCCACAAAGGCATGCTAATAGGGTTCAAATATTTTATGGCCATAGAGGTGCTAGAGCTTTTGGTACCCACATGTTTTATTCACTTTGATGCATCTGACCCTATTTTATGAAATGTTCAAAACTCTTTGTCATCTAATCCTACTATTAACCATGGAAATAGAGGCTAGATAGGTCCTCCTTAGAGAGCTCATCCTCACATATGAAGAAGTCTAATTAATTATTTTTAGCATATGTATACTATCATATAGTCTGAACCTCATAATTCACTTGAGCATAGAGTACCTACTCCTAAAAATGAATTTCAATTGACTGTAAAGTTGCATTCACAATCTGTTGTGCCTTTGAATGCCAAAATTCCATTACCTAAACCTATGAATAGACTTTTAGGGTGTTCTAAATTGAGTCATGATAATTTTACACCTTACTCACATGAGCAAGACAAGGTTGTTTCTTCAGGAGGTAAGAGGCATGAAACTGGTCCTTCAACTGTAGATTTACCTGTGATCACAACGATAAAAAGATAAAGATGGAGGTTGATGATGAAGACAATGGGTTGGGTACAAAATTAGTTAAGTTTCCTACAACTTCAATGAATTATATTAAATATGTAATAGATAAAGGCCATCTTTTAATTGAAATGTTGTCAGAGACTAATGATGAGTGGATGGTTGGTTAAGTTATTTATCTATTGATACTTGATACTTTAATTCTATTGATGATAATATGATATTTTTGATTTTGTAGATAGTTATGTATGACAAAAGGTTAATACTTTGTAGAATGGTTTATTTTGATTATATATCTACTAAATTTAATGGTTAAATACATGTAGAATTAATGTTTATAGTATTTAATTTTATTTAATTGCTATAGTCATTATGTTGTTTGTAATGTCTTGTTTATTTTTAAATATTTGCAATGGCTTAAGGGAGCCCCACCTATTTAGAATTGTCTTTTGGTCTATTATTATTTAAATTTTGATCTTAAAACTTTATTAAAAGTCTTGAACATAAAGTCAAGTTATAAAGTTAAGTAATTAAATTTATTAAATATAATTAATGTTAATAAATAACTAACTAAAATTAGTTACAAGTTATTTTTTTAACCATCTTTTGAGGAGATTGTTTATAAGGAGATCAAAGTTACATCACAAAGGGAGAAATGTGAGATAGGTATTCTAAGACTCTGAATTGCTTCAAAGATTTTCATCATTCTCTTTTTTGTACATCTATGAGATAATAGAACTTTTGTAGATACACCAATAATACATCTTATGATGATTAAGTAATATGTTTAATCAACACATGTATATCAAGGTTTCTTATTTAGTTTATAAATTGATTATCTGAAATCTATTAAGTCTAATATCTTATGATGATTGTAGATATATAGTCATATGTATAGAATATGAAGTACTTGATCTAAATAATAATGATTACATTACTGTGTGTGACATTTTATAGATCTATTTAATTTTTTATATTTATCATTTCAAAGATATCTTATACTTGAAGTTGTTTCTCAATAAAATCTTAATCTATTTCTGTTAAGATGACTCTTTCTAAGACTCAAAATCTATTATATTTCTTATTAATCTTATTTATTTTTAATTTCTCCTTTTCTTTTTCATTAATCTTAGATTTTTGGTTTTATCAAAATTTCTCATAGATTTAATTAATTAATACTGTTAAATTTGAATTTTCTATCTCTTTTAAGTCTGTTAATCTTATTTCTTAATTTGATATTCTTTTATTAGGATTAAATATTGTAATTTAATTACTCTTTGATTTCTTTACCTTGATTAGATTTATTTAATGTTTAGATTAACCTACATTTTCTATCAGTTCTTAGATTAGTCTTTAGGTAACTTAGTTTATTTTATAAGTTTAGCTTAGTTAAAGTACTTTGTTTGTTTGTTTGTTTGTTTGTTTATGTTTTTAGATTATTTTTAGATAGTTGTTTTCTCATTTAGAATATTTCCTTTCCTTATTTTGATAGTTTGTTATCAGGTTAATATGTTAATCTTTATTTTAGTTTTATTATTTGATTTTCATTTTCAGTTGTTTTGTTTATCTTTTAGTTCATTTTGGTTTATTTTCTTTGGACTTGTTTTGAGCCTATCAGAAATATTGAAAGATTGTAAATAGATCAATAAAACAAAAATAAAAATGATCAAAGATCTTTTCTTTAAGAGGTTATTTAATTCATAGACTTTCTCTATCAGATATATTAGATTATATAATCACAATTTGATTCCTTTTATTTGATTTAAGAGATAGTGGATTTATGAATTATAATGAAGTATTATTCATTATTTGATTTATTGTTTCTCAAAATATTAAAAAAACCATTATAGATCTATAATCTCATTCATGACCTATTAGATGCATACTTTTAGATTGGTACGATTTTATATTGACCTTCATGATAGGTGAAAGGGTTGATTCATTGATGTGAAAATTTTGATCATCAACAAATTTAGTGACTTCACTTATGATTTTTTTATGTCTTATCTTTATTTTTCTATTTTTCATTATTTCTCTATGACCATTAGAGGTCCTTCTCCATTAATGCAATCTTTAATCGTGTCTTTATCAAAGCATGCAGTTTAAAAAAATATTTACATCAGTTTGGATGGGTTATGTTTATTTGTTGCTTAATGTTGATTTTAATTTACTTTATTTTGCATCGTATAATAGACCTTATGATCTACCTTGCATAATTGAAGTTATAAATGGAGAAAAAGAAGAAGAAGAAATCAATAAAGTAGAGACAAGTATTTCACATGAAACACAATACCATATTCAAGAAACTAACCAATGAATCAGGTAAGAGAAAAAACAAATATTACTTACTAATCTTCAACCTAGAGTTCTTTTTCTTTTTGGTTCCTTTCATCCTAAGTATAATATTTTTCCTACTGACCCTAATACAACTTTAGAGTTAAATCAACTTGGTCAAGTAATGGAATTTAATGAAAATTCTAATGGGAGACCAACCACCTCAATTTTAGTAGATATAACAAAGAGATCAAGATTTTATTTCAAGCCTCCAAATCAATAGATATGACACTAAAGTAACTAATAATGAAGTAGATTTTGATGACTCAATCTTTAACAAATCCTTGGATTCATGAAAATCTAATTAATATCAGAACTCATCCAGGTAAACTTCTTTCATTAAAAGGTCTTAATATTCTTAAGTTCTCTTGAAGTATTGATGAATCATGGGAGGATAATTTTTATGATTTTAGATTAATTTTTGTAACTTTAGAAATTATAAATAAAAATGGGTCTCTTAGATTTTTCTCTCAAACGTTAAAGGAAAATCTTATCAAGCTTTTATTAGTTTTCTGTCTAGTGTTATTTGTATTTGAAATGATATTGAAGAATGGTTAGAACTTTATTTTGGTAAACCTAAACAAGATTTGGATTTAGTTAATGAATTAGTGAATATTTCTATAGATCTTAGAGAAACCATTTATCATTTTATTGGCATATTCACTAGATTGTAATAAAAAGTTCCACATAAAGTTAGACCTACAAAAAGATCTAAATTATAGTTTTGTGAAGCTTAACCTTTAAATTATAAAATGACTTTAGAAGATAAATATATCATAGATTATGATGAAACTATAAATTTTAGTATTGAGTATGAAAAAAATTAAAACATGTTAGTTTTAATGATATAACTACAATAAGTTTAAATTATGATTATGTAAAAAATTTAAAAGCCATTCATAGTCTTAGTAATGAGTTGTTCAACGTCAAAAGGAAACTAGATAATAAGCCATCTTCATCAGGTAAATTTATTTTTATCAAAAGGGTAAAACTGAAAAAAATTCATTATTGTAATGTTTGTGAATTGGATTACACTCTTAGCATGTGTATAGTTGTGCAAAAATTTAAAAGATACATTTAAAGAAAAAATAGTATTTCCATTGATCTTGTTGATAATATAAATATGTGTAGATCTAATGAGTCTAAATCTAAAAATGCTTATACTATTAATACAAGACAAAAAAATTACTTTAATCAGAAAGATAACGTGGCTAGAAATCAATCATCTTATTCTAAACATCTTAATAAAGATAAAGGTATCTAGAATAAGGATACATCTGATAATGCAATAATTAGCTCTCAACACAATAATCCTTTATCCACTAGATTTTAATCCTTAATATCCTCCTTATAATCTCAAGAATTATACTTATATACGTCATCCAGATATAGTAGCTTATAATATTATAGATGATTTAGTTACTATTGAAGTAGGATTTTCATTATTACAGGCTACTAGTTTGCTAGGATAACTTGATAAAATCAATGATGCCATTAAAAACCCAAATTCTAAGGATGTTTTAGGATTTTAAGAAGAAGAAAATAATAATGAACAATCTCTATCTATTTTTTTAATTATATATATGATCCTCCTGTTGATTATATTTCACTCTTTTATGTATCAATTAAAATTAATGATAAAATTATAAATAATTGTATTTTAGATATTGGTGCGTCAAAGAATATAATGTCAATGTTTTACTGATCAATTAGGCACTTCATATGAAAATGGTAATATAAAACTTATAGTTTTTAATTCATGATAAATCAAAAGTTATTTTAAGTTTCATGATCTTGTTATTAAAATTGTGTAGGATGAAATAATTAGATGTATGACTAATATTAAAATTTTGGATATCCCTAGTAATTATACTATGCTTCTTGGATGAGATTAATAAAAAACAATTGGTGATTTTGGTGGGAAGGATATAACTTGGGTTCTGGTAGGAAATGAGATAACTTTTATATGAAGAGAGGATTGGTTTAGTAATATTATTGATTCCTTACCTCTGACTAATACTTACGTAGAAATAGGAATTGGTACCTATGAGTTGTTGACCCTAGATGAACCTAAAAAGTAACAAATAAACACCTTTTTTAGGTATAATTAATGGTCTTTGTATTTTTATGGATCATATTCACAAATTGATAGTGGTGCTGAAATTTGTCTTATTTATCCTTTGGGTAAAATGTTTCGTTATACTTACAAATTATCTTTTGATACTACTAATAACATAATAAAATTTGAAGCTTTATGCTTGGGTTTAAGAAAGGTCATTGAATTGAATGTTAGACAATTAGAAGTCTTTGGTGATTGTAAATTGATTGTTAGACAAGTAAGGAAAGTTTATAAAATGAGTCAAACTCATATTCATCAATATATTCAAAATGTTTAGGTCTTGACAATTTTGAAGTTTTTAATATCACCCATATACTTAGAGAATTTGATATTTGAACTGATAAGCTCGTTGTTTTTATTTCTAATCTCACTTTAAGTGAAATTGAACTTAATGTTGACTTTTTATTTTTGAAAAAATTTAGACCTAAAATTCTTTATTTAAATGAAAATTGGCTTATTTTTAGTTGTGACAAACATATTAATTATTTTATTAAAGTTATTTTTTTTATTATGATGATTATGTGATGAACTATGAAGATTATTTGTAACTAAGCACTAATAAATTACTTACTTTTTTGGTGAGTCTAGAATCGATGTCTACCTAAATGATCACTCTAAGATTCTTAGATCGAATAACTTTTTAGGAGAATAATTGGAGAAACTATTCTAATTAATCTTGAAACTGAATAAAATTCAAATTTTATTTATTTGGGAATACAATGTACACTTGATGAGAAGACAAAATTCATTAAACTCTTCAAAAAATTTATTGATATTTTTTCCTAGTCATATAAAAACCTAAAAGTTTAGTAATATTATTAGACATGATATTCTTATAAAACCTAGTATTAAACCTATTAGGTATAAAATAATAAGAATAAACTTTTTGATGGAAGATACTATCAACAAAGAGCTTGACAAAATGTTTGATGGTGGTATTATTTATCTTATAAAATATTCAAATTGAGTAGCTAATTTAGTACCCATATGTAAAAAAAATGAAGGTATTAGACTATGTGTAGAATTTAGAGGTTTAAACAAGGCTAATGTAAAAGATAAATTTTCTCTTTTGAGTATTGATTAAATCTTGAAACAAGTTACAAGATCTAAAATGATGTCTTTACTTGATTTATTTTTTGGTTATAATCAAATATTTATCAATCTAGATGATAGGCATAAGATAACTTTTACTACTTGAAGAGGGAATTTTGATTTTAATAGGATGCCTTTTGATCTCATGAATGCAGGTGCTAATTTTTAGAGAGCTATGCATGCAGTTTTTGATGATTTAATTGGCATAGTCATTCAAGTTTACTTAGATGACCTTACAATCCATTCTAAAAAGAGAAAGAAGTATTTAGATCATCTTCATGAGATTTTTAGAAGGTGTAGAAAGTACTGTATTTATCTAAATCCTTAGAAATATATATTTGGTATTATTAAAAGCAAATTATTAAGACATATAATTTGTAAAAATGATATTTTGATTGATTCCAAATGTATTAAAATGATTAAAGAACTAATACCACCTAAAGACCAATCTGATTTTAGATCTTTCTTTGGTAAATTTAATTTTGTTCATAGATTTATATTAGATCTAATCCATCACAAATTTTATTGAAGAAAAATCAATCGTATGTGTGGGATTCAGATGTAGATACTACTTTTAATAATGTTAAAAATGCCATTACAAGTGCACCTGTACTTGCTAAACCAAATTTAACTAAATATTTCATTCTTTATGTGAATATAACTAATAAAACCATAGCTGATGTGATCCCTCAAAGTGATAAAAATAGTGATGATAAACCTATTGGTTACATGAGTCAAGTTTTAAAAGATACAGAAATTAGGGACCCTCTCATTGAAAAATTTATTTTATTTTTAGTTTCTTCATTGGTTAAATTTTGTTATTTATGTATGGAAAATGAGGTTTTTGTAAGATCTAATGTACCTATACTTTATTACCTTTTGAAACAACCAACTATTCAGGGAAGTTTGGTGAAATAGATTTTGAGAATTCAAAAGTTTGATCTTGAATTTGAAACATCTAAAATCATAAATGAAAATGATTTTGAAAAACTAGCTAAAAATGATTTTTCTAGTATAAATATTTTGGTATTATCTATTGATGATTTTTTAAATATAAACCTCATTTTCAGTCCATGAAAGTTGTTATATATATAAAAAAAATTTAGACATGAAATGAATGATTGAGATTGTTTATTGGGTGAAGATGATTGATATCACGATTTAGTTTATTACTTTCAAAATTAGGCTTGTTATAATAATTTAGAAAAAAGACAAAGATGATCTTTGAGATTTCAAACATTAAATTTTGTTTATCAAAAAACTTTTTATTTTATAGGAACAAAAATGGTGTTTTATTAAGATTCTTAACCTATGATCACACTCAAAAAGTTCTTAGACGATGTCATGAAAAAAGTTGTGATGGTCATTATGTAGTTAAAACTACTACTTATAAAATTTTATGTAAGGGTTATTATTAGCCTATATTTTTTTAAGATGCTTATAAGTTGGTTCATACATGCATACCTTGTCAACTATTTGTTGGCAAAGATAGATTACTAGTAATGCCCTTAAATCCTGTAATTCTCAAGAAACCATTTACCAAATGAAGAATTGATTTTATTTTTGATATTCATCCACCTTATGCTAAACATCGATATATTCTAACTGTTATAGATTATTTTATGAAATGGATCAAGGCTAAAGCACTTAAGAGTTATGTTATAGCTGAAGTTATTTACTTCTTTGAGAAAAAAATTTCTCTCAATTTGGTGTTCCATATAAAATTATTTTAGATAACGGCCATCAATTTATTTTAAATGAATATTTAGATTTTTTAAAATGTTATTATATTATTTCAAGTCATTCTTCAAAGTATTATCCTCAAGGAAATGGACAAGCTAAATCGACAAATAAAAATTTAATTACTATTATGAAAAAAATAGTTTATGAGAATAAAATGATTTGACATCTTAAGATTTTTTAAGCATTATGGGTTGATCGTACCATTGTTAAAGTAACTATCAATTATTATCCATCCATATTAGCTTATGGATTTGAAGCTAGATTACCAATTGAGCTTTAGATTTCTTCTGCTCGAACTGATTTACAATATTTATCAAGAGATACTAATTTAATTGAACAAAGACTTAATAATTTACAAAAACTAGATAAGTCTAAAGAAAAGTTAAAGAAGTTTTTTGACAAAAAAGGTATCTTTTAAACATTTTAAAGTAGGTGTTCTTGTCTTTTATTGGGATAAAACACATGAATATTTAGTTAAACACCAAAAATTTGATTCTCTTTGGTTGGTTTCATATAAAATTATGACTATATTTGAGAAAAATGCTTTTCATTTGCAAGATATGAATGAAAATTGGTTACGTTATTTGGTCAATAGACATTATTCAAAATTATTTTACTAATAGTTCATTTCTTATTTTCTTTCTCATTTTTATTTTGCCTTGTTTTGTTTTCAGTTTGGTTTATTTTCTTTTGTCATTTGTTTACTTTATGTTTCTTTTGATTGGATCAATATTAGTTACACTAGTAGAGGCATTCATTATGATGAAGGTAAAGTACATAGAGGTTGCCATATCATTGTAAGTATATCGATAATGTTAAGATATTTCACATGATAAGTTTAGATTCTTTCTTTTTGAATAAGCATGAATGGGTTATAAATGAGTTATAAGCATTACTCATTTTCAAAATTTATACTTGAGTTTTTTGCATTTGATTGTATATCTAACCCAAACTCCCTTATCTAAATCCCATTCTCCATGCCATGCTAATCAAACACTTCATCCCTTAAAAAATTATTATTATTAAAGGGTTTTATGTATAGTTTTCTAATAAATGATTGAATTTGGATCACACTTTCAGGTGAATTATCTTTCAAATAGGTAATTTATTATTACTATCCCATTTCATTACTGAAACTAGCTAGCAAGGTCACCAATGTTATGCCTATTTTTAGCACCCCTCCTTTTTTATAAAATTTTAAATGTACTTATACATTCTGCCATATTGATGACATAAGGTTACAAAGTCTAAAACTACTTATGGTGGTCTAAGTCATTTGCTTTCATTTTGAATATAAATTTTATGTTAAATAATAATTTATGACTATCGCATTGATGAAATGCTTACTTAAATATTATCAAGTGGTTTTAAAGGCATAAGTGGTGATTAATGAAAACACATTTAATATTTATAAGGTTGAGATGTGCATAATGGTAGTTGTTTGCAATTTGTCTTGATCATTTGAGTAGTGACACTTGCTGATTTTGCTTTGTCTTATTCGGTTATAAATGATGCAATTTTTTCCATTGATGTTAATATATGAGGAAGTTCGCATTATATTGTATATTTTTTTATAAACAGATTGATCAATGAAAGCTTGATAAGATACTTATTCAAAATTCTATTGTAATTTTCAATCTCATAAAGGTTACTAGTCAGATTGAGAATGATATATTATCTTAATATCATTTCTATTTCATATATGATTATTGTATTCAAGGCAATAAGATTATAAGTTTGATTTAAATCTAGCATATATATTAAACTTACTGATATGTATCCCTAAAGTTCTATGTAAAATACATGAACCTAAGTACTAAATATAAGGATGAAGTTGTTAAAAGATATTTTTATCATGACAAATTTGCAAATGTGGTGGAACAAAAGTTTATGGTATATGACATTGTATATTAACTACAAAGAGAACTATGGTTCAAATTCAAGGTTTAAACCTCACCTGGGTATTGTGGCGGTGCTACCAAAGTCATTTCAAATAAGGTAATGTTAATGCATTGGTGTGGATTTTATGTGTAGATTTCATTGGGATTTGCTATAACCGTGGAGTTTTATTGCATTGAATGTTTAATTACTCGCATTGATCTTGATGAATTGATAGGGTAATTTGAAAAGGATTTAGTGATAGTTAAATTTAGTGGCATCTATTTAGCTCAATTGAGCCACTAAACTAGTGGGTGACAAAATAGTTGACCAATTAAAATTGAACATATAACTATAAGGGGTTAATTCAAAGTTTGACATATACAAAAGATAGTTATTTCATAGTTACTAGTCATTTATAAAGCTTGTAGAAGCAAAGATTTGAAAGCAGAATGAGAAAGAAGATAGAGATTACAAAGTTTTATGAATATGGTTTGTTGTAGGTGCACATGTTGATCATATTTTAGTAGTTATTATTATGAAAAATGTAGTTTGTTTAGATATTAAAATGGAAATATCAAAATATATCTTTTTGTTTGATATTCATTTACTTGACATTATGAAGAAAAGATGTGAAGTGTAGGTATCTAGGTTTGTTCTCAAATAACTATAGTTTCATATGGGATGAGTTTTTGGTTTCATAAAGGTTATACATGTAGAATATTATTATGTTTAGTTGGAAGTTTTATTTTAGTGATTTGGTTATGGGTTGTTGTTTTTGTATCTTCAGTAGGGGATATTTATGATGGCTCATAATCCTTTGATCAAATCCTGGATGTGCATATTACATGATATACTTCAAATATTTTTTGGCTATTAGGTTTTTGAAGCAAATCTATAGGATATTTCTATTGGTTTACTAAAAAGAATTGCAAGATGAAAAAATGTAGTTTGGTATGGAAATAATGAGATGATATGATGAAATAATGGTTGTCTCTATTTTCATTCTTTTTGGGCATGAGATTTGAGTTTCAATATAATAGGTTGGTTATTTCTCTTGCATGCATATTCTATAGGTTGTTTGAGATTAAGTTGGTGATTTTGGTGGAAATTTTTTTGTATTTGAAGACAACTCACTTTGTATTTGTTTATGATGGTTCAAATAAATATATGAATGACCATGTTGAAATTATTTATCTGCATGTAGTCATTTTGTCTTTTAGATTCATGTTAACCAATGTAAGATCCAGGTTTTTATAGGAAATGGGAAGCCCACAAGTCATTATATTTAATAAAAAATATAGCTAAGAGAATTAAAGTGAATATCAAAAATTAAGACACATAATCTCTCTAAAAATTAGACAAGGATGGCCAAAGGTAATTGAGATTCTAACTGTGTCTTCAAGGCATGGTGATAATTAACCTAAATTTGAATCTATCAAGTCAAAACCTTCTCCTATTGATTATGCAATAAACAATATTTAATCTCTCAATAGTCGTAACTCAATTTGAAAGGTTTCATGTGTATGAATTTAGCTGTAGATCTCATGGACTTACTACCTTTGAAAAATTTGGCCTAAATCTGTCACTTCTACTTTCAATGCTACTCCCTAGAGACTTTCATGCCATACTTGTCATCAAGACACTTCTTTATCCTATATGCTCTGATCATGATCCCATCATCTAGTCTCATTCATGATTTAATGATATTACCTATATTAGTATTAAAATTTTATAGAATCAATCTTAGTTCAATTCATTATGCTAAGTACAACGTCCTCTTGAGTCATTTATCTCAAAACACTATGATCCTTGATACACCATGCTTTGATTCTATAAATATTTCTTATAACAATCTTGATGACCAAAAGGGACATCAATTTTAGGCTAGTATATTAATGGCATGGTGTTATTCCATTCACCACCTCCTTTGTTACTTGACCATGTCACCCATTTAATTTATTGAGTGCTAGTTGTAATCCATGGACTCCACATGTCATCTCCCTAATTACTTTGGGATCTATGCTATAGATCTATCAATTGGGCCATGTTATAACTTATTATTTTCCTACCCTTTCCTTGGCTTCATTTGGTTATGCTCTATTGAGTGCCAACTAGTGCTCTCCTATTCACCTGGTGCTCTTACTGCTGTGCATTTAGGGCCTACCATCTCCATGTGGATCCTCCTCACTCTTTTGTTGCTTAGCTGAGGATTCAAATATAGTGATAACTATTCCTATTATGGTAAAGTGGGATTTATCCATGTGGTATCATATCATTCACCCAATGTTATGATACATTACTAATCTTGCACAAACCACCCTGGGGATGTGAAATAGTGATATTACATAAGGTGGTGCCATCCAACTGACCCACTAATCCTAAGGGTTTGAACTTGTATGGATTATTTTGGGACATCTAGTTGTTAGGATTATGACATATGGAAGCATCCCATCAACCCACTACTTTGTTGATAAGGATATCTACTAAGAAATTTTAAATAAATTTGGCTAAGTGTTGAAAAGCATTTTGAAAGGGGTCGAGACCATTGGGAGATCAAAATGTGGAACCATGTAACCTTTATAAAATCAAATAAGTGCCAAAATTCTTTTAAAAGAGGCACATGCCATCAAGAGATGTATATAATTATTGTGTGGCACTGTTTGATTAGACTAGAGTCCTACTACGATTAAAAAATTGGGAAGCCATCAAGATGTCACTAAGGGCTCATCAAATTTTATCTTGTCACCTCCTAAAGCCATCATCAGGAGATAAAAGAACCCTAAAATGGCTGAGTGTCAAAGAAACTTCTTGACCCGTCAGGTAACTTTTGAATAAAAATAATGAAGTCCTGCTGAATGGAAACATAAGACATTGCTCTAGGCAAAGTTTAAATAATTGACTAAGTATTGAAATGTTTTTTATTTGTGTATAAAGTGAGATATATCCTAGTGTTTTAAACTTGTGATTTTATAAATTTTTTTGGAATAATTTTTTTGACTAGTCTATTTACGTATAATCTCTAACATACTTCTTGACAAAAATGTGGAGACTATTTCCTTTGCCAAAAAATGCTAAAACCATTGTTTAAAAACTTATTAAGTCCTTTGCTTTTTTCCTGACTTAGCCACTTATATTGAATTCTAATAGAACTTTGAAAATCCTTCCCTATTGAACCATGAAATGGATTTGGATGTTGATCTTCCATGGTGACCCAAAATGGTCAACATTCTAACAATCTTTGTGGGTTGCTTGCCTATTAAGCAGGAATATAGTAACCTTTAGTAATCCATTAGGCATGGAGTCATAAAAGCATCTAAACTTATTGATTTTAAAAACATAACCCTACTGACCTACTTAGCCTAATAATGAATAAAAAACTAAGATTCACCTCTAAATGAAAAACAAAAGAAATAATAACAATAAATATAAGTGCTAAAACACTTAGGAATGAAAATGACTAAACTACTATTCACAATACTTAGAGGAAATAAAATGTACCTAAATATATATATATATATATATATATATATATATATATACAAGTTAAAAAACACTTTTAAGAGAAATGATTTAGATGGATCCCAGTGACTGGGATCGATAACTCTTCTCCATTCAACATTGAGAGCTGAAAAGTATTGGTCTATTTATAGTCTATGATGACACAAGGACCACTCCATATTGCATAAAACTTTGTGTGCTTTCCAGCTTTCGCTCTATCCACATCCCATTTGAGTATTAAGTCTCCTTATTAGAAACTTCTAATAATAGCTTTCTTATCAAAGGTTTTCTTCATTTGAGCTTGTTGAAGCTCCAAGGTATGTATCACTTCCCCTCTAGTCTCTTATAACTCGATTAGTTCTACTAGCCTTATCATCATAGGATCATTTTCAATTAGCTTTAGCTGGTGGGCAATCTCTAGTGAAGGCAATTCAAGTGATATATGCAACCTAGCCTCTTATATATATCAACATGAAGGGAGAATTACCTATTGCCCTCTTCAATGTTATTCTATCTTCCCACAAGGTTAATTTAAGTTGTGCATGCCAAGTATTTTGATTCTTCTCCATGGTTTGCTTGATGATGTGGATTAAGTTTTTATTGGTCGACTCAACCAAATAATTCCCTTGAGGGTAATAATTTAAGGAGGTGCTCAAATAGATGTTATGCCTGATTATCCACTTACTAATTTTAGTCCTAATAAAATTCATAGTGTTGTCTGAGATAATGGTATTAAAACACCAAATTTAGTCACAATTCCCTCATAAAAATCCAATATGGATGTTTGATTTGATTCTTTGAGCACTACCATTTTTATTCATCTTGTAAGTCTATGGTAGATAGAATCCACATGTGTCCAAAACTTGATAGAGGATTGATCATTCCAATGAAATTTAGACCCCACTAAGAGAAGAACTGATCAACTTGGAATAGACGAAGCAGAAGAATTGCTAGCGTCTATTTGCCTATGAAGAAGGAACATTTCCTACAACTTCTCACACATATATGACCATATTTGAATAGACTTGGACAATAATAAATTTCCCTCAAGATCTTGATTGCAGTGGTTTTGGGTGAATAATGTTCACCTAACAATCCACCATGGAACTCTTGATGGATTTTGTTAGTCTGATTTTATTCTATATATCTTAGAAGAAATCCATTGATGTCTTTTCTAAATAACACATAATTGAAAAGCACATAGGGAATAGATCACAACCTAAAATGTCTTCTTCAAGTTTTTTCAAGCCCTTGTGGATACTCCCCTAATTAGAGAAAGGCCTTCATGATTTGAGTATAGCCACTAGGAGGATCTTGATCTATTGGTTATTCTTCTTACAACATAAGGATTGTTTTACCTTCAACTTATAGGTCAATGAATACATATTTACATAACCCTTTTCCCCTTATGAGCTTGGTAATTTTGATGTCAATATCATTTTCATCACCTTGGTGATCTAACCAACTCTTTTTTCATTGATATCTTTGCTTAACTAAAACTCTTTCACACTAGGATATGAGACCATCAATTGAATCTTGTTATTAGAGAGCATGTGTCTTAATTTATTCAATGCTCTCATGATATCCAATACTTGTTTTTCCATGAAGCTATAACTCAATTCATAATATTTAAGCACTTGATTGAAAAAAATAGTATGATGCTCTTTTTTGTCACTAGTTTGATGTACTATGATTGTTGAGATGCTTTAATATCCTCTGAAAGTATATACAATGAAATCCTTATCATAACATGGATTCAAAAGTGTGGGGGCTTGGGATATTATTCTATTGATTATTTCAAAGCTATCCTTACCTTGTCTTGTCTAGCTAAAAGTGACACTCTTCTTGAGCATAAAAGTAAGTGGCTTGACAAGTGAATCAATGTTTGGTATAAACTTTCTCCCAAAGTTTATCTTTCCCAAAAAACTTTGGAGGATTTTCTTCTGGCTTGGTAGAGAAATAGACATGATGGATTTTACTCTTTCTTGGTCAATGGCCAACTCATCCTTAGAAACAATGTGCCCTAATAACTGACCTTCCTATATAATAAATACAGACTTGTTTGGGTTTAAATATACCCTTTACTCTCTACATTTGTCAAAGAATTGATTCAACTGATCCAAATGATTAGCTATACATTTGGAAAAAGTAATGATATCATCAAGGTAAAACAATATCATATCATTTATTAGGTCATTAAAGGCCATGTCCATATCTATTTGGAAGGTCTCACCAGCATTGGTCAGTCTAAAAGGCATCTTTGTATAAGCGTAAGTGCTCCATTAGGTGGTAAAGGCTGTATCAAACTGATCATACTCTTTTACCAATATTTAATTGTAGCCCAAGTAGCCATCAACAAGTGAAAATATTTTGGCCCATGCTATTATTTGGAGGATCTATTCCATGGGTAGAAGGAGATAGCGATCCTTGAGGGATGCTCTCTTCAGGTCCCCATAATCCATGCACAACCTGATCTCTTCATTTTTATTTCCCAGTGGGATTAAATTGGCTACCCATGAGGCATTTTTGATTAGAAATATAATATTAGCCTCTATGATATTGGTTAATTACTTCCCCATCAATAGTTCTAATTTGGGGTTTATAGGTGTTTGTTTCTACCTAACTAGCTTGACATTAAGGTCTGTGTATGCTAGGCCAAGGATAGGTTAAAACCCTTGAGATCTTGGTAACTCCATGTAAATATATCATCATAGTTTATGCAAAGGTGAATAAACCCTTCTTTTTCAGGTTGAGTGCATACCTTTATAGCTCTTAGGAGTTTATAATTGGAAATGAACACTTGATCATAATTCTATTTCTTTAGCATCATATTCCTCTTCTCACCTTTGAACTAATCATCAAAGTTGAATATGTTCTATATCATGACCAATACTTTGGGTATCTTATTTCATTTTAATTAGATAATTTTATCCTCATACTATGCTAGCCACCCTAACTAGTTTTTGGCAAAAAACTCTACTTCCTCTTGTAGAAAATTGATGATCTACTCATCATTATCAAATGCTTGCTAATTATCATGATTATTAGGAATTAAGGATATAAATATAAGCTTGATAAGATATCTTGAATCTCTCATAACATCAACATGGAGGTCATATTGAGAGCCTACTATGGCAAGCCTATCTGCATTGATATTTTGCTTCCTCAACATAACTTGTATGTTGAAAGTATTGAATATTTCAATGAAATATTAGACTTTGTGTTTATAATCCTTTCATAGGATATTCTTAGATGCATTTTTGGTTTTCACCTGATTTACAATGAGCTCTCTATCCGCAAACACTTGTAGTGTCTTAATTTCTTTCTTTTGTGCCAACCATAGGCCTTCGATCAACACCTCATATTCAACCACATTATTGGTGCAACTAAATTACATGTATGCATGAAAGTATGTTTTATTTTGAGGAGAAATCAACATAATTCCTACACTTACACCATTTCTACTTTTAGAGCCATCAAAATATAGCTATCATGTTCCTTCAAAGTCTTCTTGAGTTTTTATGAGGTTCAACACAATAGAGTCATCCTCAAGGATGCATTAATTACCTAGTCTTATTTATTCCATATAATCATATAGATAAAATCCATAATGCCCATTATCCCAGTAATCTAGTACTGGATCTAGGACTTCCTCTAAAGATATGGTACTCTCATGTAGTACTAAACTATCTTTAAAGTCATGCATTATATAGTTCATATTGATGGAATTGGTTGAGTATGGATCTATATGTTCCATATAAATGGGCTTAACCTTGATAGTCACCTTGGTTCCATATCTAGTTCTCAGCAACATGTGTGACTAGTTAGAAGATAATTAACCACCCATTTTTGTAGTGAAGTCTCTTGAAAGACAAATGGAAAAAAGGGTAGGTGGGTTTATAACAAAGATGTCTTGGGTAATGGAGAGGCTAGTACATGCATGTAAGGTTAGGTTTAAGCCTTCAAGGATCCCTATGGTTTTGATAGATGTTGTATCTAGATAAAAAATTCTCTTTGTAATTGGGGTATACTCTATACCTAGCATATACAATATCTTCTTGGGCATAACTAAGCTAATTTCACCTAAATCAATCATACTATTATGGATGAGGTGTTTACTAATGATCAGGGAGATATCAAATGATGGTGGCTTGCTAATTTTGCTAAGCTCTCCTTCCCTTAGTTGACATAGGCTTATGGAAATGATTGGAAAGGCCTTTACTAGTTCATGAGGATGAAAGCTCTTCAATGCTTCTTACGACAAATTTCTTTAAGAAATAATGGATATGACCTCCCACATAGTCACATTCAAGCTTGTTTTATTTATTTATTCCAATATGTTGAAGGGAATTTGAGTCCCTTTTATCTGAAACTTCAAGATAACAACCTCCTCCTTAGTGTGCTTACTGTCTTGAGGTTGATTATCCCTTTGAATAAGTTGATTTATTTGAGCTTGGGGGGAAGAAGGGGTCACCTTTTATTTGAAAACTTCATGTGGAACTTGTGAAGTAGAAGTTTGGCTTGTTGAGGGAGATTTATCACCCTCCATCATCTTTCTTTTAAACCTTGTGTTATAAGCCACTAGATTATTGAATGCATTTGGCACTTAGTTTTGATTTATGCCAATGAAGTCATTGTTCTAATAATTTACCAAAGTGGATTCATCCACTTGTTTTTGGGCTATTTCATGCACTTATTCCCTCCATGAAGCTAATTTTTTTAGTTGCTCTTGAGGGTATGATATATTTTTCACCATAAAATCTTGACTTAGAACTCTATTTGTGTAGGTAACTTTATTATGTGGGCAATAGCAAGGAAAATACCACTCATAATCTTGGGCTAGATTTTTTTGAATGGGACAAGGTCTCTATAGGTGCTAGAAGTATTAATATTTTGCATATTAGGCAGTCTAGAGTAAGTGAGCTAGCCTTGGCTTGTGTATTACTTTGATAAGGTGACCTGGCATGTTGGTAAGATAAATTAAATGATTGGTAAGGTTGAGAATACATGGCTTGATGCCTCTTTAAGGCTACTGGCTCATTCCCAAAAATTTATATAAATGACTTAACATCATGTAATTCATTAGGAGGAGCAATAGATATAGCTGGTAGGCTGGCTGTAATAGGGATTAGTGTCAATAAAGGTTGAGCAGTAGGTTGATTGGGTGGCGGTTCTAAAAAGAGAGGCATGTGGGGCCTGAGAACAATCTTTATAGCCTAAATCAAATAGTTCTTAGCCCTAATAGTAATGTCATATGCATTAGGTAGTAGAATTCCTCTCATAGATTAGATCATCATAGTTATATCACTATTTAGAGCCCTAAAATAATATAAAAATGTAGTATTTAGAGATGAATTAAATAAGGGTGGTATTCTGTCCCATACTCTTTGGAGTCTAAAATTAAAATAAATCATTATCTCATGTGCAGTTCTCTTAATGGTGGTAAGTTGTTTTATCAAAGATAAGTGGTCACTATTGTCTTCAAATTACTTGTAGAATTTTTATCCTAACTCATCATAGCTATGATTGGATTTAGGTGTTAGACTCCTATGCCATTGAAGGGATTTTTATTTTAAAGAAGAGGTGAGTATCTTGACTGCTAAATTATCTTTGGTGACATTATGGACTGAGCAGATTTTGGAAATATCTTGTATGTGTTCTATAGGGTTTTTTGCATTTTCATCGATAAAATATGACAAGCTTTTAAGTGCTAAATCTAGAATGTCATCATACTGATCTAGAGCCAAAGGACCACCTCCGTTAAAGGGCATAAACAAATAGTTTATTTAGGTAGTCATGAAGGGAATAAGAAATAACCTTCCTCTAGGTAGAGGAAATATACCATGAGGGATAAATTGAGCTCTTGGGGAATATTACCTTGAATTCATATCTCTCTTAACATGAGACAAGGATGCTCTAACTCTTCTTCTAGAAGGTACAAAAAATTCAATAGAATGAAAAACAATACATCTTGAATATGATCTCATTTGTATTGGTATATAGATGAAGGAATGATCTTTACAAACCAAAAACAATTGAAGTCATTAGGTGCTTTTTAGAGTGTCTTCAAAAATATTGACTAAGAATAACACTAAATTATTATTTCAATCTTTGATGTGGTCCCACAAAGCATGCCAAAAATGTTATCACTCAAATCATGTACCTGCTGAATTGGAAGAATTAGTTCTATGAGATAATGGGATCATCCCCCAAGGTGTGGGACCCTTTCTCTCCTTGAGATGAACCTATGGAGAAGGATAACTTCCTTCTAATCTAAATGCATTTGATTTAGGATCAATATGCAGGCCTAAAAGAGCTGAAAGGAAATCTACTGCTTATTTTAAATCTAAAATCTGTTGTGGAAGAAGGGAGAAAGGGTGATAAAAATAAAATGGTGATGCATCAAGATTAGATAGAGTAACTCTAACAACTTTAAAGAACACACCACAAATTATAGAGGATAAGAAAATATCACAATTTTTTTGATATGAACACTTAAATTACATGAGTGATTCACATGGAGGTACAAGACACAAGAAAACTCTAAGAGGGATGACAAACGATCCAATAATAATGTCTTCATAGAATTATATGCACACAAAATATGACCTACAAGAAAAGATCCAATTTATACACAAGGTGATAGGAATGGAAAGTAATGAGAGGGACAAAAATTATCCATAGGAAAGGATCAACAAACCTCGAGGTGAACACAAGATGTAGAATAATAGAGAGATGAACTTAATTCTCATTAAAATGCAAGGTTTAGGTGGTAAAGGGACTCTTGGAGGGTAAATTTTGGTAGCATTATTGTGCCTAGCAATGTTGACTATTTTATAATGTAAGACCTAAAATTTTATAGGCAATAGGAATCCCACATGCCATTAATTACAATTAGAAATATAGAAAATAGAATTAAACTAAATATCATAAATCGATACATAATCTCTTTGCAAATTAGACAGTGATGACCAAAGGTAATTAAGATTCTGATTGTGTCTTTGAGGCATGGCAATGATTACCCTAAATTTGAATTTATCAATTTAGCCCCTTCTCCTATTAGTTGTGAAGCAACCAATATTTAATTTATCAATGACCATAACTCAATTTGAAAGGTTTCATGTGTAGGAATATAGTTTTAGATCTCATGGAATTACTTCTTTGGAAGATTTTAGCCTAATTTAGTTGTTACTACTTTCAATATTTCTCCTTAGAGACTTTCACACCATACTTGTCATTAAGACACTTCTTTGTCTTGTATGCTCTGGTCATGATCCTATTTTGTTGGCCTTGATCATACTTTAATGATATTATATATATTAGTATTAAATTTTGTATACTTAGGCTTAGTTTAATTCTCTATGATAATTACAACATCATCTCAAGTCAATCATCTTGTAATCCTATGATCCTTGAGCCACCATGCTTTGATTTTATAAATCTTATTTACAATGGTCTAGATGAATAGATGATCCATCAATTTTAGGTTGGTATATTAATGACATGACATTATTCCATTTGTTTCCTCCTTTATTACTTGATTATAGTACCCCTTTAATCTATTAATCCCTAACCACAATCTATGTACTTCACATGTCATCTCCCTAATTAATTCAAGTTCTACACTATAGATATGTTAGTTAAGCCACGTGGTAGCTTCTTATTTGCTTACCCTTTCCTTGGGCTCTATTATTTGGGATCTATTGAGTGCCAAATAATGTTGTTCTATTTATTGAGTGATCCTACCACTATGTGCTCAGGGCCTATAATCATCATGTGTCTCCTTCTCACTCTTTCATTTTTCAACTAAGGCTTTAAATATAGTGTTGATTATTCCTCCTATGGTGACATGATATTTCACCACGTGGCATCATCCTACTTAATTGCTACTTTGACACACTGTTGGGCCTGCATAAACCACCTTGAGGCTATAGATTAGTAGTATTACACAACATGGGGTGATCCCACTCACCTTCTATCTCAGCGGGTTTAAAATTATATAGATGGTTCTAGGATGTTGGGTCACTAGGATTATGACATGTGAAAGCATCCCACTAACCTACTACTTTGCTGACATGGAGATCCATCGAGCAATTTTTAAGAAATTTAGTTAAGTGCTAGAATTTTTTTTGAAAGGGGATGGGACCATAAGGAGATTGACATGTGGCACCAAGCAACCTTTGAAAAATTAGCTAAGTGCTGAAAGTATTTTTAAAAGGCACATTTTTTTGGGAGATATGAATGATTATTGCATCATACCATTCAATTGGACTAGAGTCCTACTATAACTAACAAAATAGGAAGCCATCAAGACATCATTAGGGTTCCATCAAATTTTATCCCATCACCTCATAAACCCATCACTAGGAAATAAAAGAACCCTAAAATAGATTTTGAATAAAAATGAGTAAAACCTATTGATAAAAAATGTGACACATGGCTTTGGGTAAAGTTTAAATAATTGACTAAGTGTTGAAATGTTTCCTCTTTGAATAGAAAGTGTTAGGTTGTGGAGCTAAAAGCTTCACTGATGCAAATGGAGGAGGTTGCTGAGTTACAGAGCAATCGACGTCAGCAGGCCAATCGACGTCAGTCATCTTTAGTGTTTGCAGTAACTGACATCAGTTATGGGTCGGCCAAGATCAGTTAGATAGGAACTGACGTCGGCAACCTGTGTGTGCATGTGCTTCTAGAACTGGTCTAATTTTAGATAGACAATTTGTTTGCATGTAAAGATAAATTTTAGTCTTGAGGCTACATTTCTAATTATTGTAATTAGGAAGTCTAATTATTATTTGTATGGGATCTATATAATAGACTCATGGGGCTGTATTGTAATTTGGAGAATCATAAGGACATGGTAAGGCAAGGACAAGGGTTCTTCCCGAGTGTAAGATCTAGGTTTACAGGTGTGCAAGACCAAGTTGATCTGTAGGTGTGCAAGATCAGGGGAGATCTACATGGTAAGTAAGATTAGGTTGATTTGCAAGTTGTTGCAAGATTAGGGAGATCTACTTGGAGTACTTTGAGTACTTAGTACTGGCAGTATTATTACTGACTGGTGGAGGGTACAACTCTATGTTTGAGTTGTGGTTGTAATTGGTTGTGTGAGAGAGAAATCTTGAGGGAGAATTACTGGTACACCCAAGAGGTGTGGGAAGAGTGTAATTTCTTCATTGTATTTCTTTCTGGATGAGTTGAATACAAGATTGTATTGTCTCTCAAATTCTATGCTGTTTCTGATTTCTAGTTATTACTTCTAGTTAAATTTCGTGTTTAGTTGCTTATACAAGGTATTCAATTGTGCATCATACCATTCAATTGGACCAGAGTCCTACTATAACTAAAAAAATAGGAAGCCATCAAGACATCATTAGGGTTCCATCAAATTTTATCCCATCACCTCATAAACCCATCACTAGGAAATAAAAGAACCCTAAAATAGATTTTAAATAAAAATGAGTAAAACCTATTGATAAAAAATGTGAGACATGGCTTTGGGTAAAGTTTAAATAATTGAATAAGTGTTGAAATGTTTCCTCTTTGCATATAAAGTGTAACATATCTTGGTGTTTGGAACTTGTGATTTTAAAACTTTTGTTTGAAACAACGGTTCCTACTATTCTATTTACACAAAATCTCTGACTTAATTATTGACAAAAAATGTGAAGACCATTTATTTTGCCAAATTTTTTGAAGACCATTATTTAAAAACCTACTAAGTCCTTTTCTTCTTTCTTAACTTATCCATTTCTACTAAATTCCAATAAAACTTTGAAAAACCTTCCCTGTTGAATCGTGAACTGGAGTTAGATGCTACCCTTCCATGGTGACCTAAAATGGTCAACAAAGAGTTTGTTTGAAAAATATATGATGTTCATTAGGAAAAATATTTATGGATTTAAATTCATATTATTCATTTAGTAGGTTCAAATACTAAGTTAATTAATTTTTTATTAGTAACAAGTTGTAATGAATTTTTTGAAAAAACCAAATTTCAATCTTCTCTATTGAAAATTTTGATAAGTTTTACAAGATATTTATTTCATTTGTTACTGAATCGGATGGTTGATAGTTTATTTATAAGTTTTATGTATTTGTATTGGTAAATCAAGAATTGAGATATAATCAAAGTTTTGATTTTGACTTTATGATCCTATATTTTAGTATAAAGATGCCTAGTTAGATTCCTCCTCATTGACATCATTCAAATGTAAATAGTTGGGAGCATCATAATAATAATAAAAAAAGGGAAGACATTCCTTCACAAAGGCATGCTAATAGGGTTCAAATATTTTGTGGCTATAGTGATGCTAGAGATTTTTATAACCCCTTTATCATGGTACTTGCATGGCTATTCACTTTGATGTATCTGACCCTATTTTATAGAATGTTCTAAACTCTTTTTCATCTAATCTTACTCTTGACAATGGAAATAGAGGTTGGACAGGTCCTCTTTGGAAATCTCATCCTCATGGATGAAGAACTCTAAGTAATTATTCTTAGCATATGCATATTTTCATACAGTATGAACTTCTTAATTCACTTGAGCATAAAGTACTTACTCCTAAAATTGAACTTAATTTGATTGCAAAATTGCATTCACATTATATTGTGCCTTGGAATGCTAAAATTCCATCACCTAAACCTATGAATAGAATTTTAGGGTGTTCTAAATTAAGTCTTGATAATATCATACCTTAGTCACATGAGTAAGATAAGGCTATTTATTTGGGAGGTAAGAGGAATGAAACCAGTCCTTTAGCTACATATTCACCTATGATCACAAAGATGGTTAAAAAGGTAAAGTGGAGGTTGATGATGAAGAAAGTGGGTTAGGCATAAAATTAGTTAAGTTTTCTACAACTACAATTAATTATACTAAATATGCAACATATAAAGGCTACCCTTTAATTGAAATGCCATTAGATATTGATGATGAATGGATGATTGGCTAAGTTATTTATATGTTGATACTTGATACTTGGTACTTTAATTTACTATTGATAATACTATAATATTTTTGATTATGTGGATATTTATGTATGACAACAAGTTAATACTTTGTAGAATGGTTTATTTTGATTATATATCTACTAAATTTAATGGTTAAATACATATGATATTAATGTTTATAATATTTAATTTTATTTAATTACTAGAGTCATTATGTTGTTTGGCATATTTTGTTTATTTTTAAATGTTTACAATGAATTAAGGGCCCCACCCATTTAGAATTGTCTTTTGGTCTATTATTATTTAAATTTTGATCTTAACTTTATTAAAAGTCTTGAAAATAAAGTCAAGTGATAAAGTTAACTAATTGAATTTCTTAAAGATAATTAAAGTTAACAAATAACTAACTAAAGTTAGTTAGAACTTATTTTCTTAACCATCTCTTACAGGGAATGTTTATAAGGATATCAAATTTACATCACAAAGGGAAAAACACGAGACATATATTTTAGACTCTAAGTTACTTTAAAGTTTTCCATCATTCTCTTTTCAGTATAATGTCTCTGAGATAATACAAATTTTGTAGATAGACCAATAATACATCTTCTGATGGTTAAGTAATCCACTTAATTAGCATAGGTATATTCAAGTTTCATTTTCATTTTATAAATTGATTATCTAAAATCTATTAAGTCTAATATATTATTATGATTGTAGATATGTAATCATATGTGTGAAATCTAAAGTAATTGAATTGAATAATAATGTTTACATCATCATGTGTGACATTTAATTGATCTATTCAAACTGTAATAATTATAAATTCAAAGATATCTTGTACCTAAAGTTGTTTCTCAATAAAATCTTAATTTATTTTTGTTAAGATGACTCTTTCTAAGACCCACAATCTATTATATTTTTATTAATCTTGTTTATTTTCAATTTGTCTTTTCTTTTTCATTAATCTTTGATTTCTTGTTTTATCATATTTTATAATACAATTAAATTCACATTTTATATTTCTTTTAATTTTTTAATCTTATTTCTTAATTTGATCTTATTTTATTAGGATTAAATGTTCTAATTTTATTACACTTTGTTTTCTTTACCTTGATTAGATTTATTTAGCATTTAGATTAACCATTATTTTTTGTTAGTTTTTACATTAGTCTTTAGGTAACTTTTTTTTTATAAGTTTAATCTAGATAAAAGTACTTTGTTTCTTTGTTTCTATATGTAGATTAGTTCTAGATAGTTGTTTTTGTCATTTAGGATATTTCCTTTCCTTATTTTGATAGTTTTTTATTAGGTTAATATGTTAGTCTTCATTTCAATTTCATTATTTGGTTTTCATTTCCAGTTGTTTTGTTTATCTTTTAGTTTATTTTGTTTCTTTTATTTGGATTTATTTTGAGCCTATCAGAGATATAAAAAGATCATAAATAGATCCATAAAACATAAATACAAAGGATCATAGATTTTTACTTAAATAGGTTGTCTCATTCATATAATTTCTCTATTAAATAGATTAAATTATATAATCATAATTTGAATCCTTTCATTTGATTTACGAGATAGTGGTTTTTTGAATTATAATGAAGTATTGTTTATTATTTGACTTACTTATTATTTCTTAGAATATTTGAAAACTCATTGCACATATATAAGATTATTCATGACCTATTAGATCTATACTATTAGAGTGTTAAAATTTGATCTTAACCTTTATGATAGGTAAAAGGGTTGATTTATTGATATGACAATTTTACCATTAACACCTTATTTTGTTTTGAGTACACAACCACCTATACCAAATGAACTACTCAAGTTCTAGATATAAAGATGCCAAGACCACCTTCTGTGCACATGAGTTTTTATGTAGATTAATTTTTTTCCATTTGATTGATCTAAGTGATTATATCCCTATCATAAAACTTGCACACTTCTACTTTTGGAAGAATGTTCTTCAATCCAGTATTTGAGTTTTGATTGTTCTGGTTAGG
The DNA here is from genome assembly GCA_037957365.1 of Torreya grandis. Lineage (NCBI taxonomy): Eukaryota > Viridiplantae > Streptophyta > Pinopsida > Cupressales > Taxaceae > Torreya > Torreya grandis. The sequence continues at coordinate 36,306 of JARHVA010002519.1, read as the reverse complement.
AGGACCTGAATGTAATGGTGGAAGATTATTTGGCTATAGAAGACAAGTCAAAAGAGTGGTCAACATCCCATTGATAGATACCAATTGAGGCTTCAAATTATCCATGTCCCCTTTTACCACATCGATGTCACCTTTTACCATATTGAGATCATATTTCTTCACCATGCTTTGCATATTTGACTAAAGTTGGTAAACCCACCTAAAAAGCCCAAAATTTGAAGGTTTGGACTCCATGTATTATTTGTGAGGTGTTTTTATTAGAGTGTCTTACCCTTTCATGTGACTGTGAATGTTTGGAACAACCATGCATGAACCCTAGGGTTTTAAGCTTGAAAAAAGTGTACCAGAGGATTATACAATTATAATCATTTCTTTGAGATGAATCCAATGACTATTAATTTTCACAAGGGTGTAATTTTTATTTCTAGAATTAAAAAATACCCTCAAATAGTATTGTGATGATGAAAAAAATAAATTATTCCCAAATCACAAGTTATGTTTAAACAATCCTTCACCTCTTAGGATAATAAATACACCAGATTTGAAAAAGTATGCCATAAAAACTTACCCAAATCAAAAATATAATACTAATTGTAATGAAATTACTTAGATAATTCACATTAATGGAATAATATATCCCATAAATATGAACAAATCCACAATAATTATTGACTAAAATGTAGAATACTTGATAAATAAGATCAATCCACTTAAAGGGGCAACCTCTAAAACAATGCAATAAAATCAAAACTCATAATATGATGCTAAAAAAGTAACCACTACCTCTTATATATACTCTACTTGAGCCATGGTTATTTCATAGGCTAATCTTACTAATGATATTAACATAGAGAAATGTGACATGATAATATGAAAGGTTATGTAAGCCACAAGTTGGCCACACATATACCTAGACACACTATAGGGTAAGGGAGTAACATCAATACTCATTAGAGACTAAGAAGTGATAGAAATTAAACATCGTAGAATATTCAATTGCACTACTCAAAATATTATCATAACTATTTTGATGGAATATGTACCAAGTTCACATGCCAAGGGTGGAGCCCCAAACTATGCTCATATGTGAATATGAAAAATATAAATCAACTGTTGCAAATAAATTTTAGATTCAAAATGTTTACATAGAAAAGTGTATACATGAATAACATCCATGCCCTAGGATCTGATCCATCTATATCTCAATGTGATAAAGAATGCCATAAATATTTATGTCACTCTATCCAATCTGATAATCTAACCTAATATGATATTATAAACCCTATAATATGATAATTATGATTAATTTGATCCATGTGTTATGTGTCATTTATCATAGAATATGTCACCTATTCCTCTTGATCCTAAAAATTTCCCCACATATGCCTTACATATGTTTGAATATATCAATCTGTTCCAAAGTAAATAATTGGAATCATGTAATTTGACCCAAAATTTAAATTTTTTATCTATTAAGCCATAAATCTCTATGAAAAACCCACTATGCATCATTTTATATATTAAATATGTAAGCATTCAAGGCACATATACTAACATGAAACATTCACACATATATGAAATATGTATCATAAGGCATACACATGTCATGTCATGATATATATAACAATTAGGCATGGATAATAGTCATCATAGTAATGCTCATCATACATATAAGCACTCAATTTTAATCCATGCATATGAATCATGACATCACACACAAGTAAATGAATTTGAAACCTGAATCACGAAACCATAACTCAATTATTATGTAGATATGCACATAATTTCATGACCATGAAACACACAAGTAATCAAGCCCTGACATGACTTTGACCCAACATAGACAAAATTTCCATTATATGAACTTGAGGATTATTGACATAATTGATGCATGATGTGACAACACATAATCAATGCACTCATAGGATCACATAAGATAAATACCCAATTATACACACATGAATAACCACCTAATGTAATAGCCATCAATATTCACTCATGGTGCATGAAATATAGTAGTCAATGTCACCCATAATAATCATCAAACATGCAGATAACAACAAGGCTAGTTCACACAATTAATCCATGTCAACATCACAACATAGAGAAGTACACTATCCATACCATATAACACTTTTTGTATTATAATAAGATCAAGTAATATATTATTAGTCTAAGAAGCTTAATATGATAAATTAAATGATCATAAAAATATAAAACTTGTATAAATGTACCAATATTCCCCCAGTGTAGACATGCCCCCAATGTAGAAAGGTAGTATCTAGGTGTAGGAATGTCCCTCATCTGAATATCCATGTCATATATATAACCTATATGTGTTTTATCCCACTCATTTATATTGTGAAAAAAATGTGTTTAAAAAATGGATATGCAATCTATCATGTATATATGATGAATAACATAAAGTAACCATGTAAACTAGCAACACGTCATGTATAGGTATATATTTTTTAATAATTTTGGATTTTTTAGTATTTTAGATACTTTATGATATGTTTACATGTAAAATTAATTTAAGTGTATGATGTTCATAGGTTTCCATTCAACTGAATCCAAATGATAAACCTCCATGCCTAACTTCTTTATAATCACAAATGGTCCTAACCAATTTGGTTTGAACTTACCCTTGATTTCTTAATATAAACTGGTTTTTTTAATTCTCTTTTAGTTCCAAGTCACCAATTTAAAAATTTTGATTTAAAATTTATTAATTAATTTTTGATATGATTTGAAATGCTCAATATCATATATTTTTGGTCATCCAACATCTCTAATTCTTATAGTCAATTTTATCGATACTCTTTGTCCTTAATGAATTATTTTAGAGAAACATTCAAGGATGGTATCTCTAATTATAATGAAAATACATATTTTGTTCCATCTACGAGAGAATAAGAATTAGCCCTCATGGGCTTCTAAGCACTCATGTGATAGGCCCATTAGGCATAAATAGTATGATTGTGTCAATCCTCACCATGATTTGAAAGTATTTTATTTCATGTTATGTAAATAGTGTTATTAGTTGATTCTACTTGTCCATTTCCTTGTGGATAATAAAAAGTGGAAAATGTATGGTGATTTTTGTATTTAACACAAAATTTCTTAGTATTCTTATTATTGAATGATAGTTCATTATTTGTTATAAAGGTTGACGGTAGACCAAATCATGAATTGATATTTTTCATTAAAAATTTGCATATTTCTTCCCCTGTAGTTGATTGTATTGGTACCATCTTAACCCATTTTGTAAAATATTATATAGTTGTAATAATCAAATTGTGACCCTCTAATGATTATGGATTTATCTTTCATATCAAGTCAAATCCTCATAGATAAAATGGCCATGGGGTTACAATAGTTTTTGATTCTTGGTTCATGATTCAAATTATTTTATCCTTGACACTATGCACATAGTTTTACATGTTTTTGAGATTTATTTTCCATCGTAGGCCAATATTTTCTCATCCTTAATAATTTATAAGATATTTATTTTTTACTAAAATGGCCACCACACTCATGGATTTATACCTCTTATATAACTAGTTTAACCTCGTCATGGCTAAGACATCAAAGTAAATTTCCATCAAATGATCACTTGAATAGAGCCCCTTCAATTATAGCATGAAAAATTAAATCTCATGGTAATTTGTGTTTATCATTCCATGAGAAATTATCTAAGATAGTATATATCACCATACCATTATGAATTATTTGTACTACATGTGATAATAAATACCACTAAGGTGCCTAAGTTTGTTGTAGTAATCAATGGTTATTGTAGATGTCATATGGTTAAAGTAACCTAATTTTAGTGATTTCGATAGGAACAAGTGAATTTTCACTGGCCATGGCATCTACATGATGGTATTATTTTCACAATATACTTTCAATTGCAATGTTATCAGAGTATATCATTAAACATTGCACCATCTCTTTAAATGGGGTTAAATTTTCCTTTCTTGGTTGATAAACATCTAAAAATTAATTGAATATTAGTATAGAATCACCATATACTCAAATAAATTTATTTTTTAATATACACATAATTTAGAGTCCTAGAATTAATGCCTCATATTCCATAATGTTATTTATTCATGAAGGTGCTAAGAGATATGCTAATGACATAGGATGTCCTTGAGGAGGGATTAGAAATACTATTTAGCTAATGCCTAAGGAATATTTATATCCATTGAAGTATATAGTCCAAGTATCATCTAAAATATGACACATGGTAAGGTCATCTCATAAATTAACATTGATTGGTTTTATGTCGAGTAGTGGTGTTGTGACTAATTAGTCTGTGATTACCTATCTCTATATAGATTTTTATATAAACTTTACTTCAAATTCAATAAGCAACATCACCCATTTAGACATGCATCTTGATTAATGTGGTTTGTCATGAGATACTTTAGTGGGTCCACCTTTATGATGACACAAGTTTCAATATTAAACATGTAATGTCAAAGTTTGTGCGATGCAAAAAAATGTGCAAACATAAATTTTAAATTTCATTATAATTTATTCATAATCCATAAGTTTAAAATTGATTTAATATATTGCATTTTCCTTATAATCATCATTATATTATGTTAATAAATCTCTTAGTGCATATTTTTATAGCAAAAATGTATAATAATAAAAGCTTACCTATAATTAGAGGCATCAAGATTTGTGGATTAAGTAGACATTCCTTGATTGCATAAAAATTATCTTGATAAAGGTTATCCCATTTAAATTTCATATATTTATTTAGGAACCACATAAATGGCCATGTCTTATCAATTACTTGAGCCATACATGTTTGATTGGCTGGATCCTTCCTTGTAAAGACCTTAATTACTTTAACCCCTTAAGTGGAGGAATGTCCATATCACCTTTTAATTTTTTTATATCAACTTATGCACCTATATAATATATGAAATTTCCTAATTTCCCCCTAAATATACACTAAATACACATTTCTTGGGGTTTAAGCATATATTGTACTTGTATAAGTGTTTAAAAATTGGTCTTAAATCTATGGCATGATTTTGTTAATGTTTACATTTTGTAAGTAGGTCACCCATATAATATTCCATAGTTTTATGTATAAATTCATGAAATATGTGTGTTATATTTATTTGATAAGTGTCTCCCATGTTATTCAATATGAAATGCATGACCGCATAGAAAAATATTTCCCATGGTGTAGTAAAGTCATTTTTTGGGTTGATCTTTGAGATTAATATTTATTTGATAGTACCTAGAAAATTTGTCCATAAATGATAACATCTCATAACCAATTGTAGATTCCAAATCTATATCAATGTTTGGTAATGGAAAATCATCTTTGGGGCAATCCTTGTTGAGATCATGAAAGTTTCTATAACATCTAATTTATGCATTAGGCTTGGCTATTAATATTATATTAGAAATTTAACTAGGATAATTAATTGACATAATAAACTCAACATGGATTAATATTAGAATTTATTATTTTAATAACAAAGCTACATTTGAGTGCATCTTTCTTATTTTATGCTTAATTAGATTTGCATCAAGGTAGAGAACTATATTGTGCATCATAATCATATGATCTATTTATAACAGGTCTAAATAATCCCATGCGCATTACTTAGGAAATCATGTAGTACTTATATATAATATTTACCTTCATCATCATTGAGCATGGATACAAGAAGAACCAATCTTAGATATCTATATGTTCCATAATTAAGCTCCACTATTTATTCATTCAACAATGTTGAAAGATCTTCCACATATTGTGCAAAAGGGATTATGTCTGGACCATATAACTAGACATCATCATGTGATTATTTAGTCTCTCTAAAATAATCATGGGAATTTTTTATATAAAAAAAACTTTTATTATTATATAAGGAAGAGAGATCCTCATATGCCCCCAAAAATTCTAGGAGAGATTCATCATTAATGAACTCATCCAATATCCAATTTTTTGGTAAAACAATACTATTGATGAGGTGAGGATACACCAATTTTAATGTTGATACATGATGCACTTTTTGCACAATATAAAAAATGTTGATTTATGTTGATTTAATGAAGTGCATATAAATATTCCATACCTTTTTCTTAATTTTATTATTAACCTTTAAATCATCCATATATTTGAGGTTTTATTTATCTTTATGATCAAATGGGGATATTGGGTTAACAATACCTTGTGCTTATTTTCCTAATCCTTCCCTGATGATTCAAAAATTTTGTAGATATTTTTATCTGAACCCATATTATGTTAATTTCATTTAAAATGGTATAAAAGTAGTAAAATTAGATGTCAGTGTTGCTGTATCATTATTCAAAATTGGAGCACCAAATTATTGTGGAGAGGGTTGTATATGGGATTAATAATTTCCCAAGGCTGTGTCATTATACAATAATTATAAGGTTCTTTATCTAAAATAGGTTTCTACACAAATACACCATAGGAATAAAAAATTAATTAAAATAATATGAAAACTTAGATCTAGCTAATATACAACAATATTAGAATTTAATTCATTTAAGCATGTGCAATAAGTATAGAAATAACTATGTGATTAATGGTTAGAAAAATCATTTCCCTTTTGTCTTTATGTTCTGGATTGTCACTATTGCCCAACTTTGTCTTAGTCTTAAAAATTAGCTCTATGTTATGAATTTTACGAATTTTTTTGGCATGGACACTAGGGTCAGATATGGGTCACTAGTGTCGATGTTTTTTTCCTAATATTTATGGTTTCATCATTTCACTATAATCAACTAAAATTATTTCTAAACTAACACTTGTACCTATATTTTAAATTTTTACATGGATTAGGTTGTGTGTGATCTAAATATGATAAAAAAACTCTATATTATTTCCTTGAACACATGTGACTCAATACAAATGTGTTATTATATGATTGAAGCTAACCCTAGAAACCCTACTATTGTTAAGTTCTATCTATATAGACATATACTCTGAAGAGGGCCTCAGACTCGCATGTAGTTCTCCCTCCTATTTGTATGTGTGTAATGGTGATTGTGAAATTATATGCTATTTATCCTATTTTAACCCTTGGTATAAATAATTCAAGTGAAAATTGACCCTTTGTAATACTTCCGACTTAAGCTCTAGAAAATTAGTATAAGGTGTGATTAAAGAGATTTTTGAGTAAAAATAATGTTTATGATAATTGAGAGGTTTGATTAATAATCAAATACTATGCCCTAGCTTTGTACATATAGGGAACATATTAATTTGAAGTAATATTTAGTGGCACACAAAATTTTTAATAAAATAAACATACATGTGTTTAACCCTAAAAATATAGATTAGGGTTATCTAGAGTTAAAGGGGTATATAAAATTGAAATGGCACAAAGATTATAATCAAATATATAATAGGCCAATTAGATGCTAAACTCATATTTAAGCATACACTAAATTTATTATGCTAAGATAGTCTAAATAAGGAAAGTAAAACTATGATAGATATAAACATGACAAAGAAATGATATACTTAGCTTGTTCTAATGCTAATGTAGTTTTGGATCTAGAATAGGTAGAAACTAGGCTTGAATATGACTCTAAAATAGTAATAAAATTTTGGTTCTGATCCTTCTAGTTCTTTAGAAACTAACATTAACTTGGGATAGTTGCATTGACACTATTATCTAGGTTTGATGCTAGTGTCCTATATATAACACCTTTTAGAATAAGATGCGACCACCTAGATACTTTTGGGTTTTGCTTCACCTTTGTTCTAGTGCATTCAAATCTATGTCATTAGACTATCACCCTTATGAAATGGAAAAACTCTAGTTCTCCATATTCATAGTGACCTTGGGTAAAAATGGGTTAGTGGGCACATGGTATTGAGGTGCCCTAAAGACCCTACTATCAGTGGATGCTACCTACATTGCCAATACTCTGAAGAGGGCCTCAAACTCATGTAGTTTTCCCCTACATGTTGGATTATGTGTGAATCATACAATAAATGCAAAGTACGATAGTGACCCAAATGTGTAACTTAACAAATAAGGTTTTTAAGTTACTTCTTTAGTACTTTAGACCTATAGATGTGTAGTCCTTATGATTGGTATGGAGATAGGAATACATAAGGAAGCTTTATTCAATTGAATGCTCTTTGTTTTTTTGCTAGGTCTTATAGGTGAATAATGAATGAGGGTAGATATTGTATTTATATCAATCCATTTGGAGTAATAACTAGCATTAAAACACCTAGGCTGACCATTAAGATACATTTCATTTGCAAATTAGATGACTTTAGAGCATTAGACACTTGTATTGAGATAAAATAGTCACATCAATGTTATAGTCTATCCTAGATGTTAGTGTCTAGGGATTAGGAAAGAAGTTACCAGTTTTGAACTTGTAGAAATGGAAGATAAGTACATTTTAAGCATTATAGGTAAGGTAGAAGGCTTGGGTCATCAAAATAAGACTAGTTGAACTAAGAGATATAGGTCAAGGGCACAAAGACAGAGTAAATGTGGGGATTATTGAAGTGGGAAAGGTAAATAAATAAGATGAATAACCAAGATATGAATTTTCCAAGTGTACAAGATTGAGGTGATATATAATCATAAATTATCATCTAAATATTCCCCCCTTTAATCTAGTAATGAAATTGTTAGTTTAAAGGAAAGCAATGCATACTTGGGTGTGTATGGACACCTTGTCTTTACATGTGCCCAACTTGAGTGATTTGATAGTGACTAAACTACAACCAAGATCATGTTACAATATAAAATCAATGCATATAATCTAGGTTGAAAGTACTTAAAATAGATTTAAATTGAAAGAGAAGGGTTTAGGCATATACCTATGTGTCGATGTAACCACCTTCCCTATTGACAAGTTGTTTTTAAAAATATGTATCATTTTAAGTCTCTAAAATTGAGATTTGGAAAAATATATATAAATATTTAAAATTTCATATATATATATATATATATATATATATATATATAGAGAGAGAGAGAGAGAGAGAGAGAGAGAGAGAGAGAGAGAGAGCGGGAGAGAGAGAGAGAGAGAGAGAGAGTCAATCATGCAACCCAATGATACTTATAACCTAGTGAGGATGGATGATTAAGTCCAACATAAAAACTTGACAAGATTGAGTGATTTGATCACCTCAACCATACGAAAAGTGAACCAACTATTGAAGTAGATTGGCTCTATAAAGTCTATAAAAGTCTATGAGGTATTAGTATGAAAAAGTCCATGATATGGTAATAATACATAAAAGATTTTTAGAATATTGTATTTTGAAATATTAGGTACATGTTGCATATCATATTTACCTTAGATATGTCTCATGTGAAAATGTGTATAGCAATAGTACTAATGTATAGAATTCTTGCAAAACTATGAATCTAAATCATATAACTATATGCTTTGGTCAATTTAGATAACTCTGTATGTGTGGAAAACATGCTTCCAAAGCATTCCCCCACTATATATGGAGAATTTTGAAAAATTGATATAAGTACCAATGTGGAGAACATGTTTCCAAAACATGCCCCCACTATAATATAGAGATGCTAAATAATGAATAGGTGTGAAGAACATGATTTTAAATCATGCCCCCATTGAATCTTGGAACTAATATAAGTACCATATTAAATGAATGTAGAAAACATGCTTCTAAATCATGTCCCCATTAGATCTGAGAATTATGAATATGTGGAATCCATGCCCATATGACATGCCCCCACTGAATCTAAAAACTGATATAAGTATCACATACTAGATGCGTGTGGAGAACATGTTTCCAAAGCATGCCGCCACTGAATCTAAACCATGCCAAGTCTAAAGAACATTCCTCTATGACATGCCCCATTTAATATTCCCCATTTTGAGGTGAGGTAAAGATAGGAAATGGTAGTTAAATCACCTCAAAAGGATAAGATAACTGTATAATATGTGAATGTAACGATGTATCATATAGAAGGAACATGTCTAGGTAGATATAACATTAAAGCACATAAAACCAATGTGATCACTTATAGGCATAAGATGCATGATAAAGATCATGGAAACATCTAGATAGTAATAATATAATATTAACAAGCAAATAAGGCATACACATAAGAGCATGCAAAAGTAAATCAAAAGGCAATGGTCCAAGGAGACTTAAAACAAGGGGTATGTTCAAATGCTGCACAATCAAATAATCAAGATAATAACAAGGAAATACACTTAAGGAAGTGAATAATGTAAAGCATAAGCAATAAACATAAACATGTCATAGTATCCCATGGATCTAATGTGTTAAGAAAAGATGTCAAGTGTATAACATATGAAACATCTTGTGCAAGATATAATCATGGATAATGGGAATGTGTAAGTATATATGTAACTTCAAACATGATAATGTAGAGTGATAATTGAATCATATAACCTATGTGTATCGAGTTCAAAGAAGTAGATACCTCAATATCCATATGACATGAGTAGTAGGAAAGCCCAACATTTAAAATATGAATGTATCATGTATCTATGTATGTATGTATGTATCAAAGTTAAGTAGAAGTGTGACACATATGTGTATGTCAGAGTAAATGAATTTTCCATCCATCAACGTGGAGCTAACATAGATTCCAGGGTTATAATAAAACATGTAAGTGTTGAAAGTTTGTTTTAGATTTTTGAATGTTTTGATTTTTTGGGTATTTTTGGAATATTTGAAGAGGAAAGATCATCCTATAATGCCATCTAATGGATAATCATATATATCTCCCCACTATACATATGGTGTATTACCCCATTTATGATATCGAGGAACATGTATACATGTAGTATTTGACACTATTGTATTAATGGTGCTTTGTGTATGTAGAATCAGATTGATGAAGCAATAGTAAGAGTAACAAAATTAGGGTTTATTAGAACCCATCATTGAGTGCTTGTTATTTTATTTGGTATAATAATAATATATACATTTAGATGTGATCTATATCTAAACATGGTGTTTAGTAGAAGATTGGGATTACATGGAATCCATTGTATGTCTTTGATGTAATTACCTCTAAAGTACCAATCTCCTAACAAAGGGGATTTCCTATTGCTTACTTTTTTATGGTGAATTAGCCTTAGTATGATTGATAGATAGTTGTCTAGGTATAAGTTTCTTTTGTTCAAGAGGGTACTCATATGGAATTCTATAAATTATAATTATTTGATTGGCATGAATGTATTTAACACAACCATGTAATGTAGATGATACTTCTTGAAGGGTGTGTATTTAAGGTCTTCCAAATAACATGTCAAAGATGACTATGGAAGGGATAACTAATAAATTAGTAACCACATGTGTGAGACCAACCTATAAAGGTAAATCAATCTCACCAAGAAATTTTTGTGAGGTCCCATTGAATGCTCTAACTAATTTGGTAGAGGGGTATAAATCATGATGAGTATAACCCAAGTTCATAAGTAATGTCATGGTGAAAACATTTTTTATTCCACCATTATCAATCATAACACTTCATATGGGGTGTTTGTCAAGGTATGATTGAATGAATAAAGAATTAAGATCAGGGTCACCATCCTTAATTTCACTGTAATCAAAGGAAATAAAAGGTTTATAAACCATAGGATTTATATGTTGCATGTAAGTACCAGTAATTCCATCTATTGGGTGCCCATAATGTGATGGAGGAGGATGTGAATTATATGCCATGTCAACTTATGGTTCCTTCTTAGAATGGTTTTACAAAGTACTGATAAATATTTTATGTTTATGGTGATCACTAAGTTGTGAACCTGATTCCTTTGGAGGATATCCTCAAATGTAAGATTTTGGTCATCGATAAGATCTTAGATCTTATGCTTCAAGGTAAAACATCAGCCTATAGGATGTCATGGTCCTTGGTGATAATCATAATAAGCATTGCATCATATCCTTTGGGTAGAGTTTGGCTCATATCAACTTTGATAGGATGAGGGAGGGATACAATCTATCACTTTAGTAACTGCAAGACTAATGAAACTGTGGACTCAGGTAAACATGTAAATTATCTCCTTGGTGCATTATATAAGACAAGCCAATTAGGCTACTATGAAACTGTGTTAACCATGGTGGTTGTTTCCTTTTTAGGCTTAGGAGGTTTTACCTTATAACTTGGTTTAATTATGAATTTAATAGTAGATGTAGATGCATTTGGTGTGTTTTCTACATACTTGAGCTTATTTAATGACATAAACTTCATTTCAAAATCCCATACAACATGGCATAAATCATTGAAAGATTTGAACTTATTAAAAATAATGGACTCAGGTAAATGAACAAATAAACTTTGCTTGAATATATATTGAAACATTTTAGATAGCATTGTCTTATATATCAAGACATATTCATTAGTAGGTTCATTAGTTCCTTATTTGATTTTGGCAATTTAAGCATATGAAACCTTTTCATAAATATTAATGGAAAAATGTGCTAAGAAATGGTCTACAAGGGGTTTGAATACTTTTATAGATTAGAGAGGTAAATCATAGAATGACCTCAAATCATAGTCCTTAAGGCTTCTTGTAAATAATTTGGTCAAAAAATTGTCATTGGAAGCATATCCAAGGCATGACACATAAAATGTTCAAAGATGTTATTCAGGATCACCCTTACCTTCATAAAAAGTGTACTTAGGTGCAACAAATCTAGTTGACAAAGGGTACAAAGAGAATTCAAGTGAAATAGGGTTATGCAATACATATTGTGAATCTATAACATGGGGGGATTTTAAATATTTTTGTTCAATGTGTGTAATCTTGTCCTCCAAGTTCTTTATAAATTTAAGGAATGATGGAATTATAGGCCCAATGAGACTTTGATTAGCAAGTTGAGTAGTCACCAAAGGGGATGAAAACATGTTTTGAGTTGTAATAGGTTTTGAAACTAGTATTTGTGTTAAAACAAATATTAATTTCATGATATATGTATCAATAGTAGTTTTAGGGAACAAAGGTTTAAACACATAATGCATGCCCACACTAGATGTATTTGTTTGTAATTTACTTAAAGGGAGAGATGTATCCACTATAATTTTGGAATTTTTTGCCTCGAGTATAATTTTAAAATAACATCTATATCTTTGGGGATTTGTCAAATGCACTCACAAAATAATGTAATTGCATGCACTTTCAAAAGTCTATTTACTCATTTTCATTTGTTTCATGGTTTTCATTATCAAAATCTTCTTCTGTGATAGCCTTATCAGTATTTTTTTAATTGTCAACATGGATATCATCTTGATCTAAGGTATGAGATCCTTCATTGGTTTGAGACATCTTATATGGTTAGAGGGGAAGTTTAATATGTTCAATAGGCACACCTCCTAATTTAAGGCTACACCTAGGTTGCATGTAACATAGTAAAAGTAGGAAATTACAAAGTACATCAATCTAAAACCCAAGTTGGTTTAAAACCCTAAGAATTAGAGAAAATTGCATTCAAATGAATCGAGTTCACCAAATGTTTAACCCTAAAAATATAGATTAGGGTTATCTAGAATTAAAGGGGTATTTAGAAATGAAATGACACAAGGGCCATAATCAGATTTATAGTAATCTAATTAGATGTTAAACTCATTTATAAGCATACACTAAATTTATTATTATGAGATGTCCAAATATTTAAAGTAAAACTATTCTAGTTATAGAAATGACAAAAAAATGATGTACTTATCTTATTTTGATACTAATGTAGTTTTGGATCTAGAATAGGGAGAAAGTAGGATGAAGATGATTCTAGAATAGTCATTAGCTTTTAGTTTTGATCCTTCTCACTCTCTAGATAATAACATTATCCTTTAAAATTTACATCAACACTACCATATGGGTTAGATGCTAGTGTCTTCTATAGAATACCTACTAAAATAGGATATGACCACTTGAATGCTTTTGGGTTTTACTTTGCCTTTGATCTAGTGCATATAGATTTGGGTGATGGACTATCGCTCTTTATGAAATGGAAAACCCCTAGCTCTCCATCTTGATAATGACCTTGGAGAAAAATGGATTAGTGGGCACATGATGTTGAGCTTCCTCAAATAACCTGCTATCAGTGGTCATTATCTACATAGCCAATAATTTGAATAGGGCCTCAGAATCATGTAATTCTCCCCTAAGTGTTGGATTTTATGTGAATCATACAGTATGTGTAAAGAAAGTACAATAATAACCTAGATTATAACTTAGAAAATCAAGATCTTAGGATACTCCTTTATTAATTTAAACCTATAGATATGTAATCCCTATGATCGGTAGGAAAATAAGAATAAATACAAAAGCTTTATTCAATTGAATTTTATTTGAATGCTCTTTGGACTTTTTGTTAGGTCTTGTAGGTGAAGAATGAATGAGGGTTGACCTTGTATTTATATAAATCTATTTGGAGTAATAAATCATATTAAATAACTTAAGTTGACCATTATGATATGTTTCATTTTTAAATTGGATGACTTTAGGGCATTGGAAACTTGCATCAAGACATGACAATAATTTCACTACTATTATTTGTCCTAGACGTTAGTGTCTAGGGAGTAGGAAAGTAGTTACAGGTTTTGAACTTGTAGAGATGGAAGATAAGTACATTTTAAGAATTTTGGGAAATATATAAGGCTTGGGTCATCAACATAAGATTGGTTGGACTAAGAGATATATGCCAAAGGGTACAAAGATAAAGCATATGTGAGGTTTGTGAAGCGAGAAAGGTGAATAACTGAGAGGAACAACCAAGGTTTGATTTTTTCAAGTGTGTAAGTATAAGGTGATATATAATATAAAATATGATCTAAAATATTTTCTTATGAACAATATCAAAGTGAAAATCATGAAAATATATAAGAGAATAAGGTAGGATAATACCATCAACTTTGGGATACTAGCATAGATGTTAGTATTTTGAAGTGAATGGTAATGTTGAAGGACTCAAAAGACAAGTAGACTAGAAGTGCTTAGGGATCCATGTAACATGATGGATAAATTATGGAGTAGTACAAAATAAGACACAAAGGGTTAGACATTACAATAAAAGTCACATAGAATTAAAGAGGTCGATGAAATATCATGCCACTAAGTACTCAACTCTCTATCATATGGTATATACATCCAAATCTATGAAAAAAACACCATGAAATGAGGCTTATACCAAATATGGGTATCTACATCCCCCACCCAATTTAGTCTAGTAAGTGCATGAAATCAAATTAATAGAGTTAAAGTAAGTTCATACCTAGGTGTGTAAACACACCGTGGTCTCATAGTGGTTCTAAATTGAATTTAGAGGTCCTATCCTGCAACCAAAAGCATGTTACAATATAATTAACTTATATAATTTGAAAGCAATAATAAAATAATGTAGAAAAGAAATAACATAGAAATAATGCCCTTGTATATGTGCTTCATAGTGATGTCTCTAAAATATCATCTCTATCATTATCACATTCTAAATTCTCAATAAGCTAATTTAACTAATTATCCATGGATTATTATGGTTATTAAATTAATTAGTTACTTTTAATTAAACTATAAGTCATATGTTGTTATGGGATAGTTGTATGTTACTTTGATTTCATGATTTCATTACTATTAGTTGGCTGTAATATGAATTTTACAACATTGTTTTATGGTATATGAGATAGTTGTATGTTACTTTGATTTCATGATTTCATTACTGTGTTGGCTGTAATATGAATTTTAAAACATTGTTTTATGATATATATCATGATGTATTAGGATAACTACCTTCTTGTCATGTGTTGGATGCAGGTGAATTTCATCCCTCAGAGCATGATAGAGGGAGAGCATCATCGAAGAGGGTGATGTAGATGGAGATGTTGAGGGATGATAGATGAATGAATGAAACCCATGCACACACCACATTAGATTGTACACGTTATATGCACTATGTGGATGATTAGAATTAGTACATTTTAAAAGTTATTTGCATTTAGATATTAGATTATATATATATATATATATATATATATATATATATATATATATATATATATGTACAAATATAATATACAGGTCTTGAGTATTTTTACATAAACAAGGTCTAAGTCAAAAAGATTTTAAATGGGTTAATATAAACTCTGTATAAAATTAGTTCATTTAGAGTGTGTGTGTGTGTGTGTGTGTGTGTGTAATAATTTTCGATGTATGAGACCATCGATTTGATTAGGAAGAATGTATATCGATTGTATATTTTGATAATTAAAAAAATTACAAAAATACATAAGAATTAAAAATTCCTTATTTAAATCTGTATATATACATATAGATGGACTGTGTATTCAGGAAATACAAAAATAGAGTATATATTTATATATGGTTTGTGTATACTTGAAATGAAAACAAGACACACACACACACACACACACACACACACACACACACACACACACACACACACACACACACACACACACACACACACACACACACACACACACACACATAGACTGAGAAATTACCTATCACACATAATTATGAGTTTATGTATATATTCTAGAGCCATTATCATAAACCTTAAACACTGTGGTTATTTGTATAAATGGACTGTGTACTTATGTCTTTCAAAATAATGAAAATGTTTGTGTTGACTGTATTCTTGTCATTTAAAATTGAGAATATTACATAGGGACTGTGTGTATAATATTACATGAAACTATGTATATGTATTCAAATGAATTAAGGTAATATGGGTTAAATACAGAGAACACATAGATAAACAAACTATGTATTATGTTTACAACCTATGTATATATAAAGGAACAAAGTATAATTTTGAAATACAAAAGTATGGATATATCGACTATGTTAATTGATAGGGAGGATATATGAATTGAGTAATTATTTGTCTTTCAAAACAAGTAACATAGGTTTGACGACTGTGTTTACATATAAGTTTTAATGTGAAAGGATATAGATTCAAGTTCTTTTTAAAAACCTATAGCGACTTGTAGTATTTAAAGTGTATAAATAATAGTTGGAAATTGACTATTTATATTATATGTTGATTTGGTACATAATGAAAATCAGAATGAGTATAAAATTTTAAATGGCTAAACCAAGACTAAGTATAGGTCTGATTTGGTTTATTGTTATCTATTTTGTTTCCAATATCACATATAAAATCCAAATGACTTAAATTGGGGAAGTAACAAGGAAATTAAATTAGGAATGAATCCAAGCCTAATTGAAATTATATATTATATGTTAAAATAAGTGAAATAAGGGTTATGGAAATGTTGAGATTCTATTTGGTTCTTGAAGCCTTTCTCATGAAAATTTATTAAGTTAGAATATTATAAGCTCTAAAAGAATAATGAAAAATACTTTTAGTGTGTTAGAACAATAATTATGTATATAATCATATATATTATGGGATATATATTATTCACAATGCATAAATATATGAAATATACATATATGATAACTTAGGTTCTCATATACGTATACAACTTATATTTATGTTAGGATTCATACCTATAATTATAGACTCTGACTAGAAAATTAAGTCATAAAATTTGGAAGGATAGGGAACTATAATTATATGCATAAAGGCACCTTAAATCATAGTATGTTTCATAAATTAAAGAATATGCATTTTTTAATGAGTTAATTGATCTTTTGATTATTTATGACTGTTATTTGCAAATGAGTAATATGAACAATATACTATGATATTGTTAGTTGTAATACAATTGAATTTACTTGAGGATATTGAAAATGCATTTCAAGTATATATTTTACCTATTTGGTAATTAAACTTATTTTTTATGCTTATTATTTATGCGTTGAATAATATATAGAGATTCATTCATACGTTTGATGGACTAAATGTATGTATTGTGATTATTCCTATATTTAACATGTTTTATACTTGCTAGTAGAAATAATCTATATGAATCTATTGGTTATATGAATGTTAACCAAATCTTGCTTTTTTGGTACAAACTAAGTAGTGAGATGGACTTCACTAGCTTACTTAGCATCACCAATGCTAGATAAAGGTAATTTGATCAAGTGGTGTGTATGAATTTGATTGATCTTAGAAATCAATAACTATTTAAAAACTTTGGTCAAAGTAATGTTTATATAGATATTGCCATTTTATATGTATGATTTATATGTTCATGAGATATCATGTTAGAATGTGCTTTCTTTATGATACACATCACATATTAAAAATATTACAACACATGGATACTAGCTTGTCTCTCTAGATTCCCATACCGTCACTATCTACCCATCCATAAAGGGAGATCCATTCCCTATTTGGCAGATTGTTTAGGGGTTTGATGGTTTGTGGTTGGTATATAAAAGTGCTCAGATGATGCTCTCCCTCCCCTCAATAGTACTTATTAGAGACTACACGAGATTATCAGAGATATTGGAGTTCATGAGACTCATGCTCTGTGGAGCATTGTATATATTATTATATTTATTAATGAAACATTGTGCTTGATAGATTTGTAATTAATTATTCATGTATATTAAAAATAGTGGCTATATAATTGTACCAGTCATGGCTGGATTATATGTAATTACTTTCCTTATGCAGTTATGTTTTATTTCATGTTATGCTAGTGATCAATAACTATCAAATGTTACATGTTTAATTTATGTTTATCATAATTAGTTAGTATGCTAAGATCACTAATTATATTCTTATGGTGTAATCTAATGAAAGAATATGTGGAATATAATTTAAAAAAATTATTACATTATTTTAGTATATCCCATTGGGAATGTTACATCGTGGTATCAGAGATGTGGATCAAACTCTAGGACCTAATGAGTTTGCTAAAATTTTCATATTATTTTATTATAAAAAATAATAATGGTGTGAGCAAGAAAATTGAGAGAGGGTCCTTTGAATGTCAATGAAAATAACCCTCTATTTGATCTTAACTAATTTACCATTAAGTAAGCAAAAAAGTTAAATCAAATTCTTACAACCATGAATGAGACTAGGGACAAAATTTTAGCTTTAGAATAGGAAATTCATGGGCATGAGGAGGAAGCCCATTAGGATGAGCCTAAAGAGCATCTTGTTGAGTAGGAAATACCTTAAGAGTAGAGACATGAGGAAGTGCCTTAGGATGTGAGATCACATGTAGTTATAGAATTGGTAAGGGATATGAAAAAGGTGAATCCACCTAAGTTTGATGAAACCATTATGACAGATAGAACTGAAGCATGTTTAAATAAAATGGAGAAGTATTTTGAGATTCAAAACTACTCCAAGGTCACCAAATCTGTTTTAGGAGCATACTAATTAACTGGAGAAGTAGATCCATGGTGGGCTAACAAGAATTTGGAAATGAATCTTAACTCGACCACCACTACATGGGAGAAATTTTTGACACTATTTAGATCATGATGGATTTCATAGTTATGTTTTGACCAAAAGCTTATAGATTTTTAGCATCTTAAGTAAGGAGACTTGTCATTGAATGAGTACTATGAATAATTCACCAAGATTTTGAAATATGTACCTCAATATTAGGTATATGAGAGGTTTAGGATTAGGAATTTCATCATGTGATTAAAACCTTAGATTGGTGGAGACGTGGACATTTATGGAACATCTACCATGGACTAAGTATTTGAGAAGGTAATCAAGTAGGAGCAAAGGCTAAAATCTTTTTCTCAAGTTAGAGATAAGTTTAATAAAAAGTTTATAAGTTCTAATCCAACTTTAAAAAAGAAGAACTAGAAGCAGAGGAGTGGAGACTCTAAGAGTCAGTTCAAGAGTTAGAATACTAGATTTAATAGTGGTTCAGGTAATAAGAAAATCAGTAATGGTTTCAGAGGTGGTTTCAAGGGAAACCAATAGTCTGACAAGAAGGGACCACCAAAAGGTTTCTTCATTTGTAGATGTGACCATTTTGCATGTGAATGTACCTAGGATAAGTTGAGGAACAAAGGTTCTAGTCCTCAGTAAGGAACTTTTTAGCAATGCATTCATGTGGTATTAGATAATAAATAAGCCAAATTTCAAGATTCACCCATAGAATTTTTAGGGATTTTATTTTAACATCCAGTTTCTATTTTGATAGATATAGGGGCTACAAAATGTTTTATAGATCCTAGAATTATAAATAAGTTGTTTAGAAAAGATGGAGTTATGGAAAATGTATGGTTAGTATAATATAGGAATGATTCTAAAGTCAAAATTGACAAGTGTTTAGTTGAAGTAGAGATTAGGTTGCCTAAATTCACAATAGTTGTAGATATTTATACAATACCACTAGGATCATATGATGTGATCTTAAGAGTCAATTGGCTTTTGAATCATAAGGCTAAGGTTGATTGATATCTAAATAAGGTTGAGTGTCTAGATGATTTTGAAAATTAGACACTAATCCAGGGTGAGAGAAGGGAGTTAAGGCTTAGATAGAATTATACAATACAACTCAAGAAGGCCCAATGAAAAGGATGTCAAGAATTTATTATCAAAATAAATGAAATGGAGGAAAATAAGGAACCATCAATTGAAGATTATCATTTCCTTAAGAAATTTCATGATGTGTTTCCTGAGAAATTACTAGGATTGCCTCCTAAAAGGCAGTTTGATTTCTCTATTGATATCAAACTAGGATCAGAACCTCAGTCTAAGGCACCACATAGAATGAAAACCACTAAATTGGTTGAATTGAAGGCTCAACTCCAAGAGTTTTTATCTATAAGGTTGGTCAGACCAAGTGTGTCACCATCGGGTGAACGAGTTATCTTCATCAAGAAGAAGGATAGTACTCTTTGACATTGTATTGATTATAGAATTTTGAATAAAGCGACTATTAAAAATAGGTATCCACTACTTTGAATAGGTGAAATTTTTGATTAGATGCAAGGAGTAATAGTATTTTCTAAGATTGATCTTAGAGATGGATATCATCAATTAAGGATAAAAGATGAGGATATTCCAAAGACAATATTTATAACTTGTTATGGGCATTATGAGTTTACAATGTTACTATTTGGGTTGATGAATTCACTTACAACATTCATGAATCTCAAAAACAACATGTTTAGAGATTATTTAGATCATTTTGTTTTGGTCTTTTTAGATGACATTATTATATACTCTAAAGATGAAAAAGAGCATATTTAACATCTAGAACTAGTTTTGCAATGTTTGTAGAAGCACAAGTATGACAAATTCTCCAAGCGTGCATTTTTCCAAAAGAAAGTGCAATATCTAGGACACATTATCTCAGTAGATGGCATTTTAATTTATCTAGCTAAGATAAGAGACATTACAGAGTGGCCAAAACCAAAGAATGTCCATAAGGTAAGGAGTTTCATGGGATTAATGGGCTATTATAGGAAATTCATTTCAAAATGTTCAAAGATAGCTAATTTGATTACCTCTCTATAATGTAAGAATCAAAGTTTTATCTGGTTAGATAAGCATGAAGTAACTTTTCAAGAATTGAAAAGAAGGCTTACTTTAACACCAATTTTAAGAGTTCCTAACCCCAATGGTCAATTTTTAGTGATCACAGATGCATTTGGGGATGGACTAAGATGAGTCATTATGCAATATGGTGTAGCAGTAGCTTATGATTCAAGGAATTTGAAGCCTTATGAGGTGAATTATGCCCCTCATGATATTAAACTTGTAGTAATTATTCATGCTTTTCAAGTATGGAGACATTATTTGTTGGAAAAACCATTTGAGCTCAAGGCTAATAACTTGGAAGTCAAATACATCTTCATCTAACCAAATTCGAATGCTCATTAGAGACACTAGTTAGAATTTTTGTCTAACTATGACTTTGATAATAATTACATCAAAGGCAAGGAAAATAGAGTAGTTGACATCTTAAGTCATAGAAGGTACATAACAACTATGGCTACTATCAAGACTACTTTGGGGATTGAGTGATTGAATTCTCACCAGGAGATGAATTCTAAGATCAGGTCAAGAAAGCATTGTCTAAGAATGCTCAAAATTCTAGGTATAAAGGATACAATTAGAGAATGATGGTATTTTGTGATACAACAGAAGGATGTATGTGCCAAATCAAGAGAATCTAAGGAGCACAGTGCTAAAGGAACTGCATAATGCATCATATTTAGGACATCCAATAATAACCAAGCTCATGGTAGAGATTAGACCACTTTATTTATGAAAGAGAATCAGTAAATATGCAGTAGAATTCATGTCACATTGTTTATAATGTCAGCAAGTGAACGTTAAACATATGCATCCATCTAGATTGTTATATCCACATGACATACCAAAATGAAAATGTCAAGTGATCAGTATGGACTTTATCCAAGTTTTACCATTATCATGGAATAGGCATGACATAATCTTGGTTGTAGTTGATAAACTAACCAAGGTAACACATTTTACATCAGATAATTTGATAGATGATGCACCTAATCTTGCAAAGAAATTCATAAAGGTACTATATTGATCTCATAGATTTATAGAGAAGATCATTTTAGATCATGATTCAAGGATGAATTTTATGTTTTAATTAACTTTGAGTTTAGATTTTGGTATGTAACTAAATTTTAGTACTACATATCACTCATAGATTAATGGCCAAATTGAGTGAGTTAATCAAGTGTTAGAGTATATTATTCATATGTATAGTATGGATAAGCAATACAAGTGAGAAGAATACCTTTCATTGGTTGATTTTGCATACAATAACTTATATGAATTTGATTTAAAAATGGCAACATTTAAAGCACTATATGAAAGAAGGTGTAAGACACTAATCAGTTGGAACATGTTGGAAGATAGGGTAGTTTTGGACCTCAGATGCTTTCAAAAATAGAAGATAAAGTCAGAATAATTAGGAAGATATTGGATGAGGCCAATGATAGGTAGAAGAGTTATTATCATCTAAAGAGAATAGATAGGTAGTTTTTAGTAGGTGATAAATTATTCTTGCAGGTTAAGTCACATAAGAGCTTGATTAAATTCAAGAAGTTAATGAAACTTTCATCAAGATATGTGGGACCCTTTGAAGTTTTAAAAGTGATCAATCCTATAGTGTATAGGGTTGCATTTCCACCATCCTTAGTTATATTTCATAATGTATTCCATGTATCTTATCTTAAAAAGTATATAGCTAATCTTTCACATGTGTTAGATGAGAATGCTTTGTAGGTTTTGAATCCTAAGGTGGTCATGGTAGAACCAATCAAAGTAATTGACACTCGTAAACTTTATTTGCATAATAAATGTCATAGTGTAAGGTTTTGTGGGATTAGTACTCTAAGGATAATTCTACTTGGGAGGACTATGATGAGTTTTATAAGCTATTTCCACATTTGTTTTCTTGATTTGATGCTTCATACTATGTTATTTTTTTTATAAATACTATTTGTTATTCAAAACTATTATTTGAATAAGTGTCATCAAGAATGATAAAAAACTTTAAGGGGGAAATATATCACATCCCAATTTATCACTAAGCTAATTTACCTAATTATCTATGGATTATTATGGTTGTTAAATTGATTAGTAACTTTTTAACTAAACTATAAGTCATATGTTATTATGGGATAGTTGTATATTACTTTGATTTCATGATTTTATTGCTATAAGTTAGCCATATTATGAATTATATACATTATTATTATGTTAATTATTATTAGAACATTGTTTTATGATATATATCATGATGTATTGGGTTAACTACCTTCTTGTCATGAGTTAGATGTAGGAGAATTTCATCCCTCAGAGCATTACAGAGGGAGAGTATCAAAAAAGAGGGTGATGTAGATGGAGATGTTGGGGGATGATAGAGGAATGACTAAAACCCATGCACACACCACATTAGATTGTACATGTTATATGCACTATGTGAATTATTAGCATTAGTACATTTTTAAGTTATTTGCATTTAGATATTAGATTTTGAATGTTAGTGAGTGTTACTTTAGTTTAGTATTTATATATATAGTTATGTACAAATATAATATATAGGTCTTGAGTATTTTTATATAAACAAGGTCCGAGTCAAAAAGATTTTAAATGGGCTAATATGAACTCTATAAATGATTGATTCATATTCACACACACACACACACACACACACACACACACACACACACACACACACACACACACACACACACACACACACACACACACACACACACACACATGCACGTGTGTGTGTGTGTGTGTGTGTGTGTGTGTGTGTGTGTGTGTGTGTAATGACTGTCGACGTATGAGACTGTTGATATATGTTGACTATGTAATTTTGATATTTAAAATAATGAATAGAAATACATAAGAATTAAAGTCATTCCTTATTAGAATTTATGTATATATACATATAAATGGACTATGTATTCAAGAAATAAAAAAATAGAGTATATATATATATATATATACACAAACACAAATTGAGAATATACATATCACACATAATTGTGAGTTTATGCATATATGCTAGAGCCATTATCATAAACCTTAAACACTGTGATTATTTGTATAAATGGATTGCATACTTATGTCTTTCAAAATAATGAAAATGTTTATGTGTCAACTATATTCTTTTCATTTAAAACTAAGAATATTACATAGAAATATGTGTATAATATTACATAAAACTATATATATGTATTTGAATGAATTAAGGTAATATGGGTTAAACATAAATAAAATATAGATAAATGAACTATGTATTATGTTTACAACCCGTGTATATATGAATGAACATAGTATAATTTTAAAATACAAAAGTATGGATATATCAACTGTGTGTTAATTGAAAGGGAGGATATATGAATTGAGTAATTATTTGTCTTTCAAAATAAGAAACATAGGTTTGAGGAATGTGTTTACATATAAGTTTTAATGTGAAAGGATATAGATTCAATTTCCTCTTAAAAACCTCTAGCAAATTATAGTATTTAAAGTTTAGAAATAATAGTTAGAAATTGACTATTTGTATTGGATGTCAATTTGGGACATATCAAAACTCAAAATGAGTATAAAATTTTGAGTATAAAACTTTTAAATGGCTAAACCAAGAGTAAGTATAGGTCTAATTTAGTTTATTATTATTTATTCTATTTCCAATATCGCATATAAAGTCCAAAGGACTTAAATTGGGGAAATAACAGGGAAATTGAATTAGGAATGAATCTGAGCCTAATTGAAATTATATCTTATATGTTAAAATAAGTGAAATAAGGGTTATGGAAATGTTGAGACCCTATTTGGTTCTTGAAGCCTTTCTCATGAAAAGTTATTAAGTTAGAATCTTATAAGCTCTAAAAGAATAATGAAAAATACTTTTAGTGGCTTAGCATAATAATTATGTATATAATCATATATATTATGGAATATATATTATACACAATGCACAAATATATGAAATATACCTATTTGAGAACTTAGGTTCTCATATACGTGTACAACTTATATTTATATTGGGATGCATGCCTATAATTATAGACTCTGACTATAAAATTAAGTCCCAAAATATGGAAGGATCAAGAATTATAATTATATGCATAAGTCCTTAAATCATATTAATTTTTATAAATGAAAGAATATGCAATTGTTTATGAGTTAATTGATATTTTGATTATTTATGACTGCTATATATAAATGCGTAATATGAACTATATACTATGATATTGTTATTTGTAATACAATTGAATTTACTTGAGGATATTAGAAATGTAGTTCAAGTATATATTTTCCCTATTTGGTAATTAAACTTACTTGTTATGCTTATTATTTATGTGTTGAATAATATATAGAGATTCATTCATACGTTTAATTGACTAAATGTATGCATTATGATTATTGTTGTATTTAGCTTGTTTTATACCTATTAGTAGAAATAATATATATGAATCTATTGGTTATATGAATTTTTAAGAAATCATGCATTCTAGGTAATAACTAAGCAGTGAGACAAAATTCACTAGCTTACTCAGCATCACCAATTCCAGATAAAGATAATTCGATCAAGAGTTGTGTATGAATTTGACTAATCTTAGAAATCAATAAATATTTATAAACTTTGGTCAAACTAATTTTTAGATAGACATAGTCATTTCATATGTAAGATTTATATGTTTACGAGATATCATGTTAAAACATGCTTTCTTTATGATACACATCATGTATTATAAATCTTATGACACATAGGTACTAGTTTGTCTCTCTAGATTCTAACACCATCACTATCTACCCATCTATAAAGGGAGGGCCATTCCTTATTTGGGGGATTGTGTGGGGGATCAATGGTCCATGGTTGGTGTGGAAAAGTGCTTGGATGATTCTCTCCCTCCCCACAATAGTACTTATTGGAGAATACACTTGAGATTATCAAAGATAATATAGTTCATAAGACTCATGTTCCATGGAGCATTGTATCTATTATTATATTTATTAATGAAACATTATGATTGATGGATTTGTAATTAATTATTCATGTAAATTAATAGCCATGGTTCGATTATATGTAATTACTTTCCTTATACAGTTATGTTTTGTTTTATATTATGCTAGTGATTAGTAACTATTAAATGTTACATGTTTACTTTATGTTTATCATACTTAGTATGCTAGGATCACTAATTAAATTCTTTTGGTTTACTCTAATTAAATAATACATGGAATATAATTTAATTTTTTTTATTATGTTATTCTAGTAAATCCCATTAGGGATGTTACAGTCATGGAGGATGGAGAGATTGAAGGGGACTTGGGGCCCCATCCATTTTATATCCAAGAAAATGATTGAGTCTATAAGCAGTCATGTGTGATTTATCTTGGAGATGCTTCTTGAAAGGGGAATTGGGGGGTGATCATTCCCCTAACATGGTATAAGGGGAGTAGTTCCAAGGTCATTGAGGGTGTTGAATCTCAATTGAATAAATAAAGTGTAAACATAATTTAGCCAATATAGACAAGGATAAATGGTGTAACAATCTTAACCTAAAACAAGGAGTAGTGACATACATACACATAGAGTAGTCATCTAATACACATACATACACACAAGGCATCTATTGTATGTATGTGGGTGTATGAGAATATTTTAGTTGTAAGACCAATTGGTGGACCTCTTTTTGGATGATAACACCCATAAATTTTAGTAGCTTAGTGGGTACTACTTGATATGGGGGTATACAACCATAGAGTATTAGATGACACTCAGTCGACTAACCCTAAAGAAAATTATATTGCATCCTTATAAGACCTTTGGTGGCTACCCTAAGGATGGGTAGGAGTTATGGTAAGTGTGGGTGAGCATGTGGTTGGTGGACCAATTTTATGGTGTTTATAAGTAGTTCTAATTTGACGTGTGTTGTGACAGTTTGTGATTTAATAGGGAGTACTATTGGATTTGTATCCATGGCATCATATAGTGAGAGATGGCCATAGGCTAAATGGGAGGACTGCCCCTATTATAATAAATGTGGCACCACTCCTATCTAGGGAGACAAACCCTATGGTGTCATTGGTAGATGGGGATGATGATGGATGCTTCAAATGCATATAATTAGTGGTTGTATAGAGCTCAATGGCCACTATTGTTTCTTATTTTCATTACCTCCTAGTGTAGTACCTATAACATAGGGTGGTAGTAGGGGAGGTAGAGGTGTAGGTGATCATGTAGGCCCACAACCTCTAGATGAGGTAAGCATCCATGCAACGTGTAAGTATACTACTTAATTTGATCTACTCTTTTTCCTATTTTATAGTTTACATTGATATAGATACCTAATTTGTAACTTGGTTGATTTGTGATTATAGGAAACCAAGAGTGGTCAATGATGGTTAACTTTTATATACACACTATGATGTGTAATGTGCCCATAGACATTATTGGTGATGGGGTTGAGTGGGGTTTTGATATTTTTGGTACCCATGTGCCCCTATTTGATCCTTTAGACATGGTTTTGGTAGAATATGCGGTGACTAAGTGGGATATCCTATGAATGTGGATGGATAGATGGGCTACCCCCAAGAGGATATCCACTAAGGTTATGCAAGTTTTTATTGATAGGTATGATGAATTACTTAATGAGCATGAGTAGATTTGGAATCACATAGGGGCCTTAGAGGAGAGATTTCAAAAGTGTTCTCACTCTTAGGGTCCTAGACCTACTGATGGAACCTTGACATTGAGAGGTGTGAGGCCTATGGATGTATATATTGATGATTATTATACTCTCAAGGATATGCCCCTGAAATATGATTAACTTATTGTATGGAAATTTAATTACTTTGATTTATATGATGGGACTATTATTAGCATTAGATCATGTGTATGACTTAATTTTATTGGTTCAAGTGATTTATATATTGAATCTTGATGTTTTTTATATAATTAAGTACTTATTTTCATTCATTTGATTTGTTTTAAATTAAAGGCAATAAAAACATACCATGAAACATTTTTGGAAATAAAAATTCTTGCCTATAATGATTATAATGCAACTAAATTTATAATTTCAATTTTGACATAATGTTCTGAGTTTTTACTAAAATATCAAGTGTGTTGCCTACATTTGTAGCCTTTTGATTTACTTTTGGCACCCATTATTTCCATGTAGAAAACATAAGTTTCTATGTATGATTATATTTTTCCATATTTGGCTCTTTTCTTACCCCAAGTGTACCTCTAACGAGATATCAATCAACCAATGGTTCCTTAGTAGGATCAATGTGTGAGAGATTGGTTATTTTAGAGTGTGCACTAGAAGAAGGAATTCTTCAAGTGGTTTGTTTCTATAAATGTTGATGGAATATTCATTCCTTGGTAGGATTTCCATGGTATGTCTCGATCATATAAGAATAACCTATGTAATAAGTGGGATAATGATACCTTATTGTCTCATTCTTAAATGTAATAAATCCTCTATCTGCAAGTTGTGCAATTTTTTATCATAAGGCATAAACATTATTGTAACAATGTCCATTAATACCATGATAAGTTCAAAATGGTTATCCTTTTATAATTTAAAATATGTGTAGTGGATGGTATTAATTTTGAGGAAGAGTAATCAAATTCTTATCCCATAATTCATTCAATATTTCATGTGGTCAATCTTTAGTATAATCAAACTAAAGTCACCACATTTTATGAGAAGTAGAATCTCTAACTATAGAAGGTATCCTATACATTGATTCCTTTCCTTTATGGAATAATTTTATTATATGTTCCTTGCTATGAAATTATAATGTGTAAAAAGGTGATGAAGATGATGTATGAACCTCTTGTGTTAGCTCTTTCACTTTGTAAGAGTTTTTAACAAAAAAATTGCCTTGCAGTGAATTTTTATTTAATTCCATGTTGTTCACTAGATCACATGCATACTTATGCACATCCATATATAAGATATAAAATTAACTATAAGGCTTATGTGTTTAAGTGAAGAAATAATCCTCTTACCGAATATGAATTGTACTTCTAAATCTAAGGGTCTATATGTTGAAGAATATAAAGTATTATTAAACCTTATAGAGTAATATTGAATAGACGCATCATCATATTTTTTTAGGCCTTGTAAATGTTCTAATGTGAATTTAGGAATATCATTCTTGTGAAAAACCAATAGAAATTTTCTCTCTAGCTTTTTGAAAGTGGGTATGGAACCATCTAGAAGACTATAAAACTAATCACTAGTTTCTCATGTTAAAATTCTATGAAAGGATTTAGTAATAGGCGTAAACATATTTATCCCAATGACCAAAGTCATGTACATATTGGGTCAAATGATTGGATGGTCCTTCTTGACCATTGAATAAAGGTAACATGGGCATGGAAAATTTGGTTGGGTAAGGATACTCAAAAACATTCATTCTAAGAGGTTAACCTTATAGAATGTTATCATTAATATTAACATGGCATAAAAATAATTTTAAATTGAACATTGAATATTTTTTTCAAAGGTATCCTATAACATTAATCATGGATACATTGTGACTAGCATAAATGGTTGAACTTTGAGAAGATGCACTTATGGGTTGAAATTTTCATTCTATTTGAAACATATGCATAATTGACTCATAAAACTATCATTACATTCTAATTTGGCATCATTGCATGATTTAAAAACATTGTATAAAGGAACATTCATATCACTTGATGTAAAAGAAGTAATTGTTTCATTTATAATATCATGAAGATCTGTATGTCTATTTTATAAAGAATAATTGCATATGAGTTAAATTAACATATCATGCATGCAATTTTGGCAAAGAAATTGACTACTTGAATCTTCATTACATGAAATAAATGAAATTTCACCTTTTTATTCACTATCCATCAAAGAGATATAAGGATTATACATTTTATGAAAGTATTCTTCTTCATCACTATGGACATTGTAATCATTTTCAATCCAATCACAGTTATTGCAATCATGTGATTCATTTTCACATGCTCATAAATATTACTTTGAGTATACTTATCAATTTCATGCCTCCATTATAGAAGAAGAGGGAGAGAAATATTGCATGTATTTTTATCCTTGAGATATAGAGAGATAAGTAATTTCACTTTTTATAATATTTGTATTATCTAAAAAAGGAAGAGTATCTTCAATTTTGTAGTATGATCAACATTTGGTAAAGAAGGAAGACACATTTTTTATTACACATGCATCTTTTGGTAAAGGAGACATGTATTCAAATTTTTGTACATGTATGTTATGGGAATATTCTATACATGGAATATCAACATTTTGAATAATATGTTTATTTTTGTTTGCATACATACCTATTTTATAAATTTGAATGCAATGAAATACATTGATAAATGGCAAAGATAAACTAAGTGTTTTCTCAAGAAATATATATTTAGACAATAAATAAAGCATTATATGAGAAATAAGAGAAGCTCTTCACACTCACTTCATAAATACATGGAATAACTATCATAATCATACAAGTAATTAGAAGTGGTATGAGTAATCTCTATGTGACCACCAATATTTGCATTTACATCAAATTTATTATTGGTCTATTAGTTAGTATAATTATAAGGTATTACTATAAACGAAGACTTTTTATCACATTTTTTATTAGTCATGATATCCTAATAATCAATATATTTATCATTAGGAAGATTAAATATAAAATCCAAAGGATGAGGCTTATTAGGAAATTCACTACGAGGATTCATTTTGATAGTTATAAACCTAAGCACAACCAAAGGAAAAATAAAAAAGGCTAGGAAAACAAGGAGAAAAAACATCACCTATACTATGCCCATACAAAAATTAGACATGTAAAGATAAATGCAACAATCTATAACTCTAAAAAAAATTAAAACCCTAGGAAAGATGGGGTTTTGGTTTAATTAGACTCAAAGGTCAATTTGACCATAATGTTTTATCCAAAATTATTTTTTATATAAACAAACCACATGAATAAAAATTTGATTACAATAATATGAAAACTCAGATCTAGGTGATATATAATAGTATTGGAATTTAGTTCATTCAAGCATGTGCAATAAACACAATATTAACTATGAAATTAAGGGTTAAAAAAAGCATATCTTGTTTGGCATTTTATTATGGAATATTAATATTGCCTAAATTTATCTTAGTCTTTAAACTCAGCTCTATGTTATTTTCATTCTAGGTTGTACTAATTTTTCTAACCTAGATACTAACATAAGATTTGGGACACTAGCATCAATGTTAGTGTCCTAATTTTGATAGTTCTATCTTTGCACTATAATCAAATGAACTTCTTCCTAAATATGAGCCTTTAGTATTTCTTATTATTTTTTAATATACGATCAGATTGTGCATGATGTGCCTATGATATAAAACCCCTAGTTTCTTGACACTTGAACACTTATGAATCAGTAAAGATGGGTTAACACATTAGTCGATCTAACTCTAACAACCCTATTATTGCTAAGTTTACCTACATATCCATATAATTTGAAGAGGGCCTCTGACTCACATGTAATTATCCCTCCTAAGTGTATATGTGTAATGGTGATTATGAAACTATATGCTCTTTCTCCTATTACAATCCTTGGTACAAGAAATACAAGTGCAAATTGACCCTTTTTAATATTTTAGACTTAAGATCTAGAAAATCACTATAAGGTGAAATTCAATAGCTTTTTGAATAAAAATAATGTGTATGCTAATTGAGAGGCTTGCTTGAAAATTAAATACTATGCCCTATATTTGTATATATAAGAAACCTTGTAATTGAATTAAGACCTAGTGCTGCATGAAAGATAACAATAGAACAAACTTACATGCCCTTATAAATAGTCTTAAAGTGAAAAACATGAAAATATAGAAAATAATAAATTAGGACACTAGCATTGACTTTGGGACACTAGTGTGGATGCTAGTGTCTTGAAGTGAATGATAGTGTCCAAGGATTCATAAGATAGATTAGACTACAAAAACTTAGGGATTCCTATAATATGATGGATAAAGCATGGAGTAGTGAAAAAAAAGACACAAAAGTTAAGAAATTACAATAAAAGGCACATGGAGCCAAAGAGGTCTATACAAGATTGCACCACTAGGTAATAAACTCTCTATTAGAAGGTATTTACATCCAAAGCTATGAAAAAAAACACCATGAAATGAGGCTTATACAAAATATGGGTATATACAAAAGGATATACATATAAACATGTGATTTATGAAGTAGTTATAACATATAGACTTTAGTTGGAGTATTCTGATGTTGATTAATAATATCATACTTTTTAGTTATATGGTTGGAATCTTTGGAGGTGGAGGGGGAACATTTTGATTACCTTCATTTAGGTGAACATGATGGGGTGACTTACCTATTCTTGTTGTGATAACATGGAACTCAAAATCAAATATAATCCTAAGGTGAATAATGGGGGATGGAAGATAGCCATCACTATGTTGAGTTATATATGGGAGGAATGAAAAAAGTTATACATGGCCTTTGATGTCTAGTAGTGACTGAAAACATCTCAAATTTCATAGTTAGACAAAATGTGTTACTGAGGATAGGTAATATTTATTCATTACTTAAATTAGAATTATTTTTATTTCATATAATTTTTATCCATTTCATGACATGATTTATAAACATATTACATGTTTCAAGAAATCAACATGTAACGATGAGAGTCATAACTTGAATGAGAGAATATAAACTATGTACATCCATTATATCCATGATTTGATTATATAAATAAGGGGAAATAAAAAATTGGATATGAAACCCTAACATAGAAATATGAAACCCTAAGAATGTAGGATGAAACCCTAAGGGACAAGTTAGGGTTTGTCATGCTCAAAAGAATGATTGGGTTCACTAGAAGGTTTTAATATATTTTGGATTTAGTGATCTAACTAAGCCAAACTATTGAATATTCAAATTGTATAAGATAATCCTAAATTATGTAGATTAGAGTATAAAAAATAGATTAATATTGAGATTACTATTTATAAAACTGACAGTAGGATATAATATTTAGCTTGTTCACTATTCTTTTATGATCTTTATCTATGCATAGTCATTTAATATAGCCTAAAATGGACATGTACTGACTCAGAATAGGAGGGAGACTATTATAATGTTCTAAGACACTGTCAGTAGGGCTTACACTCCTATAGTAGTCATATATGTTTTTTTAACTAGAAATACCCATTATGTTTTTATAGTATGTTCTACCACAAAGCACTACACATTCCTAGAAAGATGTTTTTTATGTAATTTAAAATTCTTGGTCCTATGCACATATTTAGATTTTTATTCCTTTCATTTTGAAACCCTAGCTCTACTTATAACCCTTTTTTGGCCTATAAAAAGGGGTTTTAAATATGGGTTGGATAATCCCAAACACTCTCCACTGAGTGGAAAGGTCTCAAACTACATGCACTTATATCATCCACACACACACACACACACACACACACACACACACACACACACACACACACACACACACACACACACACACACACACACACACACACACACACATACAAAAACACACACACACACACACACACACACACACACACACACACACACACACACACACACACACACACACACACACACACACACACACACACACACACCCACACACCCACCCACCTTTTGAAACTTGAAAATATATAACTTTGACCTTACTTTATGTGTTCACACTTAGATTAGGGACTTTTACTTTAGGGGGTTTTCATATTTTAATGTTTTTAAATAGTGCCTCTAGGATTTGTAGATGTATCTTTCAATGTGCAAGTATTTTTCTAATGATCTCCAAATGAGAGCTAGATAAGAATAGCCTTAGTCTTATCTTGTATATATGTAGATAATTATTTTTTGGTAAATCCCCCTATAACCAATTGTAGACACCCTGTTTTTTCCACCTTACTTTCAACATCACCATCAAATCCATCATTAACTAATCCACCCTAATCCTATCATCAACACATTCCTAGCTATCTCACACTAACACCACCACATTTTTCAATTAATTATGCCATGAACCCATTTAATCCCACTGATTACACCCCATGATTCATTGGATAATTAATGATTATTAATTAGTTAATTAATCATTGTTAATTAGTTAATTAATTCATAACTAATTTCATGCACACATAATTATTAAAAATACATAAGAAATACTAATTATCCTCACCCATGTCTAACTTCATGTCATCACTCAGTCAACTCCTTGATCAAAATGGAAACTCAATCCACTAATCCAAATCAATATCAAATAAAGCAATTAAATCTTATATTAACTATAAATTAAAATAACTAACTCTATCATCAATTGGAATTAAATCAATTAACTTGATGGATGTTTACACATCCAATAAATAAATAAATCAAATAAATCAAAAACCATTTAAATAATTTTTAAAGAAAATCAAAGCATGTAAGTTTTATATCAAGTGAGTTAATCTCATCCATCTAACTCAAAGTTTATAAATCTAATCAAGTCAATCTCATCCACCCATCCTCCCATCCAAAAAAATATAAATTCAACCTTCATCCTTCATTTTCACATCTATTTATTTTACATCAAGATTTTGAATTTGAATATCTCTCATCTTACAATCACGCAATTATTCTTCACAGGTATACGCTTCTAAAATATTACACAAATCCTTGATCAGCCATAATACATCGATCACTAACAAATCCACTTAAGAAGGGAGATATGTACATGGTAAGTACAGGTATTGTCTTTCTCCTTTATTCAATCAATTTGAGGTTGTGTTTTGATTTAAAGTAGTAACTTGGTATTTTCTCTTAGTTTATTTTATAAGCTCTAAATTTTAGCATACAAATTTTTGACATGTATGATGGGACATTTATTTTTCAATATATTTCACTTTTTGCTTATTTTTAATGATATTTTCTAACCTCGTAGGTATCTGCACATTCCTATGTTATATTGGAATCCTTTTAGTTTGAAATCTAGATCATTTTTACTTTTTTCAGCCTTCATTTTTATTTTTCTAAGTACTAACTTTCTTGTTCTATGTTTTGGCATTCCTACTCTTAGGAAAATCATTTTTACTCTAAAGAGTGGTGTTTCTTTGTTATTTATAGTCCCTAGAAAAGTTGTAGCTTTTTTGTATCATTGTGTGGCATTTCTCCATCATAGTGATGTTTTTACATGCCCTAGTGGCATTTCTACATCAATGTGGAGTTTACACATAGGCTAGTGGTTTTTAAACATTAATGTGTTGTTTCTACATTGGTAGTGGAGTTTACACATTAGTAGTGGTGTTTTTACATTGGTAATGGCATTTTTGCACTAGTAGTGGTTTTTTTACACAAATATTTAGCATTTTTACACTGCTCTTTGGAATTTTCATTTTGATTTTTATTGTTTTGATTACTAACATTTATGTTTATATGACTAACATTTTTGTTTTAATCATCAGTGTTTTTTTTTTGTGTTTTGGCATTTTTTAGTTTGCTAACTTTTAGGGAGCATCGTGTGATGAAGACCTAGACTTTGAAATAACTAACTTGTGTTGTGTAGCTTCATTGAAAGAAGACCTGTAATCAAATAGACTAAACATAGCCTTAAAATTGTAAATTAAATGATCATAATTGTCTTTTATATTTCTATTGATTACATGTGTGTGACTAAAATCTATGTATACTCTTATCTTACACTAAAAGGCAATCTTGAGAATTAGAAACAATTTTAGATCACTAATATTTCCTAGGTCAACCACATATGATATGATATCACACCATAAGGTGATCTTGTAAATTATAAATGGTGTCAAACTTTCTATTATTATCTTTTTATG